>JAABKJ010000755.1:69627488-69970841 GCA_011634705.1 Andricus grossulariae
GTGCAAGATCATGTTTTTCACGGTTAAAAACTTATATTTTCTGGTTGAAAATTCTACTATTTTAATAAAAAATTCAACTATTTCAATTAAAAATTAACTTTTTTCGTTAAATATTCATATTTTATAATTGTAAATTGAACTGTTTTGTAAAAAAGAAATCATTTTTGTTTGAAAATTAAACTTTTTTGATTGAAAATTCGACTATTTTGGTAGAAAATTCAACAATTTCATTGAAAATTAACATTCTTTGTTAGAAAACTTTATTTTCTGGTTGGAAATTCAACTTTTTTATTGGAAATGGGACTATTTTGATAGAAAATTCAACTATTTCAATTAGTTTGATCAAAAATCAACTTTCTGTTAAAAATTTATATTTTCTGGTTGAAAATTCGACCGTTTTGTAATAACTTTGTCTTTATGAATTGAAAACTTAACAATTTAGTAAATTTGTTTCTATTTTCTGACTAAAAAACCTTCTTAGTTGAAAATTCGACACTTATGTCGAATATTGGTCTTTCTTTTTTGAAAATTAATCTCTTTTGTTGAAAATGAAATATTTTTGAAAGCAATGAAAATAAAAATATTTTTATTTTTACATTTACCAATTTAATGATTTCACTAATAAGCTATTGACACGAAAAATTAATTAATTTTACGACTCGGAAAAATGGTCCATTTACTATTAGGAGATCGTGGAATTGTTATTAAAAAAATTTATTTGCTAGAAAATGCTACAAACAATTTTTGACAATAATTATATATTTTATTCAATTTTAATATTTCACCTTTTGAATTTCAAGTTCATCTGATCAAACAACATTTTTAATATTTCGAAATCGTGAATTAAGGACGTCACTATCATACCTATGATCTTATTTTCTTATTTCTTCCTATTTTAACCAGAAAGGAATACAACTATATTTTGAAAACCGCCCATTTTTCGATATACAAAAAACGGTACAAACTATCAAAAAATAGAAGAGGAAAATTTTGTAGGTCTGCTCAAGTAGAACAACCTATTTCTGATCTTTTCCGTTTTACCGCAACGGCTATTGCAAATCAATGTAACCTGATAGTTAAAAAACTATCATTCAATTATTATATCCCATTATCACGAAATATCGAGTTAGAAGATTGACAAGGGAATTTCTAGATGGTCAGACAGGATTGCCAGATTCGTGAGCATCACCCCTGAACAAGGTCAAATTCCCTTCCACCTCCTGGGGGGCTGAATGGTTGCTGTTTCGGTACAGACCCTAACCACTAGAGAATTAATTACGGCCTCTAATTACCCTTCGCAGCCGTAACAACAGATTCCATTATTATCCAGTACAGTGTTCTGCAAAACTTCTGAATGGACCTTGCAAGTTTGCAACCTTCCACATCGAACAAATCCAGCCACACTATTTTGAATAAAACGTAACTTCGTTTGCTGTTAGCTAAAAGTTTACAAACTTTCGGAGTTGACAATAGAATTTGAACGAGCCTTGAGAAGGATGAGTTTAAAACTACTTTAATCATCAGAGTCTTGTGAAATTTTACTGAAATCTATTCATTAAATATAATTAGTAAATATAAAAAAAATTGATCACGGCCATCTAATAAGAATTGTAGTCAGCTGAGTCTTAGGTTCTCCTAGTTCCATTTTTGTACATTATCCGAGGAAAAAGGAATAAACAGTTTCATACCAGTGCTGCAGTAAATAATGCAGTAAATTATACGAATAATAATTATAAACTGTACCATTCTTGCAGATTCATTATTCGTTCTTCACCTATGTCAGAAGCGTGCAAATACTTACAGTTGTCGAGAAAGCCAAACAAGTTAAAAATAAATTATAGCTTCATTGTACTATTTTCAACTTAAAATGTATGATTCATTTTGACCAGTTGTACATGGATTTCAAGAAGAAGTATAATGAAGTATAATTCTGTGAAAATGGATCCTGCTCTATCGATAACCTTCTTACCCTAGTTTATATGCCTATCTAACTCTCCAACTATCTTTTCGTCCTTAGTGAATAATACCTTGATTTAGGTTTCATTTATGTTAATTTTGAGGCCGATGTTCTTCATGCTTGTATTCAGTTTGCTAAACTTTCTTTTCAAGTCTTAGATTGACTCTGCCATAACAAGGTTATCATCTAAGACAGCTAACCCACGTACCCTCATTGTCCCGAGATCCACAACTTCTTCGTCGCAGAGGGCAATTCTTAGACACTTGTCCATGAATATAGCAAATAGTTATGAGGACATAACGCATCCTTGCCTAACACCTTGCATAATATCGAACCAGTCACTCAGTTTCTCATTTACGCTCCCACTCGCTTTGGCACTTGTTTTGAATCCGTTGAAATATTGATAGCCCTGAAGTTTCGTTGTTCAAGGGAATAACTTTCTCGATTATTTGTAGATGGATCATAAAGGTGATAATTCTTGATACTTGGATGTGATGATTATCTCCGAATAATTGTTAGATTAAATAGTAGACGGAGTTTGTTAATAACTACCGTAAAATAAGGTATAAGTGTATACAAAATGATATTTCTTATGAAGTTTACAGTAGAGTGTATCCGGTAAAGTCTTTATTGCAACTGAAGTTGCTGATTCGTCCTGAAGGGTATATCATTTCGGTGTCTGTTGTAAACTGAAATAGATGAAGCACAAAAGTAGGGGAAAGAAACCAAGGTAGCCAAAATTGAAATCGCAGATGCTGTTAAATCCTAAAACTCTAAGTGGTGTCGCTGACGGTCAGACTAGACGTAAGCGTAGTACGAAGGCTATTCAAAAACTCATTAGGACTCAGGCTCGACAAGTTTGGCATAGAAATAGAAATTCATAAGTCGATGATAACAATAACAACACATTCTAAAGGTTAATAGAGGTGTTTACAGGCTCTAAATGATCTTCGCAAATATATCCCAACCCAAACCTAAATACTAAATTCTTGGATAAGTTCTATACAATACTATATTACAAATTCTTGCATAATGATACGGATCTCAACATGCTGGCCAACTTAAACTGCCGTGTTTAAAGGATTCGAATTTGATTATGACAATAAGAACTGACCTTAGGCTACAAAAGTTTAATGAATGATCGCTTTATGTATGTGATTGAAATGAAGAAATAAACAAATTAGGAATATAAGCAAGCAACTCAACACTAATTTTTATCAATCGGCAGAGGAGATACATTTTTTACGCTACACTGACAATCGCTATTTGCGGTTTTGGAGAATTACTACGCGGATACCTTCATCTTCTGCGGGATGCGTTGCGATAACACGGCCAAGCATCCAACTGATGGGAGACTGATTGTCATCACGGATTGTTACAATATTACGAAAGTCGTCCCGACGGCAGCTCATTGAGATAGTGTTCTGGTACACCCTTCAGAGTCACCAATTATAAAGGGACCTGAAGTTAGGGACGTCAAATCGTTAGGATCAGAGGACATAGATGTCAAAGGACGTGAATTCAGGAAGCTCTCTATCTCAGTCGCAAGCGTTGTAAACTCTTCATAGGTTAAAAGTCTATCTCCGATATCGCGAATCCAGTGGCGCTTGAAAGATTTCATCGCAGACTCCCATATCCCACCAAAGTGTGGTGAACGTGGTGGAATGCAATGCCAATGAATGCGCTGATTAGCGAAGACTCGAGTCATGCATGCTAGAAAAGCTCCAGTGGTTATGTTACTGATAACTTTTATGTGTACCGCTTCAGTCGCGAAACATACAAAAACAGCGACGTAGATTTTATTCTTGATTTGATTTCGGAATTTCTTTTCTTTTATTTGAAAAGGACCGCAGTAATCGACTCCTGTATGGAGAAAAGCTTTTTTGCAAATAGTCCAATTCATTGAAAGATCCACCATAACGTAAGTGGGAACTTGAGGATTAACACGAAGACAAATGACGCATTTTCAGATGTCATTTTTCACGGATTTTTTTCCTTTTATAGTCCAGTAATTGTTTCGAGTAGCATTATGCGTCGCTTGAGAGCCACCGTTCAGTAGTTCCAAGTGTTGATGGCCTCTAAGTGTGATACAGACCAATTTTCTTCAGTATGATTAATCCATGTCGGACCATTGAACCAGAAGGAATTGTTGATAAGCTTTTGCGGCGCGAGTCCGCACGAGACAAGGTCCGCGGGATTGTGCTCAGTGCGTACGTGCCGCCATTCGAAAGATTGTGTCAACGTTTGGATCTCTGCAACACGATTTCCAACAAAGGGTTTCAAGGTATTAGGGGAACTATTAACCAAATGCAATGCTATGATAGAATCACACAAAACAATGGTCTTTTTGATATGAAGCCTTCGAAAGGCTTGAGAGATAGTTACGTATAATCTTGATAATAGAACTGCAGCACAGAGTTCTAGGCGAGGTTAAGATAACGTTTTGAGTAGTGCATTTTTAAATTTCGAGCACGCTAATTGAGTAAAATGCGTTCCGCCTTTATTAAACGATCGAACATGAACACAGGCCCCGAATGTCTTTTCGCTGGCATCACAATAGCCGTGTATTTGAAGCGAGACATAATTGTCGCTGACTATTTTTCGATTGATTTCGATTCTGGAAGAAGCGCTAATTTTTGTTTGAGTTCTAACCAGGACTGCTACTCCGAGTGAAACAGATTCATCCCAACCAATGTTTACTTTCCACAAAGGCTACATAAGGATTTTTGGAGTTAAGATAACGGGACCTAGTAATCAGGTTTGGGATTCCAATACACACCGAGTGTTTTGGTCATATCTCCTGAATCTAGACAAAAATAGGTGTCGCTAAAATCTTCGGATAATGATGTGATAAGCTTGGGTGCATTAGAAACCCATTTACTTAGATTCCTGCCGCCCTTGCGCGTGACCGTCATCAATTCGGCAATTAATTGCTTAGCTTCCTCAGCAGTTCGCGCTCCTGACAAAAAATCATCCACGTAAACATCTTCTCCTAATGCGATAGAAGCACATGGATACACTCTCGCTTCATCATCAGCCAGTTGCAACAGAGCTCGAATTGCTAAAAAGAAGGCAGGTGATGCACCGTAAGTTTTAGTCTTTAATCGGAAGATTTTTACAGGTTGATCAGAAGTTTCTTGCCCTAAAATTTTCAGAAATTTTTGATCATTTTGATTTACCAATATTTGTCGATACATTTTTTCAACGTCGGCGGTAACTGCGAATATATGTGATCTAAATCGGAGGAGCAGTGAGAAAATATCTTCCTGGATATTGGAACCTATCATGAGTATATCATTCAACGAATTCCCGCTGCATGTTTTCGCCTGTAGCGTCAAAAACAGTTCGAAGTTTGAGTTTGAGTGCTTGGGAGTATGAATTACCGAGTTTGATTGAATCTTACGTGAGAGGAAGTTTCACGATATAACGGCCGGTTTCGAAGTCGCGGCGCTTATTTTCTTGGAAATGAATTTCGCATGCATTTCCTTCGTGAGATTCAAGCCATTCGTTAGGGCCATTTTAAATTTTCCAAAATTCACCAATTTTCTTGTTTGATAAATTGAATGATAAATTGCACTTGGCGACAGATGAAAAAGCTACACCAGGAGTGTTTCCACCCAAAATCCATTCGAAATTAGTTTGTTGAAGAGTTACATTACCATTTGCTAAACAGATTTGTCCCACACAGAGTAGTTTCAAGAATATTTCATCACCGATCAGTGTGTCTAATTCTGATGGTCTGTTTAACTCAAGATCAACAAGATGGATATTGTGAGGAATTTTAATCTCCATCCTATTCAGTGGTTCACTTGGTGCCTGATTATTTACCTCCAGCGTCATGAGGAAGGTGAGATTAGTCGAATATTTGTTTAATTGGGATTGGATAGTTGTCCTCGGTATTTTACTTACACTAGAGCTCATTTGATTCACTCCGCCGAAAGGAATTTCAATTTCCCGTTGATCCAGAGTTAATTTCTCCGCTAGTTTTTCAGTCATGAAATGGAACTGAGACTCGTTGTCTCACAGAGCCCTACACGCGTGAGGAATCCTCTTGTTATCTAATATGTTAATACTGGTAGTTGACAATAAAACTTGAGATGGTAGAGAGTTATGCAAATAGGCGTGATCATTGCCCTCTATTATAAAAAACAGTTTTTCCGTGCATTTGTTTACCACCTCAATATCAATAGGCCTTCAAATATACATACAAATATTTTCCCTAATATTTGGGGAGACCCAAGTTCCTAATTTTTCATAACCAGTTTCCATTTTTCATTAACTACGTTCCAATTTTGAGTGAAAGGATCAAAAGATAAATATAAAAAGATGCAGAAAGTAATTTCAATTCCCAGAATATTTTTTTTTATTATAAAAAAAATGTTCTGGTAATTTAAAAAAATATCGTGAATAGGCCAGCCTCTTATGCCGAATTTGAAATCCATTCAATGAATATAGTTGATAAATATCAAAAGTCTCATCGAATAGAATTGAAGCCACATGATATGAAAACATTGAATTTTTGGCAACTAACAATTTATATAGTAGATAGAATATAAAACTGTTTGTCTTCTTTCACGCTTAAGACGCGACACCGTGAATAAAAAGAAATTTAATTTGAAACGCGTCTTACTTGAGTGTATTTAAGGTTTAATTAATGGTCTATAAGAACACAATATTTCGTAAAATAGATTTCTTCGGTGAAATAAGATTTTTATATAACTGAATCTTAGGATCTCCAAGGTCCACTTCTTCTCATAATTCTCTACTTCCGTCAACATTGCTGCAGTAAATAATGTTGTGAATTATAATAATTATCAAAAATTGTACTGTTTTTGCAGAATCATCATTACTTCTTCACCTACGCCAAATGCGGACATATACTCATAATTCTCTAGAAAGACAATCAAGTTAAAAACAGCTTATGGCTTTATTGTGCTATTTTTACCTCAAAATGTATGCATTCTTTTGACCAGTTATGACTGGATTTCAAGAAAAAGTGAAATAGAATATGTTTTTGTCATGGAACATTCCAAAAGAATTATAATTTGTACTTGGAACAAGCAATTTTGAAAAAGAATTATTGGGTTGCCAAATAAGTCAATTTATTTTTTTGTAGACTATTGATCATTATTTATTGCATAGAGAAAACGAAGTGTAATGATTTACATAATTTCATAATCTCTGTGACATCTAGCCATTTTTCACCAACTTCGTTATAATCATTTTTATCACAAAATTAAACTGCATCACGAATTAAATTTGTCGTTTTCAGACACGAAGGAACAGGTCTTGGTGTGCATCTGGTCAAAAGATATTTGCAGCGCGAGATCTTCTAGATCACACTACGGAAAAGAGGATTTATCACATGATATGCTCGCTTACGAATCCCTAAACGATCAGCGGAAGGACAGAATTTTTAATTTCAAAGAAACGACAAGAGAGGGTATCACGAGGCAATCTGTCGCGAAAGCACAATCAAAGTCTTTTAAACGCGAAAACAAATCGAGTCATCCGACTACTTCTTCAGTGAACGCGAAAAACTCCGACAGATACCCGCCTGTGAAGAACGATCAAGGTGAAGTTGAGTGTTACAATTGCGAGAGGTTTGGACACATCTCCAAAATCTGTCCAGATTTAGTGACAATAGAACGAGCAAATCTTGTTCCTCATTCATCTCTAGTTTTAGCGAATGTCAGCAGGGATCCAATCTACGAAGAAGATCTTCAGTTCGAAGAAAATGCTCCACAAGTGTCTGTATGCGACATAGCAGGTATTTTATATAAGTTTCGTTATACTGTAGCAAAAAATACACGTGAGTTTGATTGTACCAAGTTAATAGCAATGGATATCAAAGAGTTTCCAGGAAGTAAGCCTGCGAGAAAACCGATTCCATGTCGCGATAAAGAGCGCAAAACAGTCAAAGATACGATCCGCAAATATAAAGAGCTAGGTTATGTTACCGTAACCGATTCACCTAACGCTAGGGCTGTGTTATTAAAAAAGAAAAAGATCGGTGAGCCGCGACTATTTGTTGATTTTGGACCGCTAAATGAACAAACTAAGCGTATACATTTTCCGCTTTCGAGTCTCGATGATCACCTATTCAAAATCGGCAGCAGTAAATTATTCATAACGTTAGTTTCGGCACAAGGATATATGCAAGTCCCACTGTCACAAAAATCGAGAGCTAAGACTTCTTTTATTACGCCCGATGATACAGGGGAATTCACGCGAATGATTATTATATTTATGAACGACCCTTCTATTTTTTTTAAATGATGTTTAAAATATTGGGTCTATTACGCGATCATAATATCATTTTCTATCTCGCTGACATATTATATACCAGGTAAAGATGGGCCCAACTTGCGCCAACGGTTTATTTTGGTTCTGGAAGCTTTAGAAAAAGCGGGTTTGACCAATAATTTGAAAAAATGTCACTTTACGAAATCTAAAGTATCGTATTTGTGAAACGAGATTTTCGCAGTAGGAATACAACCGGGCACGAATAAACGCAATGGGATTCTCAAATTTTCAGATCCAGAGATTGAAAGCGCGGTGAGATGATTTTTTGGATTGATCGGTTTCTTTCGGAGGTACATTCCTACAATTTCGGAAATGGCGTCTACACTTTATGATTTGCTTAAAGACGGTAAAATTTTTGAATGGACGGCGGAGGAAAAGAACGCTCTTGGCGAATTAAAGGGGCTGCTTACCATAAAACTCATCGTTCAACACTTTCGCTCAGATCGCGATGAAGAATTGCATCCGGATGCAAATTCTAGAGGCTTAGCAGCAATATTGCTACAGCGTGGACGTGATAATAAACTTCATTTATTCTACGCAATCAGTAAACTAACGAGTGAACCCGGAAGAAATAACCATTCAAGCAAGCTTAAATTACTTGCCGTTGTATAGGCGATTACCCGTCTCCCCATATAGTTAGTCAGTATAAATTTCAAAGTAATAACCGATTGTAGTGCGCTTTGGTATTTAAATACACATAAAAGTAAAAATCCTCAAATTTTCCGGTGGTGTGACTCCTTATCAGAATACGACTTCGATGTTATTTATCGACCGGGTATAAAAATGGCTCACGTTGATGCATCGAGTCGATCGCCAGTAGATAATCTCGAATCTGATGATTTGTCTGAATGAACGCAAAGTATCTTTACGATAGTTTCTTCAAAATATTAAGTCCTAGTTTTCCAGTACGCAGACGAAAAACTATCAATGAAGCGTAAAATATTATCGCAACCTGTTCACGAAAGATCTATTCGCGAGATGAATGAAGTGAACGGATACGAGTTAGTTAATTCTTTATTGTACCAGCGCGAGGATAATAATCTTCTCTGTGTAATACAAAATGCGGTAAGAAAAAGTATTGTGATCCGGTGTCACGATCTTCAGAGTCACGTAGGTCTAGACAGAAATGTTTCGAAGTTGCGCGAATTTGACTATTTTCCAGGAATGCGCCGCTATGTTCGACAACATATATATGGTTGCATCCAGTGTATAATTCCCAAGCATAAAACAGGTCCAGAAGCTAGACAGTAACATCTTACCAAGTCTGGATCATGACCATTCGTTTTGGTACATATTGACCATGATGATCCATTTCTTACGACTTCCACTAGGAACCGCTATATACTAGTTTTAACCAACAAGATAACGAAATTCGTCATTCTTGAAGCAATGCGAGATACAATAGCAGCAAATGTCATCCATGCGCTGGAAGATGTCATTCTTTATTTTAGTGCTCCAATAAGAATTCTCTCAGATCGAGGCACATGCTCTACTTCTGGCTTATCCAAAGAATTCTGTGATCGTCACGGTATACGCCACACGCTTAATTCACCTTGTCATTCGCAAGCAAACGGTCTAGTGGAGCGAACTAACAAAACTCTGATTCCAGCGATTCAAGCCAATGTTTAACATCGAGACGAAAGGGACTGGTATGAGCAATTAAAGAAGGTGCAACGTGATCTAAATGTGTCACTGAACAAGACGACCAAGTAAAGTTCTTTTGAGCTCTTATACGGGTACGTAATTCGACACGATGAGGGAAATTTACGGCTACTAACGATGAAGAAGAGGGGCGCTATACTAATCCTTTAAATCTACAAGACGAAGCCATACAGCAAATTACGGAAGAGCAGGCTCGATACAAAAGTCAGTACGTTACAAATCGTACAATGAATGTAATGTTCGCAGCTGGGGACATTGTATATATGAAGGACGTTCCAGAACAGTCTAGTGAGTCTACAAAATTACAGAAGAAATTCCGTGGCCCGTTGGTCGTTACCAAAGCTTATCAGTACGACACCTACGAAATTGCTGATCTACAAGTGAATGCTCTCGGGCAAAGGTACGTAGCTACAGCATATGCAAGCCACTTGAAATTGTGGAAAGGCGCATCAAGTGAAGATGATTTTGATTCCGACGTTGAGATTGAAGATTCAACACCAGTGCTCGAAGACGTTTCCGTAAACCCAAAAATTTCAGACTCTAAAAGTGAATCTCACAGCGACTAACTGCAACTAATTGCAGGTTGGATGGTTTCTGTTACTATAAATATTATTATTTGTGAAATGTGCTTATTTTTCTTAAAATGGGTAAGTTTTTGTTGTTTTTGGGTAAATACAACTGTTTCTGAATAAAAAATAATTTTTGTTGGTTGCGACAACAACTACTACATTTTTCGTTTGGATTTCATCTTTTTTGGAATACAAATTTAATTTTGTGAGTTGAAAGTTAAACTCTTTTGTTGAACCTTAATGTGTGTTGGTGCAAGATTCATCATTTCAATTGAAAATTTATCTCTTTGTTTGAAAAGTGAGTTATTTTGTTCAAAATTCGTTTTTTCTAAACAAAGAATTAATTTTTTTGATACTGAAAATTAAATTATTCCAACTGAATATTCTAACATTGTAATTACAAATTCATCTCTTTAGTTGAAAATTTCCAGTTAAAAACGGATCTTTTCTATCTCAAAATTCAACTATTTGGCTGAGAATTCATGTATTTTGTTGAAAAATCTACTTTTTTGGTGGAAATTTTAATTTGATCTAAATATGCACTGAGTTTTAAGCCTAGGAAGATAAAATGGAAATTTCTTTGAATAATCGCAAAATCCATACCCTTGCAACACGGACCAGACTAGGTGGGCTTTATATTTTCGGGGTCGCTGCATTCGAATCCGTTGTCAAGGTCAGTTCAAGGTCAAGCTTACAAAATTCATCGCCTATCAATTAAGTCAGGGTACCTATAGGTTTTTGGGGTCGCAGAATTCAAATCCGTTGTTTGTTTGGTCTCGTCAGGTCAGGGTCAAGGTAAACTCAAGGTCGAACCTACAAAATGAATCGCTAATTCAATAAGTCAGGGTAACTATAGGTTTTCGGGGTCGCTGAATGCAAATCCGTTGTCCGTTTGGTTTGACCTTGAATTGACCTTGAACCTGACCTGATCAGCCCAACGGACAACGAATTTGAATTCAGCGACCCCGAAATTTGATTGAATTAGCTTAAGAAAAGAAAGTTTGTTAGACTAACCAAGAACCGAAATTTTGAGAACCTCCAAACATTACATTTTGCGGTCAAACTACGCAAGATATTTTTTTTTATAGGATGCGCACTTTTTTAAATTATAAAAACAAGATAATGCAAATGCGTTTGTTTCAATACCAATGCAAATTATGAATTTCAATGATATAAATTTATTGAAATGATACATTTTTCAGGGCATTTTAGGATAAAATTTAATGCAGAATATGAAAAAAATACTAAAGTTATCATGATAAATAAAATTTCTACTTTATTTTGCGATATCTGGATTAGCAATCTCAGGCTGAGGTACAGAAATAAATAAAATATACATTTGATATGATAGTGTTGAACCTAATGTAGAAAAGTTCGCATTTTGGATAAATTCGAGTGCAAAGCACGAGACACGTGCTGAGAATGTGTTAATTGAAGCCGAAGGAGATTTAACATAAGAGAATTCACAATCACCAAATTACAGTTGTCGAGCGCGAGATAAATAAATTATAGAGCGCGAAGCGCGATAGTGGACACAGTGGGAACTTTTACGTTCCGAAATGTACCCAGGTTATATATAGGTATATTGTAACTTTGATAGGGTGTTTAAAAAAAATTGACCTTGAAATGACCTTGAACGTCATTGTCAAGTTCATGTCTAAGGTCACTACTGAATACACCCTTTTAAAGTTGGTAACTTTGCTCGTTACAAAGAAATTGGAAAAGCTTCTATTGCCAGAAGTATGCAGATCTTGTTCAACTTTGAATGACCTTAGGATGACCTTGAGGGTTAAAATGTACCTATGTATGACCTGGGTACATATTTTAACCTAAAATTTCTCGTCCTATCGATTGCCGATGTAAAAAAGGGGGTCTCCATTTCTAAAAAAAGTTGACCTTCAAAAAACCTTGAAAGAAATCGTCAAGATCAAAATAAAAGTCACAATTGAATTCCTCCTTGTTTTGCGCTTTGTGAGTTTTTGAGCGCTAATTATGATTTTTCTGCAGCTTTTTATGCAAGTTGTTTCTAATACATAAAAAACTAATTTATACTGATCATTGCATTTTTCAAATAAATTTGGTAAACAATTTATTATTCTTTTTAACAATTTTCTCTTAGAATAAAGATAGAAAGTCGCGGCTTTTTTAAAAAATTATCACTTTTCGTTAAATTTACAATTAGAGTGTGGTTATACTTAATTAATGTTAACAGACATAATTGTTGGAACAGTTTATTATTATTGTTAATAACATTCTCTTAGAATAATGCTAGAAACTTTTAGTTTTTTCACAAATTTTCCACTTTTTGTCCAGTTTTCAATTAGAGTGACGTGAATAATTAATTCCAGTTGGAAACATTAATTGTTTAAATAATTTATTATAATTATTTATGATATTCAATTTGTATAATGCTAAAAAGTTGCGGGTTTTCCTGAAATTACCAACCATTTTTCAACTTTTTACATACGGTGTGTTAATAATTAATTCAATTTACCAAAAATATTTATTAAATCAAATTATTATTGTTTTTAACTATCTTGTACCTTATTATTGCTAGATAGTGGCAGGTTCTCCTGAGTGTTTTCTCTTTTTACCCACTTTTTACTCAGTGTGGTAATAATTAATAGGAGTTAACAAACATAATTGTTTACATAATTTGTTATAGCTTATAACTATCTTCTCTTGGAAAAATGCCAGAAAATTGCGGATTTTCTTTGAAAATTTGAGTTGATCATTGACTTTTTAGGTAAAATCAAATAATAAATATCAATATAATTTTAGCAAAAAGGTTCTCAGTTACTTTTTCAAGGAAAATTTACATTAAATATGATCGATAAAGAAAATCTAAAAAATATTTCAAACACCTGTCTCATTTCAGAAGACTATATTCACAAAGGAGAGACTGTTTAAAATATGATTCTATCTAAAGTATATTTATTATTTGTTAATAACTAAAAATGCAAAGTTGAACATTTTAGATAATTCGCAACATTCTAGCACTTATATGAGAGAAGATAGTTATAAGTAATAGTAAATTGTTTAAAAAACTATATTTGTTAACTTGAATTAATTATTACCACACAAGTGATAAGTGGAAAAAAAGTTAAACATTTTAGAAAAAACCGCAATTATCTGGCACTAATATATATGAAGGAAGTTATCAACAATAATAATTTGTTTAAAAAATTATTTTTGATAAATTACATTCACTATTAGGTCACTTGGAATGAACAATAGACAAATAGTTAAAAATTTCAGAAAAAAAACCAACTTTCTGCCATTAAGCAAAGATAATATTATTAAAAATAATGATATATTGTTTAAACAATTATTTCTAACAACTTGAATTAATTATTACTTCGCTTTAATTGAACAGTGTAGAAAAAGTTACAAATCTCACAAAAACCCGCAATTATCCAGTTATAATATAGAAGAAGATAGCTATAAAGAAGAATAATTTGTTTAAACAATTATTGTTGCTAAATTGAGTTGAATATTAACTTACTTCTAGTGAGAAGTGGGAAAAAGATTTGAAAATTTCAGGAAAAACTGCAATTTCCAGCATGAATCAAAGACAATTTTATAAACAACAATAATCAATTGTTTAAAAAATTGTTTTTGTTGAAAATAATGAACTATTGCCTCACTACAATCGAAAATTGGATAGAAAGTGAAAAAGTTTTGAAAACACTAGGTTTAAGTTGCACTTTTCACCAAAAAGGAATAATTCACAATAATTTATTAACATAAAATGTATGTTTAACAGAGTAACTCAACTTTTAATCAAGTATCAGTTGAATTTTTACACTAAAAACGATCAATTTTTAACCCAAAATGGAATATTTAAATTTGCAGTAAAAAAAATTGATTTTCAACAAAAAAAAAACAAATTTTCAAGCAAATAATTATATCAAGAAGATTAATTTTCAAGTGAAAAAGATAAATTTACAACAAAATACATCAATTTTCAACCAAGTTTTTTCATTTTTAACTAAGGAATATCCATTTTCAACCAAAAAAGACAGCTTTTTCGAACAAAATAGTCAAATATTCAAGAAATGAAATTAATTTTTTTTATGAAGTAAAGGTAGTAGTTAAATTTTTTTTAAATCACCTTAAAATCTTTCCGAGGGTTTCAAACATTTTTATATATTTTAAAATCTTGTTGACGTCTATTCAAACTTTCTAAGGAAATTAATTTTTAAAAATAATTTCTTTCGTTTCCTTTGAAATTTGAAGAAATTTTTTTGTAGAAACCTTTCAAAATTTCCAAAAAGCTTAACATTTCTTACGATATCTTCAAAATTCCATTTTTGTTCAATATTTTCAATGTTCTCAATTTTTAAATTAATAATAAATTATAATAATAAAGCAATTCGTACATAAATAATAAATTATATTAATGCGTTTTTCATGAATCAAATGATTCATTCATTTCCTTTTTAAATAAGGAAAATTTGGTTATAAGTCAACATTTTTTAAGGAAAACAGCCCTTTTTTTGATCGTTTAACTCGATCGAATCAAACTTTAATTTATATTTTTAATAATCTTGTTAGCATATATGAACAAATTATTAAATTTAAAAATAACTAATTGATTCCGACAAGATTTTTTGAAAATAAAAATTTGTACATATTTCAGTATTAATTTTAATCAAATGAATGAATTAATAAATTCAAAATCAAATTCTAATAATAAATCATTAAATTAAAATATTATTCCTAGTAAGTTTGAATTGATTGTAACTTATTTCAAAAGTTGAATATTTTCAAGTTTGAAATTATTTCAAAATAACAAATATTATACTTTGAATCATTTTGTTAACATACATAAAAAATGATGAAATATCAAAATAACTAATAGATTCGTACAAGATTTTTTTTAAATAAATTTTTCACATATTTTAATATCAATTCTAATCGAATGAATTAATTAATCAATTTCAAAATCAAATCCTATCAATAAATAATTAAATAAAAATATTATTCCTGATAAATTCAAATTCATTGTAAATTATTTCAAAATTTGAATATTTTCAACTTTTTAATTATTTCAAAATAACAAATATTATATTTTTATGTTGGAAATTCAACTCTTTGGTTGAAAGTTGAACTGTTGTATTGAACATTGATTTTTTGGTCAAGTATTCATAATATTAGTTGAAATTATTTATTGAAAACTCATATTTTCGAGTTAAAAATTCAACTGCTTTTGTAGAAAATTCGTCTTTCTGCTTTGAAAATTTAATAATTTGGTAGAAAATTGAACTATTTGGTTGAAAGTTAAATCTTTTTATTAAGAATTCATATTTTCATGTTAAAAATTTGCTTGTTTTGTAGAAAAATTTTCTTTCCTGAATCATCAATTATTGTTTTTTAATCAAAATGTAACTTTTCCATTTTTTGTTGAAAAGTCATCTTTCGAGACTAAACATTCAACTATTTGGTTAAAAATTTGTATTTTTTGGTGAAAAAATTATTTTCCTTGGTAGAAAGTTGAACTACTTTTCTGAAAATTCAGTTTTTTAAAATGAAGATTAATAATTTTAGAAAAAATTCATCTTTCTCGTTGAAAATTGAATTTCTTTGTTAAAATTTCATATTTTAGAGAGCGAATATTCCAATCCTTTTGTGATGGAAATTAAAAAAAAAATTTTAAATTAAATAAAAAAATTAAAAATGTATGTAGTTTATTAACAATTTGTCTTCTTTGGTGCAAAATAAATCTTCTAGTTAAAAAGTGACTATTTGTTCTAAAATTTATGTATTTTGATGAACATTTCTTTTTAGGTTAAAAACAAATTTTGATACTTCATATTTCTGGATTGAAAATTCAAAGTTTTTGTACAGAAAATTCATCTTTTTGACCCGAAAATTCAAGAATTTGGTAGAAAATTCAACTGCTTTGCAGAAGATTTGTTTTTTTTATTAAAATTAATATTTTTGAAACGAAAATGTAACTATTCCATATTTGGTTGAAAATTGATTTTTTGAGTTTAGGAATTCAACTATTTGATTTAAAATTTAGGTAAATTGTGGAAAATTCGTCTTTTTTCGTAGAAAGCCAGTCTTCTTGGTTAAAAATGCAACTATTTGGTTCAAAGTCAATGAACTTTGTAAAGAATTTGTCCTTTTCAGTACAAACTGATTAATTTTGGTTGAAAATTCTACATTTTGGATGAAATCTTTTCTTTGTTGATTCAAAAATCTTCCTTTTTTGAGGATTCCTTCAAATTTCTTTTGAGATAAAACGTGTTACTTGTAACAAATTTCTCTACCATTAAAATGATTGTATGTATAATAAATATTTAATATTGCTGAAAAATATTTATATTATTTCCAAATTGAGTAAAAACCTATGTTTGAGATGATGATGTAATGACATTGTTATTTTTTAAGGATTACTATCATTTACTTTAATGTCTCTTTCACATTCAAAGGCCCCTTTTCTCGTCAAGTTCTCATAGCACACTAATTTTGACGGCTTTTGGACCTTTGTCCGAACCCAAGGGTTGGCCAACCCTAAGCTTTCTGGTCACAGCACTCCACAGGAACAACGCAGCTTCTAATTATTTACCCGAACCTCCCAACACTCACACGTCGAGCACAGACCGCTAATAAATTCCATTCGTAGGGAACGCAGGTTCAAAGAGGGTGTCCGCTTTCTCTTGCTGTGACATTTACGTCTAATTACAATTCAGAGAAACTTTCCGATCTACCGGAAAGTTTATCCATAAAATGAGTTTTCCACGCTATTTCATCTTAGTCCAGTCAAATTAGACGATAGAAGTCAAAGTCCTGGAACTCGAAGGTATCAGCAATTTTTTTTTGCATATGTTGGACTTGGTTGGTACTGTCATAATTCCCAATAGTTTATAAGAAACCATCTATATAGTTTGTTTGTTCCATTGTTGTATCTTCTTCCAGCCATGTTGTAAGATTAGCTAATGTTAATCGATGCTGACCAGGTAAGAATTTTATTAGGAGCTATTGGATTTTATTGGTATACTGGTTCATTATTTCCTATAGTATGAAAGAAACCATCTGTATAGTTTGTTTGTTCCATTGTTGGATCTTCTTCCAACCATGTGGTATGATTAGGTAATGGTAATTGATGTTGACCAGATACTATTTCAATCAGAAGGTGTTGGATTTTGTTGGTATACTGCTTCATGATTTCCAATTGTTTGAAAGAATACATCCGTATAGTTTTTTGTTCCATTGTTGGATCTTCTCTCAAACATCTTGTATGATTAGCTAATGGTAATTGATGTTGACCAGATATAATTTAATTAGAAGGTGCTGGATTTTGATGGTATACTGGTTCATAATTCCAAATCGGTTAAAAGAACACATCTGTGTAGTTTTTTTTCAATTTTGTATCTTCTTTCAACCGTATTGTTCGCTTAGCTGGTATTAATTGATATTGACCAGGTAAGAATTTGTTTAGAAGTTTTTGGATTTTGTTGGTGCACTTGTCCAACAACCATCATCTAAAAGAACCCATCTGTATAGTTTGTTTGTTGTCTTGGTGTATCTTCTTTTAACCGTGTTGCATGACTAACTTATGTTAATTCATGTTCACCAGGTAAGAATTTAATTAAAAGGTGTTAGATTTTCTTGGTATACTGGTCTATTATTTCTAATCCTTTAATAGAAACCATACGTATAGCTTGTTTGTTTCAATGTTGTATCTTCTCCCAAGCGTATTGTATAATTGGCTAATGTTAATTGATGTTGACCACGTAAGAATTAAACTGCAATTTGTTAGACTTTGTTGGTATACTGGTATATCATTTACAATCCTTTGAAAGTACTCATCTGTATAGTTTGTTTGTTCCATTGTTGCATCTTTCTCTACCCAATTGGCATAATTAGCTAATGTTAATATATGTTTAAAGGTAAGAATTTGATTATAAAGTGTTGTATTTTCGCGGTATACAGATCCAATATTTCTAATGCTTAAAAATAACCTATCTGTATAGTTTGTTTCATTATTGCATCTTTTTCCAACCGTGTTGTATGATTAGCTGAATATAATTGATGTTGAGGAGGTAAGAATTTAATTAGAAGATGTTGGATTTTGTTGGAATAATGTTTTAGTTACTTTCCTTTGAATGAACCTAGCTGTATTGGTTGTTTTTTCCATTGTTGTATCTTTTTTGCAACCGTGTTGTATGATTAGGTGATTTCCGTTGATGTTCACCATATACAATTCCAACATCTTCTGATTAAATTCTTACCTGGTCAAAATCAATTACCATCAAGTAATCATACAAAATGGTAGCAAGAAGATATAACAATGTAACAATCAAACTATGCAGATAATTCTTCAAAGTATTTGAAATAATAAACCAATATACCAACAAAATCCATCATCTTCTAATTAAATTCTCACCTGGTTAACAAAAACATCCAGAAAATTATATTAGAGCCACTCTTGTTAGTGATGAATAACTGAAAATTGCAACAATTTTTTTTACATGTCGCGTGGATTGTTCCTTTTGAATAAAACATAGCACAAATGTGTATACCTAATTTTCTTCTCCAAGAAAAAATATTTTTCGAATTTAAACAAATCGAGAAATGAAGCTCATTGAAATTTTAACTTTTTCAAATATTATTGGAAAAAAAATCTACGCAATACCCACGCTGCCAATTTCTGATTTTTAATACTTAAAAAGGTACCCTTTAGACTCAGAATATCTTCCACTTAATGTAACTACGAAGAGAATGTAAATTTTTTTTATAACATTGAAAAATCATTACATACGTCGTTTACGTGAACCTTGAGATAAATAGTTTCAGTTATTTGTTAGCAAAAAGAGTGGCTCTACTTTAATTATCTACAGGATTTCTGAGCTTTAAAAGCACATTTATTTGAACGTTTTAGGCAATAAAAATTCTGGTATCTTCAAGTTCCAGAACAAATTCTAATTTGACTGAACTATAATCATATCGAGAATAAGAAATTAAAAAAAAAATTATAATGCAAACGAAAAATCAAGTTTGCGAAAACGCAATGAAACTCAAAATTACAAAGCGTGTCGTTTTGTTGCAATATTTCCAAGGAACAATTTTGCTTCCTTAACTTTTTTTTATATCACGCTATAAATATAAAATGTTTAATTCTAAAGTTTCCAAATTGAAGAAATTTCGAATACAAAGCATGAACATTGCAAAAATTTTAATGGTAAAACTTAAAACGTACATCAAGTGCTCAATTCTAAACCTTCCAAATTCAAGAAATTTTACATGTAAATCATCACAGTTACAGCATTTCAAATCTTAAAACTTAAAACTTGTATAATTTTCAATTATAAATTTTCAAACTTACAAACTCTCCAATTATGAAGATATATAATTCAAAGGTCTGCTTATCTGAAAAGTTACAATCGAAAATATAGAATTGCAAATTATTGAATGTTCACGATTCATATTCTGAAGGTATGTAAATTGGAACGTTTTTTCAATACCTTAATGTTTAAGACTAACAATCGAAAACTCTTCTAATTTTGAAGATATATAAAAAAATCCTAAATTCGGATAATTTTAAATGTCACAAGACAAGTTTTCAATCCTATATTCATAATTAAAAAAATTTTGAAGAGTTACAATTGAAAGTTATTAAACTTTTAAAATAGAAAACTTGCAAATTATATAATTTTCAAGATTTATATTTTGCGGAATATTTCAACTTTTCTGAATGGAAAATAAAAATAATTCTATTTGGTACATTTGCAATTAAAACTTATTTCTTGCGAACAGTAAAAATGTGTGCCTTTTTTTAAAAACTTCCCTAACGTTTAATATCTTAAATCACTCAAAACAGATCCCTCTTCAGACTGAACTTTGAAGAATGATTATTATTATTATTGTCTCGTCAGGTCCGTGAATTTGATCACAGCCAGTGGTAACCCGCGGCCGCATCTGACTTCATTGAAACTACTCGCATTTACCTGAACGTTTGGCCAAGGGAGAGGAAAATTGCAGAAAACCACCTTTCGAGTTCAGCCGTTTTTTCAATAGTCGATTCTAAGGTGGAAATTCGACCTCACCTTCGAGGAATGATACAATAATTTCCATTCTGAGTGGACTCAACATAAAAACATAATTTAAAACTACACAGTAAAAACTAGGCGTTTATTTTTATCCGGGATCCTCTTTTAGGTGTTCTAATATGATCTTACAAATAGTCTATCTTAGTATAAGTTTCTGTCTTGTTTACTTTGCTTACTGCAGATTGATAAATGATGAGAGAGAGCGAACTAAATTGATTCAGAGGGTGCATTGTTTCAATTGTTCCAAACCTTAATATTATTACGAATTACGTGAATTCCATTGATTCCTTGAATTTCTCGAATTCCATCAATTCCTTGAATTTCATGAATTCAATAAATTTCTTGAATTTCTTCAATTACATGAATTCCGTGAATTCCACGGATTCCGTGAACATCACGAATTCCGCGAATTCCATGAATTCTGTGAATTCCATGAATTCTGTGAATTCCATGAATTCTGTGAATTCCATGAATTCTGTGAATTTTATTAACAATTTTTCATAACAAAACAAATAATTTTAAACTACTATACCGTTTAGAGTATACTTTGAAATATAATTCTTTCAAATTTGAAGTGAAAATCTTTAATCTTCTGTGAATTAGAGCGAGTTGAAGTGAGAAAAGACGGAATTTTTTCAGTTTTTAAAATTCGTGTTTTTTGCAATTATTTCAAGAATGAACAAAGCCACAACTTTTTTCAAAAGGAAAAAAAGATGCGCAACTGAATCGTGCCAACGCTGCCCTCTCTCTCTCTGGACTCTCTCGCTATGCGATCTCCTTAAAATTCATGATGATTCCTCACGAAAAATTTCAAAGTTAATCCATCAAAGTTTCATTTCTGCCATGTGGCCTCACTGTCAGACACTGTTTTTTGTTTTTTATATCGTGCGTTGTTTGGCTTAAAATTTTGATTTTCGATTCATTTCTTAAATTTTGTAAATCCTATAACTCCGAAAATTTTTTTTTATCGAAAAAAGTCATTAGGATAAACTGTTCGGCTCTCCGAATGATACGAATAGCCGTACATAAAATTTTTATTCTTGAAACAAATTTTCTCAAAAATTTTGAAAATGCTCTTAGTTTTTGAAGTTTTATCCAAAATGGCTGATTATTCTTTCTTCTAGGACCTGAAAAAAGTGTACCAAAGCTCGATTTAGTCCGTTTATTTTTTCTAATCTTTATCAATCATAAATGATGAGAATGGAAAATATTATGTTGAAATTTACTTGCGAAATAAACCCAAGGTATGAAGATTACTACAATTTAAAATTTAATTTCAGTTCATTTGTGCTTCAAATTTTACTTCAACTGATTTCTTCCCCTGATATTGACCTATTCCACTATTTTGGCGAATTCTATTCCTGCGATACTTTTCAACAGCGCCGGCAATCGTGTTCGTGTTCACCACCGGCGGCCGCCTGCTCCTGCTCACAGATAGGTATTCACCATCAGGGAGCTTCAAAGAGCTTCACGCGAGCTAATGCGTGAGGAGGAGAAACGTTTCTGCGTTGTGAACGCTCACTGCACATATATATTTCACCAGGTGGCGCTGCGTCACATGCTATATGGTTCAATGCATAGTATCATTTTTGCGATTTATTTGAACTTCAGTTTTCAATTTTTATATTACATATGATCTGAAACAGTAATAATTATCTGTCTTGTTTGAATGCTAAATTATTAGTGTTCACATATGTACAAATTTGATGACTGAAGATATATGGAATAAAAATTATTTTATAAATGCAAATACTAATTAAACTTGAAATAAAAACTTAGCAGCTTCTCTCAACATTTAAAGATTTTTTAAACATACTTTTGTTTACTTTCGAATTGTTAACAGATGAATTTAGAGGAACGTACAGGCACAATATCCTGATGGAATTTTTAACTCAATAAATATTTACAAGCTTATATGGTCTTCAACATCTCCAAAAATAAGTTCTCAAGGAAAAACGAAATTTCCAATAACATCCAGATATCGATTTTCAACTAAAATGATGCATCATAAAAAGAAAATTCCAAAAAGAGTTAAACATTAATAAACCAAATAGTTTGATTTTCAACGACAGATATGATTTCCTAACCAATAAGAATAATTTTTCACCAAAATATGAATTATTATAAAAATACATAAATTTCGAATCAAATGTTTGAATTTTCAAGTAAAAAAAAAAGTTTTCTATTAAACATGGAATATTGAAATTTGCAGTATAACAAATTACTTTGAGAAATTAATTTTCGACCGGTTTAATTCAACAAAACAGACGAATTTGTAACAGAATAGTTTAATTTTTAACCAAGCGGAAGAGTTTAAAAAATAAAAGATCAATATTCTACGAAAAAGGCAAAGTTTCAACCAAAAAATTAAGTTTTCAATCAAGTACTTGAATTTTATACAAAATTCTTAAATTTGTAAGCCAAACAGGGGAATTATCTGTAAAACAGTCGCATTTTCAACCCGAAAATGTGAATTTTCGGCAAAAATGTAAATCACAAAGGAATCGTTCGATTTGCACTACAATGATTAATTTTATAATTTAACTTTTGGCTTGAACATTCGACTATTTACTTTTTGGCTGAACTTGTATTGCTTCCTTGAAGAATTTGACATTTTCTTCAAAGATTCATCTTTATAGGTTGAAAAATGAACTGTTCAATAAGAAAATGTAACTATTTTCTTTCACTTCCAATTATTTTCCTGAAAATTGAATTATTTTCTTAAAGAGTCATCTTTGTAATTGAAAATTCATCTTTCTTGATTGAAAATTGTTTTTCGATGAAAATGTTTCAAATAGCGGTATTGCACTCGGGGTCTTCTTCTTTGGTTGAGAATTCGATTATTAAATTTTTTGTGAAAAATTCATCTCTTGCGGTGGAAAATTCTACTACTTGGTTGAAAATGAAAATATTCTTTTGAAGATATCTCCTTCTTGGATGAATTGGACAATTTCTCATCAGCGGCGGACTGGCGTGGACCCTTAGGTTGGGCGCCCAATTTTTATTTTACCCAATTTTCGCCCAAATTTTTTTTAATTTTCGCCCACCCGCCCTCTCCCCTGTTGGTGTGGCGCCCCTGAGGACACTTTGGCGCCCCCTAGAACAGCTTTGTATACGAATGTATTTTTATAAATAAGGATATTGAACAATTAATGAAGCGCAAACAAAAATCTTCTTATCTCTGTCTTATCTCAGTTTCCGATGCTATCATTGCTAAAGTATTTTTCAGAACAGATTTCACATGTTTCTGTCATTTACTGACTCAAAAACTACAATATTCCAAAATCGTAATAATACGTGAAAGAAATGAATTTCGTACCTCACAAAATTAACCGAACAATGTTAAAGTATTTTAGGAAAAATATTTGCATCAATGGCTAGAAATAGAACCTCTAAACTACGTTAGTATAAATATAATATTACAGATATATTTTGCAAGGGTGAAGTTTTGTGAAAATTTTGACAGGATTTGACAAAACTACTAGTTAAAAACTGAAGTTTTAAATTTTCAAATTAACGAAATATATCTTTCTCAATCGAGATTTGTATTCAAATATTCTTCCAGCTCTCAAAATATTTCCTGAATAAACAAAAATTTCAAGACTTATTATTGAATTTTCTAAACAGTAGAATATTAATTATGTTCATAACATGAGAATATATTTTAATACAACTTGACACAATGGTTTTAGCAGAATTTCATTACATTATTTTGCATCAGACTTATTTGATAGACTTTTAAAAATATCGAATAAAAGTATAGCTTTCCTAAATAGTGGACAGTTGTTGCATAAGCAAGAAAATTTTGAACTTTTCCAGGGCATGATGCAGCAAAGTCCAAAGAAATGGACAAACTATTACATTTGTAATGTTTTATTGTTACGATATGTTGGAAACCCATATTACTTGTTTGAAGGCAATGTATAAGAAGTTCTGAAAATAAACAGAAAGCGGATCAAAACGACGTGCCTGTGTATATAGAGAGTGTGGGGGCGGGGGTGCGATAAAATTAATAATCTGCCCTCCGACTCGCCGCTTTTTTTTGCTTATTTAAATATTTTTCGGTAAAAAGGCGCCCCCAAGCATGCCTCCCACCCTGCGCCCGGAGACCCAGTCCGCCGCTGGCTTCTGTTCTGTGAGAGTGAGAACAAATTTTAGTTTTTAGTTTCAGGATAATTTAATCTCCATTAGTCCATCTCTAGACAATTTTCATCTAGAATATACAGTAAGGGTATCATGAGAAAAAAGATCTAATAAGTTATTCGCTAAATTGTTGTGAAATTTGTGAACATTCTATTTACTTATTAATGCTTTTACGAGTACAAACTTTTCTTGAACGCAAGATCAAAGATTATAGCAGAGAAAATTTTACATATTACTTTTTCCTTTCGAAAAAAATCACAGAGGCTCAGCTGACACAGGAGGTACCCCCAAAATATAAATTCAAGGATACAAACAATCCGGCATAATATACCGGAATAGAATAGACAAGAAAAATTAAATCCTTTTTTTTCTTGTTGCAGAGTTGAGTTCACAGTCCGGGGATTTACCTAATGACACCCCTATTTCGGGCCTTCCTCGTGGCGGTCGTTCTTATTCTCCTGACTTGTCTCTTTCTCTTGCCAGACCTCATTATCCCGTTTCATCTGACAGGTCTTCTTCTACTGCCCAAACTTCTCTCCGTGCCAGATCCAGGTCTCCTCCTGCCAGTTCTGATCCTTATTTACGCCTGGGTGATCTCCAAATTGAGGAACTTCGATCTGTTCGGCTGATTCCCCACGCGAATCCAAACCGGCAATTTGAAATTCGAATTTACACTTTTCCTCGCGATGCACCAATTCAAGTGAGAGGAAAAAATAATGTCCTTGCACCCACGCCAACTGAAGAACAAACTGTTTTATCAGCGCTCGATGGCTACGTCTTTGCAATATTCGAGAGACGAAACACTATTCTTCGTGGAATATATACTAGCTGGCATAAGCGGGTAAAAATAAACATGCACAGCGGCGAGGTTAAAGAGATGACCGGGGAAGAAATTGAGGAATCTCCCTTAGGCAAGGAGCGCCCAATCTCCAGAAATTTTAAAAAAATAATGCTAGACAACTCTTGTCCACAACATTTATTTAACTTTTTTTGATGTGAATGAAATCAATACTTGCGGTTGCAAATCGGTGCCAAATACAAGAGCAACAACAAAAAACCGCAAATATATTTTCTCGAGAGAACTATGTGGTTTCCACTTTTTTTGAATTGATGGCGCTATTCTTAACCTCTTTTAATGAAATTGGGATGAGAGCCGTCAAATTTGAAGGAATATCAATTTTCTGAAGAATTGAGCTTGATAAATCAAAAACTGTAAAATTTCCACTCTGGGAAACTATACAGAATTTGAATCTTTCACCTTTGTCAAGGGCCACAAGCCAGCCTATTAAGCCGATTGACAGCAAATCTGGACTGGATATGCACGGCTTCATTTGCTAATGCTTTTTGTCACAAATTTAGGGTATCTTCATCAGCTAAAAAACTTTTGAAGCTAAAGACAAGTACATTAGTCTGGTGAACATTAAATTGTAACGGCAAGTGTGCAGTGTAATATTACCATCAGTTGATCGAACTTTTAGGGATTTCATCATAATAAAATAGAATTTATTTCTGTCAGCGTTTACTCGTACCATGAAATTCTGGCTGTTCGTATATCTGAATTTTGGTACGACTGGCCTACTTCTCCAGCTCCCGTTATTCGTACCAAAATTTTCGGTACGCGTAGTCGCAGCGTTTTTCAAATAATAATTGAATACTATGAATGTATCTAATAAAATCTTTAACATTGAAAAAAAAATTATTTTCAAGTACTCGTAATCAATTGATGTTAATTATTATTTTTTCATTTTACTTGGCCAGCCCTGATTTCACAGCTTCCTTTAACTGCACTTAGCCAAGTGTTTGCATCGTAGAGGTTTTTGGTAAGAAAGAGGTATATTAATATATGTGGTGATTCAAACACTCAGATTACAAATGCTCCAGTCAAGAATTTAGCCATGGTCAGTAAGCTACAATCTAAAATCAGGTTCTGTTGGAACTTTCTTTTAAATGTATTGAAAGCTTATTTCCGAGACCTAAGCTAACGTTCAAACACATGATATTGCAGTTTATATGTGCTGGTATTGTAACATTGCCACACATATAATACAATGTTAAGGAAGGAAGAAAAAAAAATCAAAATTCGCGGGGAAGGGGAATCGAACTCTAGCCTCTGATCTCTAAGCCAAGTGTACACTTGACATACTATTAAATAAAAAAACTAGAATTACATAATTAAAAAAACGATTGTAAGATTGGACCATAAATAAAATTGTACAGGATGAACAAAAAAAGTTTTCTACGATAGGTTTTAGAATATAAAATTCTGAGACATAACTACAAAAGCACGTATTTCGCAAGAACTCTACATTGAAGATGTGAAAACATCAAGAAAGACTTTTTCTAAGTGGGAGGGCGGAAAAATATAATTGAGCTTAACCAGTCAAAAAATATAATTAAGAAGAAGAACGGATAACAATTTGAATTCTCTTACCACAAATGCTTAAGAAGTACTACAGGAGTAGAAACTTACCTGAAACAAAGAAATACAAATATATTTAATTAAAATAAGTATTTTTTAAGAACATATTAGAGTGCAAAAAATGAAGAAAACAGTAAATGCTTCTTCGCAAACAATACAAGATTACAATTTTATTCTAACATCATGCGCAATAAATTTAATTTAATAAATTTAGTTCACATTGTTTTATTAGTTTAAATTAAATTGTTATTAATTCAAAGAAAAGTTTGACCGCATAGGAAAATTTTTAATTTGTATAAGCGCTAATTTCAAAAATATCCAGCAGGTCTATTTGTACATAATTTTTTTAACCGAAAATTTAACCTTTCCATTTTTGGTTGAAAATTGAACGTTTTTAGATGCGTGTTAAAACTAGACTAGCAAGGCAAAAACAGTTGATGCAACGATCGGACATTTCTAGACATATCTCGGTAATACGTAAAGATTTTTTAATATTTACTGGCTCAAATTAAATATAGGATTTCAGAGATTTCTAATTTACTGAAAATTAAATTAATTGATTGTAAAATCACACCAAAAGTTTCTACGGTGCAAAAAATCTGCCAAGTACAACTACATGAAATTTTTTAAATCAACTTTGGGTAAGGAATATTAGATATTTTGAACATTCTAAAACTTGGCGGGATTATATTATACCATCAATTTCCCATACCTACAAATTTTTAAAAACCATTTTACTTATAAATTAAACCCCACCAAGTTTGATAAAGTCTAAAATGGCTTTTTGAAATAAAAAAAAAATTGTTTCGGGTACTTTATAAAAAAAAAGTTTTTTCTCTCCGTGCCAGGTCCAGGTCTCCTCCTGTCAGTGGCTTAACTTCCTTACGCCAAGGTAGTCTTAAATTTGGAAAAATGAGATCTATTAGGCTTGTTCCCTATGCAAATCTGAACCGGTGATTCGAAATTCGAAAATCCACTTTTCCTCGCGATGCACCAATCCAAGTGACAGGAAAAAATCACATCCTTGGGCCCCCGCCAACCGAAGAACAAACTGTATTATCAGCGTCTGATGGCTACATCTTTGCAACACGCGAGAAACGATCTACTGTTCTTCGTGGAATATATCAAGCTGGCTTTCGAAAACTCGTAAAATTTAACATGCTCACCCGGAAGGTTAAAGATATAACCACTGAAGAAATCGCGGAACCTCCCATAGGCAAGGAGTGCCAAGTAAATCAGAAACAACTAAAAACCGCAAATCTATTTTCTCGAGGAAACTATAGAGTTTCCAATTTTCTTCCATATGAACCTATATAACATTGTAGCATTGCAGCATGATCAACATTTTTCCCGTGTACGGCTAAACGGATTTTGAGGATTCTTAAGTAGAAATCTTTGTTTAAGAATATGCATTCCAAAAATCTTTCTTCCGAATTCAAAATCACTGAGTTTGTTGAAAAAATATCAATTGTTTATGAACTAATTGAACCTTTATTCTTTCATAAGAAATTTTCTTTATACATCAACACGTCGTAAAAAAGCTGCTACTAATAGTACATATAAAATTTTTAATAGTGACTGAATCATTATTAGAGTTGAATTCAAAGCAAACAAAAATGAAAAAGTCAATTATAAAAATGCTTTGATCATTCAATATTCGCTTCTCAAGCTATACTGTGTAAGTTGACAAAAGAATCTAACTTTGAAATTTCAACTGCAGGTTCTATGCTCATACACAGGACCTGAAGTGTTACCTGGACCAAACCCGATGTCGAGTATTTTTGAATGAAGGCGTCGATATATACACTCTAAAAAATGTCTGTTGGAACATTCAATTAAACGTAATGAAAGTTGACTTCCGAGACGTAAGGTAACGTTCGAATACATGATATTGTAGCTTTCAGATGCAGGTATTGTTATGTTGCCAGACATGTATTGTGGTATTACCACAAATGTAACGTTATGTTTTTAGAGAAAGTTAAAAGAAAAGGAATTCGTGGGAACGGAGAGTTGAACCCTAACCACCAAGCTCTAAGTCAAGAGCGTTACAACTAGAATAGCAAGGCACAAACAGTTGAAATAGTGATTGTCAGACTAGTCTGACTCTAGTAGACAGAAGTCTACCAGATTCCATTTGACGTGAAATTTCATAAGCTTCTCAAACTTTTTTTTATGAGAAAGTCCAACTTTCCTTCCGATCGAGCTATCGTGTTTAAAAGACAATTTCCGACGGTTGTGTACGTTATAAAAAAGGACCTGACATATTTTTGATTGTCCCTGATCATCAGGATTCAAAGACTAGCATTTTGATCTTGTAACATTTTTATCATAGAATCTTTTGTAAACGGAATAAAACCATTTTAACCGAATACTCAAACCTTCAACCACATAGTTACATTTTTAACCAGAATGATCATTTTCGACTAAAATGATGAATCTTGAACAAATAAATGAGTGTCTAACAAAATGGCTTTTCAAAATTTGTTTAAAAATATTCTATAGGGTACTTCCTTATGAAAGTTTTTCAATATATTTTATTATAAACATTTTTTTCTTAATTAGCTGGACTACTTTGATTTCAAAAACTCATGCAAATTCACTTGGCTAATATGTAAAAGATTATATAAATTGTGATATCAGTTTTAACGAATATAGTCATTGTGTTTTTTTCCTTAATAAATTACATTAATGAAATGTGAATTTCTGATAAGGACAACCTTGACGCCTACAATGTCTGAGATAATGACTATAAGATATATTATACAATCTGATGAAGAACTACAATATTAATTAATTAAATTCGTAATTCAAGTCTTCATTAATACAGTAATCAGTTTTACTTTTTATTTAAAAAAAATGAAGACTGTTTCTACATTGGTCTTGTATTTTGCCAATGAATCTAGCCATTATGAAAAAAAAAATTTTTAAACATTTTTCCAAAAAAAGTTGCACTTGCCAAAAATTCCATGTCTGTGGATATATGTTACCAAATTGATACCTGAGTAATTGAAAAATTTCTTTAATTTTGAATGGTTACAAGTATAAAGTTCTTAATTTTCACGTTGGACGCTAAATGTTTAATTTCTCCGTTTCATAAGTTTCAATTTCGCAATTGAAATAGGATTAGTGGAATGTTGAAAAGTATAATTGACAATTTAACCATTATTAATTGTGGAAAGATTTAAATTTATGTAAAATAATTAAAATTTCGAAGCTAGAATAATAAAAAAGTATATGAAAAAACTGAGGATTTCGCAAAGAGAGTACGTATTTTTCTAAACGTGGAGAAATCACGAATTTCATCTAATTTTAAACGCTTTCATTTCTGAATTGTTTTATTTTGAAACTGCATTTTAAAATTTTTACATTTAAAATGTACAATTAAAAATGAGACAATGGAGCAAGATTTGTAAATCCATCTCTTTTCGTATCTTGCACAGTTTGACCGCAAAACTAAATTTTTGATTTTTCATTATTTTTTGGGCGATCATAATTTGAATTTTCGATTTTTCGACAATATTCAGAAAGTTGTTACCATAATCTTGTAGGGCTTTCAAAAAGCAGCATTTTTCTTTTCTTAACTTTTTTTCGTATTGTGTGCTGTTTGGCTTAAAATGTTAATATTCGTTTTTTAATTTTTAAAATGCTATAACTCTGACAATTTTTTTTTCATCTAAAAAAGTCACTGAGATAAATTGTTCGAGTTTCCGAGTACTACGAATGGCCGTACATAAAAATTTCAAATTTTGAAAAAAAATGGTTAGAAAATTTTGAAAATGCTTCAACTGTTTGAAATTTTGTCTAAAATAATTGGCTGAGAAACTCGGCCTTTATTTTCACATCCTTATGAAGTATGCCGAAGGGAAATCTGATCAACTGACAACTTCCAATGTTACCGTGTTTACAGACTTTCCAACACAAAAACAATACCTTCTCATTATGATGAGAATATAAAAATACAACAACCGGTTCTGATTAAAGATTTGTCTGCTAAGAACCTTTAATTCTGCGTCATCCATAAGATTCTGTACGTATAGCTTTCGTTATGTGACAGAACAAATTTAACTTTCAGTTTTAGGATAATTTAATCTACATTAGTTTATCTCCAGACAATTGTCATCTAGAATGTACAGTGGGCAAGATATTATGAGAAAGAAGAAGATTTAATAAGTTATTTAATAAGTGGTTGTGATATTTGTGAACATTCTGTTCATTTTTTATAGCTTTTACGAGTACGAACTTTTCTTAAAGGCAAAATTAAAGGTCTTCAGCAGAGAAAACTTTACTTAAAACTTTTTCCTTTCGGAAAAAATCCAAGAGACTCAGGAGAATCAGGAACCTTCTCATGCTCCTGAATTGTCTCTTTCTCTTGCCAGACCTCATTCTCCGGTTTCTCCGGTCAGATCTTCTGATCCTGCCCAGTCTTCTCTTCGTGCCAGGACCAGGTCTCTTCTGCCAGTCGCTCTCCTTACTTACGCCTAGGTCAACTCAAAATAGAAGAATTCAGATCTGTTCGACTGATACCCCACGCAAATCTGAACCGGCGATTCCAAATTCGAACATACACTTTTTCTCGCGATGCACCAATTCAAGTCAGAGGAAGAAATAATGTCCTTGCGCTCACGCCAACTGAAGAACAAACTGTTTTATCAGCGCTCGATGGCTACGTCTTTGCAATATTCGAGAGAGGAAATACTGTTCTTCGTGGAATATATGCCGGCTATCATAAGCGGGCAAAAATAAATATGCCCAGCGGCGAGGTTAAAGAGATGAGTGAGGAAGAAATTGAGGAATCTCCCTTAGGCAAGGACCGCCCAATCTCCAGAAATTTAAAAAAAATAATGGTAGACGACTCTTGCTTCAACTTTTTTTTTTTAACTGACGGCGCTATTCTTAACCTCTTTTAATGAAATTTGGCTGAGAGCCGTCAAATTTGAAACAATATAAATTTTCTGAAGAATTGAGCTGAATAAATCCAAAACTGTAAAATTCTCACTTTGGAAGAACTGCGGCATCAGTTTCCAGTGCTATTTTTCATGAGTTTATGGTATCTTCATTAGGTAAAAAACTTTTAAGGATTTTGTAAAAAAATTGCTCTTTAATTTTTGTTCACGTCTATAGCAAATTATAGGGTACCGATTAGCACCAAAAATGAAGTAGACATTTGACATTTGACTGCTCCATTGTACGGCTGTTTTTGAGGAATTTATATCAGCCTTTTTGTTTTTTTTTCATTTGCTTTAAAAACTGTTGGATTTAATTTGCGCACGGCCACCGAGAAATCTATTGGTCTGGTGAACATAAAATTGTAACAGCAAGTGTTCAGTGTAATATTACCATCAGTTGATCGAACTTTTAGGGATTTTATCATAATAAAATAGAATTTATTTCTGTCAGTGTTTACTCGTACCATGAAATTCTGGCTGTTCGTGTATCTAAATTTCGGTGCAACTGGCCTACTTTGCCAGCTTGTCAATTTAAATTTTTTTTAAATATTTACTGCTAATAAAATAGGTTTTTTTGAGTAAAAAAAGATCGATTCGCTTATCCTGTATTTCACGGAAATTTTTTTTCATAGAAATTAATAATATTATACAGGCTTTCTCGAGAAGGACAAGAAAGGAATAGGTGAGTTTTCATTTTTATTTACCGCCTGACGCCCGGGACGTAAGACGGTCGAGTTTATCACGTGTTCACTTCAACCTACGCTTACTCGCTCATTTTTCGCTATAAAAATCTAAAACTATTCAAAAAACTTCTTTTGAGCCTTATAAACATCTTCTCCACAGAAAGTTGTTTGAACTCCAAAATTCCCTCGATACTTTTTTCTACCGAACGTGAAAAAGCATGGTATTAAATAAATACTGAAAACTATCGACATATTGTTAAAAAATTAACTCTTTATGCACAAATCGAATTATGTAGGCACCAAAAGAGTAAATATGCTTGGGATTCAAATTTCAAGCAATTTCGTTGAAATGCTCTTCATGAAGCTCTATATTCTCATATTTTTTCGAGTGTTTTTTTTTAATTTGAGTTTCAGATAACTTTTCACGGTATTTTATATCGAATGGGAGGCTGGGAATATAAAACCGAGCGTCCCATTGGTTACTACATCCAGGGCCTCAATTAGAAAAATAATATATATAATAAAATATATGACGAAACTATTTTTATAAATTACCCTACAGAAATTTAAAAAAGATATTTTAGACATTCTAAAACTTGGCGGGATTATACCATCAATTTCCCATACATAAATATTTCTAGAAATCATTTAACTTATAAATTAAATCCCACCAAGTTTGATAAAGTCTCAAATGGCTTTTGACAATAAGAAAGTAAAAATTCTATCAGGTACTTTGCAAGAAAAAGTTTCTTGATAAACTTTATTATAAATATTCTTTTGCTATTTACTTCGCCAACTTATATTTTAAAGATTCATGTGGTTTCACTTGGCTAATACGTAAAATTGTATGTAAATATCTGAGCAGGGCCACCTTAATGCCCATAATCTTTGAGATAACGAATGTAAGATACAGTAAGTGCTCTGATGAATTCTAGAATATTTATTAGCTTCAGTGTGGTTCAAATTCTTTACTAATACATTTTTTATATTTTCCTCTAATTAATAAATATGATGATTGTTTCTACTATCGTCTTATGCTTGGGAGCTATCTTCAATTCTATTGGTGAATACTATAAGATAACATATGTATAATTTCAATTAAATGTTTTAATCTATACCCAAATCAAAAGAGCAATTGAATCTACATTCTATCCCAACATCTCTTTTCTTTGAAACTTTTTTGAGTTTGTCCGAAATAAGTTCAAATTTAATCTAAATTTATTCAGGAGGAATCCAGAAAGTCTGTGTTAAAAAAACAATGTAATGCGAAAAGTGTACCTATTGGTACAAGATATTTTACGTAGCTATTTTTTTTACTTTCTTTGTTAGTAGCAAATATCATTTTGGTCATCCTTGATAGGTCAGCCATTTCGAAAATGTCGAAAAACTTTTTTTTCCTCCAAACTACTTTTTTCGAGTTTAAAAGAAGACTGCGGTCCTCGTTTTATAGCAGTCCACAAAACTGAGAAAGTTGAGTGAATTTTTGATTTTTTCACATTTTACCCCATGTTAATCATACGGATAACTTTAATGTGTGTGTGATAGGGATAAGCATTATCCAATTTGGCTAAAATTTAAAGTACATAATTTTTTTGGCCATTGGAGCGCAACCCGCCCACGGGATCAAAGGAATTTTGACTTTGAAAAATAAGGGACAAACTTGTGCTGATATGGTACAATCCTAAGGGGTCTTCTACAGATTGAGTAAGACGATGATCCTTTAAAATCTCGTAATAATTGTATTTTATAGTAAATACGTGGGGATAAATTTTGTTGCAGGTAGAAAAAGAATGGTGTTCACTTTGCCTTGGTTGTCATTCAAATATCTCTCGGACTTGGGGTACTAAATGCCGAGTTGTTTTGTTTGTTTTGTTTTGCATTTCGTAACAGTACTTTCTTTCCTTTTAATAAAATTCTCATCTAGGATGTACAAGATACAAAAGATATTATGCGAAAACAAGAAGATTAAATAATCTATTCACTCAAAAATCACTCAAGGCTATCAAGGCTAGAAAATTCCGGTTTTTTTCATTGTTGGGATATATGTGAAATATCTATTTATTTTGTATAACACATACTTTAGTCTGCTCTTTTAAGTGAAATATTTTTCAGAGCATGCGTGCCGGAAGAGAAAATTCGAATCCGGCAAAGTATGCAAGAAGAAAATACACATGGAAAGTTGAATCCTCTGTTTCTTGTTGCAGAGTTAAGTTCGCAGTTTGAGTGCTTACCAAATGGGGCCCCTATTCCTGGTATACCTCGTCGCGAACCTTTTCATTCTCCTGAAATGTCTATTCCACCTGCCAGACCTCATTCTCCGCGTTCTGAAGTCAGGTCTTCTCCTCCTGTCGAGCCTTCCTCTCATGCCAGATCCAAGTCTCCTCCTGCCACTCGTACTTTTTTCCGCCCACGTGGAATCAAGCTTGAAGAAATTACATCTGTTCGGCTGATACCCCTCACGAATCCGAACCGAAAATTCGAAATTCGAAGATATACGTTTCCCCCAGATGCACCAATACAAGTGAGAGAAAAAAAACATCTTGTACCCATGTCAACCCAAGAACAAACTGTATTATCAACGTCCAATGGTGAGGTCTTTGCAATACTCGAGAGAAGAAATACAATCCTTCGTGGAATATATACAACAGGAAGTGGCATTACAAAACGGGCAAAAATTAACATGGAAAGCGGCAAGGTTGAAGATATGATCTATAAAGAAATCCAGGAATCACCCCTAGGCAAGGGTTACCCGATCTCAAGCAATTTCAAAAAAATAATGATAGATGACTGATTCAGAAAATTCATTTAATTTTTTAAATTTGAATAAAATCAAGAATTTCGGTAGCAAATCGCAGCCTATTATATGGACAACAAAAAACCGCAAATCTAGTTTATCGAGAAATCTATTGAATTTGAAAGTTTCTTGTATTGACGGCGCAATTCTACAGTTTTTAATTTCAATTTTGTTTGGAAATTATTTTTCTAAACTTTTTCTCAAATTTAAATGCTAAAACAACATCTAAAAATATATATTTTAATAGTCGTAACTAATTAATGTTAATGATAATTTTTTCATTTTACTTGGCCAACGTTTATTTCACAGCTTCATTTAGTTGTACTTGATCAAGTTTCTTCATCCTCGATGTTTTTGTTAGGATAAAGGTACATTAATATGTGAGTTGCTTGGTTTCAAGTATTTTATAAAACTCTAATCTCCTCCTTAATACCAATATTTCATAATGGAAGTTTTTATATAAATAACCATATGTAGCTATATTATAAAATATAATGTAATAGTTTCAAGATTCAAAAACACTGTCCCCTATTTTTACACTCCAGTTTACAATTTAACCTGCGAATTAATCCTTTTTAAAACAAATAAAGAATGCAGCTAATGAAATTGACTTAATTATTTAATATTCGTTCTTTAAACTATAGCATATAAGCTCAAAAAGAATCTAACAGTAACATATAAAATAAACATTAACGCTCAATTCCCAAAAGCCCTCGAAATCAAATAATAAAATTAAGTCAAGCACTCATTATCTCCTCTTTATCAATAAAAACCACATAAAAAGGATGAATTAAATTAAATTTTTAAACAATTTCAATTTGTTTGAAGCCTTAATAAGAAAAAGTTGAAGTAATGATTTGACATTTTTAATAATATCTTGGTAACCTGTAAAGATTTTTAGAAATTGTTATCAGCTTAAATTAATGATGAGATTTCAGAGATTTGATCGTATAAATTTTACATTGTCACGTGATATATCATCTTCCAAAAGTCAAACTAGTCTGATTCTAGTAAACAAAAGTCTACCAGATGCCATTTGACGTGAAGCATAAGCTTTCCAAAATTTTTGTTATAAGAAAGTCCAGCTTTCCATCTGATTCAGTGCTGTAAACAGAATTTACAATAAAAATAATTTTTAAACAACCAGTTGCATTTACAACAAAATATTTCAACTTCAAAGCAAGAGAGATGAATTTTAAATAAAATAGTTGGACTTTTAACTAAATGATTGAACATTCAACCAAATAGTTGCAGTTTCAACCATATACTTGAATTTTGAACCAAATAGTTGAATTTTCAACAATCAAACAAGAAAACTCAAAAATATGAATTTTTAACAAAAAAATTAACTTTCAGCAAAGTAGTTAAATTTTTGATCAGAATTATGAATCTTCAACTAGAATAGTTCAATTTTTTTTAAAAAGCTTAGTTTTCAACCAATAAAAAACGAATTTTCATCGAAATAGATGAATTTTCGACTAAAATTATGAATCTTCAACAAAGAAATGAGTGTATAAAAAAGTGGTTCCAGCGGCAACCAAGTTGTTTAATCCTGAGGGAAAAAAGATTAATTTTCGACCAAACAATTGCACTTTCATCCAAAAAAGGTGAAATTTCAGACTTGGCTATGAGGCAGTTTGTTCCATTTTCATAATCAGAGTAAAATCATGAAGCTACGGGTGAATATTTGTATTGGTATAATAAATTGTGCTTTTTCGTAACAACCTTGCGCCTAATTTAATTATGAGGAACTCGTTGCGCGAGAAAAGCTTGGGGTTCTTGATAAAAAATTTATGAAGCAGAATCGAAAATGCAGTTGCTAAATTAGAATAAAGTTAAAATTGTGCTTACTCGTAACGATCCTGCACCTTATTTAATTATAAGGACCTCGTTGAGCAATCAAACACAAAATAAAAGTATAATTACGTGCATTAATCTCAAATAGATCTTATGAGAGAGATCTAGTTAAATTCGTTCAACTCATCGCATAAGTACGCAATCATATCTCGTTCGATAGCACCCATGCTCTATTGATTTCTATAGAAAATAGATTTAAACTTTAATGGGTGGCTTACTTATAAGAATTGGTCACACGCAATTTTAGTTTGTTTCACATTCAAATTTAGTTCTAAAATATTTAGGGCTAGTTTTAATGTCCTATCCGTATCGGAATCAACCCATACCGTTCGTGGAAATTTACTGGACAGGAAAAAGTAAACGCAAATTGAACTAATCTCCCAATGAAAATAAATATCATGGAGATAAGTTTAAAATGCAAAGTTTTTAAATATGTTTTATTATACATTTTTTTTTAAATTATTTTGCCTACTCTGATTCCAAAAATTCATGTAGGTTTAGCTGGCTAATATGTAAAAGATTATATAAATTGTAATATCAGTTTTAACGAATATAGTAATGGGGGTTTTTTCCTCAAAAATACACAAATGAAATGTGAATTTCTGATAAGGACAACCTTGAAGCCTACAATCTATAAGATAACGACTATAAGACATATTATACAACTTGTTAAGGAATTGGAATACTCCGTAGTTGAATTGTTAATCCAAGTTTTCATTAATACAGTAATTAGCTGTACCTGTTATTTAAAAAAAATGAGGATTGTTTTTACTCTCGTCTTGTCATTTGCAGTTATCCTCAATTGTGCTCGTAAATATAATAATATACTATATCTGTAATCCTAGGTACATTTTTGTAAAGTTATCCACTAATCAGAATGTGTGCGATTTGATAAACATTCTATACCAATTGCTGCTTCCTTTCAAACCTTATTTCAGTTTTTCCGAATTGATTACGAATTTGATCTGAATTGATTCCAGGGGGATTCCAGGGGAATTCCGATCAGAATGTTTGTGCGAAAAAATGAAACGTGACGAGTGTCCCTATTGATAAAGAATTCGTGCCATATGTGGACGTGTACATTAAGGTGACCCTGAAAAAAATGGCTAATTTTTTTTCAATTCTTTTGCTCCCAGGTACGGGTTTCATTTTGATGGCCAACAAAATTATGTGCTCCAAGATTTAGCAAAATTGAAGTTGTCCATATGGTTGACTATAGGGTAAAACGTGAAAATTTTCAAAATGGGTCTGCTGCGTTGGGGAACCATATAATATGACCAAAAATTGTATTTTCTATATTTTACAACAAAACAGATGTACATTTAATGAAAAGGTTTTCTTAACAGCTACAAAGCAAGTGCTTATTTTGAAAATTGAACATTTAGAAAAAATACAAAATGGCGGCTAGCTCAGATATGAGATGAATGATTAATTTCACAATGTTTATTCGGAGGCCTATCAAACTTGAGAAGATGAGCAATTTTATGTCGAGAAACTATGCAGTAGGTCGTAAGAGTCACAGACTGGATTTGACATGGGTTGAGGATGGAATTCCTATAAAATCCCTCAAATATTCTCAAGATCACAAAATCTGTAGAAAAACAAAAAAAACCCGGCACTAATTCAAGTTTTTTCGTTTAAAAACCTTTAATCTACATTAGTTCATCTCTAGACAATTTTCATCTAGGATGTACAGTGTACGAACTTTTCTTGAACGCAAAACTAAGGTTTTTAGCAGAGAAAACTTGACTTATTGCTTTTTCCTTTCTAAACAGATCACAGAGACTTAGGAGTCTGGGAAGGTACCCACAAAACATAAATTCAAGAATAAAAACAATCCAGCATAAAATGCCGGCATAGAAAGCTAAAGAAAAATTGAATCCTTTGCATCTTGTTGCAGACTTGAGTTCAGAATCCGGGTATTTACCTAATGACACCCCTATTCCTGGTCTTTTTGGTGAAGATTCTTCTTATGCTCCTGAGTGGTCTTCTCTTGCCAGACTACATCCTCCGGGTTCTGTGGTTAGGTCTTCTTCTTCTGCCGATCCCAATCTCCGTGCCAGATCCAGGTCTCCTCCTGCCAGTCGCTTTCCTTCTTTAGGCCTAGGTGCACTTAGAATTAAAGACATGAGATCTGTTCGGCTTATCCCCAACAACAATCCGATCCGACAATTCGAAATTCGAAGATACGCTTTCCCTCGCGATGCGCCAATTCACGTGAAAGGAAAAAATTCAATCCTTGGGACCATGCCAACCGAAGAACAAACTGTATTATCAGCGTCCGATGGCTACATCTTTGCAATATTCGAGAAGAGATCTACCCATCTTCGTGGAATATATCAAACTGGCTTTCGAAAACGGGTAAAATTTAACATGCACACCGGGGAGATTAAAGATATGACCACTGCAGAAATCGCGCAATCTCCCCTAGGCAAGGATCGCCCCATTTCAAAAAATTTTGGAAAAATTATGATAAACGATTTTCTTTCATAAAATCAAATTAATTTTTTTGTAAATAAAACCAAGTTTTCCGGTAGAACATTGCTGCCAAGTAAAATAAAAATAGCTAAAAACCGCAAATCTATTTTTTCGAGAGAACTATAGATTTTCAACTTTTCTGGGATATGAAATTATATAATATTGTAGCATTGCAGCATGATCAACATTTTTCTCCTGAACGGTTAAACGGATTTTGAGGATTCTTACGTTGAAATCTTCGTGTAAGAACATAAATTGCAGAAACCTTTCTTCCGAACATAAAATCATGGAATCTGTTTTAGAGAATATCAATTGTTTACAAACTAATTGAACCTTTTCTTTAAATAATTTTTTCACGTTATTCTACATATTGACTACTTTTCAAAAAATGTGGGTGATAAGAGTGAAGAGCAGGATAAAAGGTTTTATCAGGACATCCGACAAATGCTGTTACTTATAGCTTATATATACTTTTTTAAATACTCGATGAATCATTATTAAAGTTAATTTCAAAGCTGTAGATTATTTATTTTATTAATTTATTAAACTATATTCTCCTCCTCATTTTCAGAATTTTACGATTACATTTTTGACATAAATAACCAGATTTAGCTATATTATGAATACTATTATAGTTTTAGGTTTGAAAAAATATTTTTCCCTATTTTTACAGTTTACTTTACAATTTAACCTGTAAATTAATCTTGTTGAAAAAAATAAATAAAAAACTCGATAATAAAAATGCATTGATTATTTAATATTCGCTTCTTCGTCTTGAATCACGCTAAAGCCAGTACAGTTTTTCTCAAGCCTGTTTATTCACGCAATACTACCCTGGTGCTACACAGGCGCTGTCTAGTTTTGTTTAAGCTTGATATTTATAAAAAAATACATCAAAATTCAAGTTTCATGAGATAATACTTAGAATTTTTTCTACAGTTCACAACATTTTCATCATACATATTTTTTTCTTGATAAGTTGGCTTAATTTCATTTCAAAAATTCATGTAGATTCCCTGGCTAATATGTAAAAGATTATATAAATCGTGATATCAGTTTTAATGAATATAGTAATTGGGTTTTCTGCCGTTATCCTCAATTTTATTGGTGAATACAATAATATAATATATCTATAATCTTACGTACATTTTTTAAAGCTATCCATTGATCAGAATGTGTGTGATTTCATCAATATTCTATGCTACTTGCTGCTTTCTTCCAATCTTTATTTCAGTTTTTGCGAAATGATTACGAATTCAATCTGAATTTATTCCATGGCAATTCAGAATTTGTGTGTAAAAAAAGTAAATGCGAAAAGTGTCCCTATTAATACAGAATTCGTACCACATGTGGACGCGTACATTGGGTGACCCTGACAAAAATGACTATTTTTTTCAATTCCTTTGCTCCCAGGTACGAGCTTAATTTTAATTACCAAAAAATGATGTGCTCAAAAGTTTAGAAAAATTGAAGATGTCCATATAATTAACAATAGGGTAAACGTGAAAATTTGTCGAAATTTTAAAAATGGGTCTACTGCCTTGGGCAAACATGTAATATGACCAAAAATGGTATTTTCTATATATTACAACAAAAGAGATCTACATTTCTTCTTCTTTCAACAGCTATGAAGCAAGTGCTATTTTTGAAAATTAAGCATTTAAAAAAAATGAGAAATGGTGGCTGATTGAGAAATAAGATAAATGATTAATTTCACTATTGTAAAAAACTCTTTGAAATACTTTGCAATCCGTCAAAATAGCTTAATTTTCTTTAAATATCATAAATACTCTAAAATAATTGGAGATACTATAAAATCCCTTTAATCTTTTCAAATTTTTGAATCTATTGAAGTAACTTAAGGTCTTGTAAATCCGTTACAATTCTGTAAGTTCCTTCACATCCCTTAAAACTCTTGAAATCTGTAGAAATTAAGAAAAAAATACAAAACTTTGTACTAACTACAGTCTTTCTACTACTGACTTTCCTTTAGTTGATAAAATAATTGAAAGTAAATTTCTAGAAGTACTACCTATAACAAAATTCCATAAAAAAACAGTCTACTATGAGACACCATACATTCTGTTCTGTGAGAGTTAAAACAAATTTTAGTTTTCAGTTTTGAGGATAATTTAATCTACATTAGTTCATCTTTACACAATTTTCATCTCGTATGTACAGTAGACAAGATATTATAAGAAAAAAAAAGATGTGATAAATTTTTAGCAGACAAAACTTTACTCATTACTTTTTCCTTTCGAAACAAATCACAAAAAATCCTCTGTTTTATGTTGCAGAGCTGAGTAGACCGTATGAATACTTGCCTAATGGCGTCCCTATTCCTGACGTTTCTCGTTCAGAACGTTTTTATTCGCCTGAAAGGTCTCTTCACCTGCCCGACCTCGTTTTCCGGTCGGGGCTTCTCTTCTTGCCGAGCCTTCTCTTCGTGCCAGATCCAGGTCTCCTCCTGCCAGTATTGATCCTAATTTACGCCTGTGTAAACTCAAAACTGTAAAATTTTCACTTTGGAAAACTATACAAAATTTGAATCAATCACCTTTGTCAAGAGCCACAGGGAAGCTTATCAACCCGATTATTTCTGTTTCTATTTTTCAGGAATTGATAATATCTTAATCAGGTCGAAAACTTTTAGGGATTTTGTAAAAATGAAAAATTGATCTTTCATTTTTGTTGACGTCTATAGCAAATTATAGCGTACCGATTAGCACCCAACATTAACCATTCATGCGCACTACTCCGTTCTACTGGTGTTTTTGAAAAATTTATAATAGCCTTAATTGTTTTTGATTTTGTTTTGTTAGAAAAATTGTTCAGTTTAATTTGAGCAGGAATACAGAAAAATCTATTTGTCTGGCGACCATAAGATCGTAAGGGCAACTGTGCAGTGTAATTTTCGAGTATTATATTTCAAGAATTTATAACATTATCATCAGTCGTTAAAATTATACGGACTTCATCATACAAAATTGAATTGATCAATGTCAATGTTTACTTGACGGCAAAATTCTGAACCTGTTTTAATGAAATTTGGCTGAGAGCCGTGAAATGCGAAATGATATGAAATTTGTTAAGAATTGAGCCTGATAAACTTAAAACTGTAAAGTTTTTACTTTCAATTCTGTTTGCAAATAATTTTTCTAAATTTTTTCTCAAATTTAAATTCTGAAGCAAAATTAAGAAAAATATATTTTAATACTCGTAACCAATTAATATTAATGATCATCGTTTTATTTTACTTTGCCGACTTTAATTTAAAAGCTTCATGTAGTTGTACTTGACCGAGTTTTTGTATCGTAGATGTTTTTTTAAAAATAGGGGTATATTAATATGTGAGTCGTTAGGATTCAGGTATTTTATAATACTGTAATCTCCTTATTACCAATATTTCATGATAAAAGTTTGTATATAAATACCCATATATAGCTATATTATAAAATATAATATAATATTTTTAAGACTTGAAAATACTGTCCCCTATTTTTTCAGTTAAGTTTACAATTCAACCTGCAAATTAATCTTTTTGAAAACAAATAAAGCATGTAGCTAATGAAATTGACTTAATTACTTAATATTCGTTCTTTACATTATAAAATATAAGCTTAAAAAGAATCTAATATTTGCAATGCCTTAAGAATGAAAAAAAGACTGAGTCAGAGACTCAGATAGCCAACGGCCTAGTAAATAATTCAACCATGATCAGTAATCTACTAGACGAAACTATATGTATAAAAAGGATAAAAATATCTATAAGGATAACAGATGCTATGTAATTTTTTCCTAATTTGGAGCTTCACTTTTCTTACATACTTTACTGTTTTAATGTTCAATAAACATTAACGCTCAATTTCCAACAGCCGTCAAAATGAAATAATAAAATTAAATTAGGCACTCATTTTCTCCTCTTTATCAATAAAAAACACATCAAACGGATGAATTAAAATAAAAACTGACTTTCCACTCCACTTTAGATGATGAAATATTTTTTAACTTTAGGATAATTTAATCTACATTAGTTCATCTCTAGACAATTTTCATCGAGGATGTACAGTGGACAAGATATTATGAGCAAAAAAGATCTAATAAGTTATGCACTAAATTTTTGTGATATTTATGAACATTCTATCTATCTTTTATATCTTTTACGAGTACGAACTTTTCTTGAATGCAAAATTAGAGGCTTTTTAGCAGAGAAAACCGTACTTCTTACTTCTTCCTTTCAAAAAAGATCACAGAGGATCAGGAGACTCAGTTTCTGGATGCAGAGTTGAGTTCAGAATCCTGGGATTTACCTAATGACATCCCTATTCCTGGTCTTCCTCGTGAAGATTCTTCTCATGCTCCTGAGAGGTCTTCTCCTGCCAGACTACATCCTCCGGGTTCTCCGGTCAGACCTTCTGATCCTACCGAGTCTTCTCTTCGTGCCAGGTCCAGGTCTCCTCCAGCCAGTCGCTCTCCTTATTTACGCCTAGGTAAACTCAAAATTGAAGAACTCAGATCTATTCAGCTGATCCCCCACGTAAATCCGAACCGGCGATTTGAAAGTGAAAGGAAAACAACACATCCTTGGGTCCACGCCAACCGGAAAACAAACTATATTATCAGCGTCTGATGACTACATCTTTGCAATATTCGACAAAAGATCTACTCTTCTTCGTGGAATATATCAAACTGGCTTTCGAAAACGGGTTCAATTCAACATGCACACCGGGGAGATTAAATATATGACCTCTGCAGAAATCGTGCAATCTCCCCTAGGCAAGGATCGCCCAATTTCAGAAAATTTTGGAAAAATGATGGTAGACGACTTTCTTTCACAACATCAAATTCACTTTTTTTGTAAATAAAACCAAGTTTTCCAGTAGAAAATTGATGCCAAGTACAATGAAAATAACTAAAAACCGCAAATCTACCTTTTCGAGAGAATCACAGATTTTCAACTTTTCTTCGATATGAAACTATATAACGTTGTAGAAGTGCACCATGATCAATTTTTTTCTCGTGAACGGCAAAACGGATTTTGAGGATTCTTCGGTTGAAGTCTTTGTTTGAGAACATTCAATCCAGAAATATTTCTTCTGAATATAAAATCATTGAATTTGTTTTAAAAATAGTAATGATTTATAAACTAATTGTATCTTTTTTCTTTGAAAATACTGTTTTTTTTGCACTAGTGATTACAGTGAAGAGCAGGGTAAAAGGTAAGACATACGAGAAATGCTGCTACTTATAGTTTATATAAAATCCTCCTCATTTCCAGAATTTTACGATTAAATTTTTCATTTAAATAACCAGATTTAGCTATATTATAAAATATACTATTATGGTTTTAAGCTTTTAAAAATACTTTTCCCTATTTGTACAGTTTACTTTGAAATGTTACCTTTAAATCAATCTTGTTGAAAAAAATAGTCGATAATAAAAATGCTTTAATTATTTAATATTCGCTGTCTAGCTGTTCTGCTGTCTAGCCCCGGTCTTGGCGCTATCTATGAGTTCGTTACGAATTTGAATATATGAAGACTGTTTCTAGAAAGATGAAAACTAGAGCATTCTTTTGTTAGTTTCGACTAATATTCTTAAATTTTTTTGATGCCCTTTGTGCATTTGTCGAAGTAGCGTTGACCAAGCAACATCGATCTGCGGTTTGTGTTTTCTTAGCAAAAATAAATTTAAAACCGACAGTAATTCACAATTCAAAAAGTGTCGAAGCTTATCGTCTAAAAAAATGAAAATGCGTAGTCCAAAAGGGACGACTGAAGCATCCCGAAAAATAAAATATCCATAAGAAAATTGCCGAATTATAAAATAACCGAACTAGAAAATTACCGAACTTGAAAAATAAAATTTTTTTTAAAGCGCCTTCCCTCTTTCCCCTGACTATTGTTGAAGTTTAATATTTATAAAAAAATACATCAAAATTCAAGTTTTATGAGATAATAGGTCGAATTTTTCCTACAGTTGACCACATTTTTTCAAATGGTTTCGCGAGTGCTAGAACTAAATAAATTATTTTATTAAATTTTATAGTACTTTTGTACATTTTCACGCATTTCTAAGACTCATTATGGATTTTTTGCTTATGAAAGTATTTACGTCAAATTGTTCTCACGTTTTCAAATTTTACGAACATTTTCGAATATTTTCAAAAATTTTAAGGAATTTTCTGAAATTTCCCAAATATGGATTTTTGTAAGTTTTCTCAAAGCGTTAGAAAATTTCTAGAACAAACTTTACTTGGATTGCTTGTACAATTTCAAAGAATTTTCTCGATTTTCGAAGGAATATTCAATAGGATTCAGAGGATTTGAAATATTTCAAAGTATTTAAAAGAATCTAAAGCATTTTCAAGAGATTTAAGAAAATTTGCATGGGGAATTGTATCAAAGATTTTCCTAAAGTTTCGAAAATATAGATCGATTTAATAGGACCTATGCCATTAATTTTCTAAGAAATTTTAAAGGCTTTGAATGACTTTAAAAGAAATAAAGAAATTTTTCTGGGAATTTAAAGAATTTTGTAGAACTGTGGAATACATGAGACTATTTCGTAGAACTTGCGAAGTTGCAATATACTCATATTTTAGAAGATTAAAATGAATTTTATAAGATTTCCGAAAATTTCAATGATTTTAATGGATTTTAAAAACTCTCAAGGTATTTTAATAAATTTTCCAGGATTCAAGAAAATATAATAAGATTAATACAATTATATATAATATTATTATACAATATTTTAATGTACTTCAAGGAACGCATTTACAAGAAGTGGGGGATCTTGTAGGTTTTCACAAATTAACTTTTGACCAAACAGTTGCACTTTTATCCAAAAAATATTAAATTTCAGGGTTGGTAAAAATATTCATAATAAAGTTTATTCAGAAGCCTTTTTTATAAAGTACCCTACAGAAAGTTTCCAAATAAATTTCAAAAAGATATTTTAGACATAAAGCTTGGTGGGATTACACTATACCTTCAATCTCCCATACCTAGAAATTAAAAAAAATCATTTTGTCATACATTCAAAACCGCCAAGTTTTATAAATTCTAAATGGCTTTTCAAAATTGGTTTTGAAATATTTTATAGGGTGCTTCATTATGACAGTTTTTAAATATATTTTATTATAAATATTTTGTTCTTAATTAGGTGCCTACTTTAATTTCAAAAATTCATGTAGATTCAGCTGGCTCATATGTAAAAGATTATATCAATAGTGATATCAGTTTTAACGAATATAGTTATTGGCGTTTTGCCTAAAAATAACACTAATGAAATGTGAATTTCTGATAAAGACAACCTTGACGCTTAGAATCTCCGAGATAACGACTATAAGATATATTATACAATCTAAAAAAGAACTAGAATATTCATTAGTTAAATTTTTAATCCAAGTCTTCATTAATACAGTTTTTAGGCTTACCTCTGATAAAAACAAAATGAGGATTGTTTCTACTCTCGTCTTGTCCTTTGCGGTCATCCCCCATTTTATTGGTGAATATGATAATATAATATATCTATATTCAATCTTTTTAAATTGTAGAATCTTTTAAAGTAACTTAATGTGTTATATGTAAATCCTTTACAATTCGGTAAGTTCCTTCATGACTTTCCACTCTCCTTTAGTTGATAAAATAATTGAAAGTAAATTTTTAGAAGTGCTATCTATAATAAAATTCCATAAAAAACAGTCTACTATGAGACACCATACCTTCTGTTCTGTGGGAGTTAGAACAAAACTGAGTATTCAGTTTTAAAGATAATTTAATCTATATTAGTTCATCTCTAGACAATTTGCATCTAGGATGTACAGTGGACAAGATATTATGAGAAGAAAGAGATTTAATATATTCTTAGCAGATAAAACTTTACTTATTATTTTTCCTTTCGAAACAAATTACTGGAAATCCTCTGTTTCGTGTTGTAGAGTTGAGTACACCGTTTGAATGCTTGCCTAATGGCGCCCCTATTCCTAGAGTTCCTCGTTCAGAATCTTCTCATTCTCCTGAAACATTTCTTCCTCCTGCCGGGCCTTCTCCTCGTGCCAGATCCAGGTCTCCTTCTGTCAGTCGCTTTCCTTCCTTAGGCCTTGGTGCACTTAAAATTGAAGAAATGAGATCTGTTCGACTTATCCCACACATCAATCCGGTCCGACAATTCGAAATTCGAAGATACGCCTTTCCGCGCGAAGCACCAATTCAAGTGAAAGGGAAATATCACATCCTTGGGCCCGCGCCAACCGAAGAACAAACTGTACTATCAGCGCTCGATGGCTATGTCTTTGCAAGATTCGAGAGAGGAAATACTGTTCTTTCTGGAATATATACAAGAAGAAATAACCGTCAAAGACGGGTAAAAATAAACATGCACAGCGGCGAGGTTAAAGAGATGACCAAGGAAGAAATTGAGGAATCTCCCTTAGGAAAAGAGCGCCCTATCTCAAGAAACTTTACAAAAATAATGATAGACTACTCTCGTCCAAATCATTAATTAAAATGTTTGAATGCGAATGGAATCAATATTTGCGGTAGCAGATCGGCACGAATTACAACAACAACAACAATTAAAACAAACCTATTTTCTCGAGAGAACTTTGGTTTTTAAACTTTTTTGGATTGAAGGCGCAATTCTCAACCTATTTTAATGAAATTTGACGGAGAGCTGTAAAATGTAAAATTATATTAAGTTTGTTAATGATTGAGCTTGATGAAATCAAAAAAAGGGATTCATAATATCTTCATTATGTCAAAAACTTTTAGGGATTTTGTAAAAAAGAAAAATTGATCTTTAATTTTTGTTGACGCCTATAGCAAATTATAGCGTATCGATTAACACCCAACCTCAACTCGATATGCGCACTACTCCGTTCTACTGGTGTTTTTGAGCAATTTATGATAGCCTCATTTGTTTCTAATTTTGTTTTGTTTTAAAAATGGTTGAATTTACTTGGTGAAATTGTACGGATTTCGTTATACGGAATTGAATTGATCAATGTCAGTGTTTACTTGTACAATAAAATTCTGGCTATTCGTATATCTAAATTTCAGTAATCAATTAATGTTAATTATTATTTTTTCATTTTACTTGGCCAACCCTGATTTCACAGCTTCCTTTAACTGTACTTGGCCAAGTTTTTGCATCGTCATTATTTTTTGCAAGATAGAGGTATATTAACACATGAGCTACCTCGTCACATCCAATAGTTGAATAAACATTATTCAGAATTATAAGAGGACTGCTACTAAAAGGTTACTAGAAATTTTCAATAGTGAATACATCATTATTAAAGTTAAAGTCAAATCGGTGAATAATCCACTTCACAAATTGTCGCTAATTATAATAATAACAACAAAAACCACAAACCTATTTTATCCAGAGGTTTATGAATTTCCAACTTTTCTCATATTGACGGCGCAATTCTGAACGTGTTTCAATGAAATTTGGCTGAGAGTCATGAAATCCAAAACAAAATGAATTCTATGAAGAATTGAGCTTGATAAACACAAAAATGTAAAATTTTTACTTCGAATTTTGTTTATGAATAATTCTTCTAAATTTTCTTTTTAAATTTAAATTCTATAACAACATTTTCAACAATAATTTTTCAAAACTAATGTTTAATAAGCGTTGACGCTCAATTTCCACAAAAGTATTCTTAAAAATGAAGTAGTTCCTAAAATATTTCAATCTTTCAAAAAATGTCAAATATAAAATATATATTTTACTATATACTTGAACAAACGCGCATTATTCAAAAGATTGTCAAATTATGCATACAAATGATTTTTACATTATCATTGATTAGGGAAGATAAATTTTTAACAAAGTATTTGAATGTTCAAAGAAGTAATTAAATTCGCAACCAAATAGTTGAATTTTTAAACGAATACTTGAATAATCTTACTGAAAAGATGAATTTTTGATCAAATAGCCGACTGTTCAAAAAAATAGTTGAATTCTCAACAAAAAATGTAATACTTGATACTTCAATTAAAGAAGATAAATTTAAAAACCAAATAGATGAATTTTCAACCACAAAGATAAATTTTCTACAAAAAGAAAGTATTTTTCACAAAAAACGAATTTTCAACAAAAGAGTTATATTACACCATCAATCTGCAATGCCTAGCAATTTTTAAAAATTATTTTGCTTATACTTTTAATCCCACCAAGTTTTATAAAGCCTAAAAATCGTTTTTTCAAATTTGTTTGAAAAAATTCCATTGGGTACTTTATAAAAAAGTTTCTTAATATATTTTTTTCCTAATTACTTTGCCAACTTTGATTTTGGAAATTCATGTAGTTTTACTTGGCTGATACGTAAAAGATTATGTACATTGTGATATCAGTTTTAACGAAATTAGTAAATAAATGTTTTCCTTCAAACTTATTTGAATGAGATGTAAATATCTGAGCGGAAAAACCTTGATGCCTATAATGTTTGAGATAATGACTATAAGATATACTGTACAAATCTAATCAAGAAGTAGAATGTTCATTTGTTAAATTATAGTTTTCGCCCTCATCAGAGAAAAATGAGGATTGTTTCTACTCTCGTCTTATCCTTGGTGGTTATTCTCAATTCTATTGGTGAATATATTAATATCACATATCTATAATTTTAAGTACATTTTTTAAGTTATACGAAAATCGGAATGATGGCAATTTAGTCTACATTTCATACCAACAGCTGTTTTCATTTCAACTTGATTTGATTTGTTCGAAATAAGTTTAAATTTAATCTGAATTTATTCTGGGGATATTGTGAAAAGTGTCTTTGCTCTCACATACCGGTTTTTTTTTCTATGCTCGAAAAAATGATGTGCTGCAAATTTTAGCAAAATTGAAATGATCCATATGGTTAAAAATAGCGGAAGACGTAAAAAAAAATGAATCGGCCGGCGATATATGCACTCATTTTTCAGGACACTGTATATTGTATCCATAGTGGTTAACAATAAATATTATTGCCAAATGTTCTTAATAAATGTGAAGCTTTACAATGAAAGCGAAGATATTCGTTGAATCAACAATATTACTTCTAACCACAAACTTGGATTTTTTAAATTTTAGCTGCAATTGACTTTTGTATAGTTTCTGCAACAAAATTTGTTAATATTTTGTTAAAAACGGTAGAAAATACCATTTGGGTCATCTCTGATAGGTCCGCCATTTTTAAAATTGAAAAAAATATCTTATCCTACATTACTTGATTCAGGCTCTCAGTGATATCGAGAGAGATAGCTGGAGTTCCGTAAGATGTAGTAAAGGACAAAGTTAAATTACCAAATTTGATTCTGGAATGCTTCTATATACGAAGTGTTTCTCAATTTTCGGAAAAGTTTGGCAAAAGTGTTCCCGAGTTGACAAATCCAATCCAAATCCAACAAAAGATTTGTTCAATATTTTAACAATAGGTTGAAAGATTTCGGTAAGCTACCGCAAGTCAAGTGGCCTGATAAGGATGAAGAGATAGATATGATTCTGGAAGCCGCTATTTGCGCCGAAAATTTATTTGATCAAGATTCACTTCAATCAAACGCGAAGAAAAACCTAAAATACTATCAAATATAGTTTTTACAAAAAATGTGCGGATCACAAAAGAAATTGAAGAAGAAAAACAAGATCCTACTGCAACAAGCCATGTTCCAACAGTCGTTGATTACAGTGACATAAGTGAGGAAGAGGACAGTTCGATAAAAGATGATGAAAAATATAAAGTTTTTCCCAGTGATTACAAGATTTTAGAAGAGTTTGAAAGTACTGACAAAGAAAACGAGGAAGTGAAGAGAGTTTCCGATTTGATTAATACTTTTAACGACCCTCTTGATCGTGAAAATTATATAAACGAAACAATACCCGAGAGTTCTGGCAACGATGATGACGATATTTTATTTTCACCAGGTATGCTTAATAGTTTATTTTAATATTAATAGTTCATTTTTAATAGATATATCATCGATGTTGGAGAAAGAATAGGAAGCACAGTACGAAGTGCTAGAAGACAGTTTGGATACAAGAGATCCTAATCTTGATCAGGAGTTGCTTGATATGGCTGGTCAGTCACATTAATTTAATTTTTGTTAGTTAAATAAAAAAGAACCAAATTAGCTAATAAAAGCTAATTTTTTAATAGATGAGGTAGTAGCCTCATTAATTAACAAGAATGACGATGGAGAAGATGATTACCATTCTTTCTTCTGTCTCCAAACGCAAAATTTGTAAGAAGATTTAATATCGAAATAATGTTAACTGACTGGGAGATAGAGGAATTAACGTCAAATGAGAAAAAATTGAATAAGCTGTAAAATTTAATTCGTTCAAAACGTGATGAGAGACACAGGACTAAAAAAAGGAGAAAAGATAACACCTATTTATCTGCAAGTAGGAGGGGGTCAAGAAGAGTCTCGAGATTAAGATAAAGAGATGAACGATGACAAAGAAGAAGAGGAAGAAGTCGTTTATTCACCTAGGCGAAGATTCAGGGTAATTGAAGAAAATGACATACATGTGTGTCAATTTGATGTTCGAGGTTTTGAAAGAAAAATGAATATAAAAATACCACTGGATAATGTAGACACATTAACAAGGCTTGAAGGTGCAGTTCGCGATATTCGCATCCACTTAACTAGGCTGTGTAGAGCAGATGATAACGTAGGTGATTACATGATTACTTTTAAATCTGAAAATTCACTTGTGGTCCTGCTTGGTTATCATTTCATTATGTGCGTAATTTTCACGCAGATGACTTTTGAAATTTGATAGATAAGGTGATGCAAGGCATTGCGGATTTCAAAATTATAGACGATTTGGTCATCAATTCTTGTATTGATGATTCAGCTGCAGGCTGTGGTCGTATAAAGTTAACACGCCAATTTGTATCAAGAAGGTCAACTGTACAAATTAATAAAAAAGATAATTCGTGTCTACTACGTGCAATAATAGCGGGATGCGCTTACTTTGAGAGAAGTCAGGTTCGTACGGGTTCTCTTCAGAAGCATTGGAGTCGCGTGCGTCAAAGTCGTGTTAATTAAACAAACAGAAATATTTTATCTCGTTGTGTTTACATCTTCAGATTTCGGTTGTGGTAGTGTGCCGCTGTTTGATCGCAGATAGAACTTTATACACCCAAACAGTATATTACGTCATACAGTCTATCTCTTGTATTATGAGCGTGAACATCATTATGCGATCACGTAAACGATACAAAAAGTGTATGTACGAAATTTGAAGCATGTGCTTGTTGTTTGAAAGTTGTTACACAAAAAGGAAATGAGAAACATTACTGCGGAAAAGCTTATTGTGGAGCTTGTAGGCTTGCGAAACCTTATAATCATCAGTGTTACATGAGCCCATTAAATCAGTATGAGAAAAAACGAAAAATTATGTTTTTGTTTTAGGATTTCGAGACTCAGCAAAACACAACTCTTCCAGCCCATCCAAAAACGTATTCTCATGTACCAAATCTGTGTGTCGTGCAACATGTTTATACAAGTTGTTACGCAGACAAAGATGTTTCAAATATATGCTCAGAATCTAGTGTACGTGAATATGTGTTTGATAAGGATCCTGTTAAAGAGTTTGTAGAACTCGCAACACGAAAAGTGCAAAATTTTACTGAAACTATATGCATATCACATAACGCAAAGAGTTTTGATGCTCAAATTATTGAATATCCGATTAAAACCCACGCGATTGTGATTGGGCCGTCTGCTTCCCCCTCTCTAAAAGAACTAAAATCATATTCCCCTCTTAGGGTCGGCAATGCATCGATTGCCTTGCTTGATATGGCTAAAGATCTAGGATTTCTAACCAACCGAACTCTGTCCTGGAAGAAACGCGTAATGACCATATCGAGAAGCACCTTTAGAATTTTACAGCAGCAACGTAAAAAGAAAGAATCCCTTCCTCCTTCAACAGGATTCTATTAGTGAGAAGCTTGACTTTACCCTTTTTTGATTATGATTGCATTGCAATGGATGACATTGCGAATAACATAAATCGAAAATTGGAAAGAGTCCTAAATGCATGTATACGTTTTATTTATAATTTACCTGAATGTGAGGACATCTCTTCATATGGTAAAATAGCTGGGTTCTTGAAAGTGGCCAAAAGAAGTCAGTTTTTCATGGGTGTCATTTAAATAAATAACACGAGAATTCTAGATCAATCTAAAATATCTATACCTTATACCTATATACCTACCTAACCCATACCCATATACCAAGGAGATCAATTTTCTGCTAAAATGATGAATCTTCAAAAAAAAAGAGTGTTTAACAAAATAGTTCTACTTGAAAGCAAGTAGTTCAATCCTGAATCAAAGAAGATTCATTTTAAACCAAACAGTTGCACTTTTATCCAAAAAGATGAAATTTGAAGATTGTTACAGATGTCGAATTTTAAAATTCCAGGTCAGAAAATAATTAAAAAGTAATAAAAAAAATGAACAGATTTCCGCGCTCATTGAAATAATTAGAACATAACCTAATCAATTCATACCAATCCCATCATAAACATATGCGATGCAAAAAATGTCCCAAGTACAACTACATTAATTTTTTAAATCATAGTTGTTCACGTAATGGAAACAAAATATTCCTGATAAGATATATTCAGAAACTTTCTTGAAAGGAAAACATTGACGGCTACGACACATTATATTCACTCTCGACACATGTTTGAAGTATCAACAGATGGTTTAAACTAATTAAAAGTGTTGTAAAACACGTCGCGACACAGCCACTTCTGTTTGACAATCTGGAGTGCCGATTTGACTATACTGATAGTGAGTCTGAATCACCTGTGGATATTAAAACAGACTATAAAATCATGGTCTGCCTAACTATGAAGAAAAAGTTGTGGATGGTACTTGAGACTATCTAGATTATCAAACTGACCATCTAAATTTTGACACTTCAAGTCTGACTATCCATTTTTCTCCGCGTGGTAAACTTTATTAAAAATCACTGGATCTGACAGAACATCGCCAACACTAATGTTAAGAATCACCGGTTCACAAGAAAATCACCATCATTCAATTTAAATCGCCACAATTGTCTCCAGTCGCCAAATCCCAAAAAATTGATCGGCAAGTAGAAGAAAAGTCGCCGGAATGGCGATTTATCGCCGATAAATAGCCAAGGCTGGCAACACTGATTATTTATAGGATAGTTATGGGTGAGTAGCATAGTAGTTGGTAACCTATCATTTTTCAAGGTACATGCAGTGCGCACCCCCTTTCCAAGTACGACGGGTAGTTTAAGGAAGGCACGTGGCAGGTACGGGGAAACGGATAAAGCTGACGTGACTATAATAATGCTTGAATTATTTAACCTAATGGGTACATCGGCGGGTCTTTTACGTGGAAATCAAACGTGTCGTTTTCGTCATTAGGGTCATGCGTGTTGACCAAACGAAGTACATGCTACACATATTCAGATGATAGATATTGATGAATTTGCTCATCAGGCTTGTTTGTTCGAGACACTGATGCCACACCCCATTAAAACCAACCATTTATAACTACGACATTCTTGGAAATTAAAAAAAAAAAGAATCCAACGACAAAATTAATCAGATTTTCCTACTTTGTTGTTCCTCTTTTTTGTTGTCCAAATTTGATCATTGGAATATTGTTCTTGTTTATGTTCATGGCTTTTTCTGAATCATTATGGGAATAGTTTTTGATAGTGCAAAGCCAGAAGAGGAATTTAATTTATGTTCAAATTGAAAATTTAGTTGTATTTCGAAAATCTCAAATTTTCTTAGCTTTGGTCACTCGAAAACTCTGCTGATGATGTTTTTCTGTCCTATTGGGGTAATAGTTTTTTATAGCGGAAGACCAAAAAAGAGACTTGATTTGTGTTCAATTAGAAAATTTAACTTCACTGTATGGCAGCGGAGTTTTTCTCCTAATTTGGTTATATTTCGAAAACATAACATTTTTTGGTCTTCCGACACTTGAAAACTCCGTTTATAATTTTTGTCTCACTTATTGGGGTAATAACTTTCTTGATTCCAAGTTTGATTTTTTACATAGGGGTTTGATTTTTGTATAAAGGTGTGGTTCTTGTAAAAAGATTAATGTGCATTCAAGAACCCCAAAAAAACCCAAAATCATTATGTACTTTGTTTTTTCCATGTTTAAGTTTTTACGAAGGTGGTTTTTGTACATAGCAGGGTGATTTAAAAAATTTTTTTTTGCGCATTCAAGTCCTGGTTTGATTTAAGTCAGCATCTTCATTCAAAATTACAATTTTCAAAAAACATGGTAGAGCCCAAAAATAGCCCAAAAAAGCCCAAAATTCTGATGCAAGAAAGTTGGGGAATTTTGATTGTGGAAATGCTAACTTAATGGACCTATGAGGACATATTTGGCTCAATCCTGAAAGATTATTCAAATTGTGATATCACTTTGAAGAAATTTAATGAGTAAATTATTTTTCCTAAAAAATTACTCTGATGAAATTTAAATATTTGAAAACGATAAGCTTGGAGCCAATTACATATACGCTAACGCCTGTAAAGTAAGTGTACTATATAGGCTAATGAGGCACTAAAATATTCATTAGTCAGACTATTAATTCAAGTTTTCATTAAAATTAATAAATTTTTCCACGTATTGGAAAATATGAGAATTGTTTCTACTATCGTCTTATCCATGGCGATTTTCCTCAATTTTATTGGTGAATATAAAAATATATCTATAATTTGAGTTACATTTTTTAGCTTTAAACAAATCATAATTTGTACGGTTTTATCTGAAATTAAATCTAAATTTACTTTGGGAGAATTCAGAATGTATGTTATAAAAAATGGCATTCGCAAAGTGTACCTATTGATATGAAATACGTACCATATGGAACGACTTTTTTTAATATCGTTAACATTTTTTTTTGCGTGCTGAATTTGCACTTAGGCCTGAAGGCTGATAACAGCTCAAACGTTTTGAGGTGGAAAGTAATTTCTCACTTTTTTTTTTAAATTGAAAATTGGATATTTTAAGCCAGTCTAAAGCTTTTTCATCAATTACAAACCCTCCATATTCTCAAAACCTAGTAATATTTTTTAACCAAAGGCTTTTCATATTAATTTAGCCACTCAGTGGCTGGAAAGATAACACATTCTTACTTCCAAAATTGGATCTTCAACACCATCTGAATGTGAAAAACCGTGTTCCTTCAAAAAGGAAAAAATGTATCCCTAAATTTACTCGGAAGCTGATGAAATTTCCCAATCAAACTTTTCAGGGCTGAATTCGGAACTGATTCATCTTCGGCATATTTGGTGATTTCATTCTTGACTTCAAAATCTTTTATGTTTTAAAATTTAGGTCTTTTGTTGTCTATGTGACTGTTGTTACTGGAAATCTTTCAAATAAATTGGGAAACAAAATTTTTTTGTATTAATATGACTAATCTCCTAGGTCTAAGGATGTTTCAAACAATCTCTTTTTGCCTTCTTGCTTATAATCCTGCATTTTCAAATCTCCGAAAGTGAAAAATATTCCAAAAGAGAAAACTCAAATCTGGCACAATATGCCGGAAGATAATATGCAAGCAAAATTTAATCCTCTGTTTCTTGTTGCAGAGTTAAGTTCAGAGTTTGACTGTTTACCTAATGGCGCTCCGATTCCGTATCCTCTTTCCAGACCTTCTTCTTCTCCTGTCAGAAATGAATCATCTGAAAGGTCTCTTCCATTTATTTATTTAAATAATAAAATTTACTATATTAATGCCAGAGAGAAAGTGAGAATAACTACTTCCATAGGAATCACAACTATTAGTTTAGTGGCGCCTCTGTGGTCCATTTCGGGTACCTTATACCAGATTCACACCACCTCACGTGCACACATACGCGACACACACAGGCGCAACTCTTTGAGCGTTATCTCGATTGTTGAAAGGAAACTATCTGAACTCAGTCCATGAATTTAAGAAACGCGAAGGATTTATTTAATTTTCACGAGACGGGTGTCGGTTCCGACATATGTGGCCTCTATTGAGCATATCGGCTTTCGGTATGCTATATTTTTCTTTTTATAAAATAGAATAAGCACGTTTTCAGTGGGTGAAACTAAATTTCGTATGCGCGAACGTGAGGTGGGGTGAGTCTGAAAGAAGCTACCCGCAATGGGCCGCAGAGGCGCCGCTAAACTGATAGTTGTGCTTCCTATGGAAGTAGTTACTCTCACTTTCTTTCTGTTAATATATCTATTATATATATTTTTACTTTTGATAATAGTGTCTCTCATCACGTTTTATTGTAAAACTTACAAAATTTTATTATTTAAATATTTATTGTAAACCAGGTCGCCTCCTGCCAGATCACATTCTTTGGTCAGATCTTCTCCTCCTGCCGAGTCCTCTCTTCGTAATAGGTCTAGATCTCCTCCTGCCGGGATTGATCCTGTACGCATAGCTGGACTTAGATTTGAGCAAAGAAGATTTGTTCAGCTCATTCCCCACACGAATCCAAACAGGCGATTTGAAATCCGAAGATACACTTTTCCATCCGATAAACCAATTAAATTGAGAAAAAGAAATCATATCTTTGCGCCATTGCCAACCAAAGAACAAACTGTATTATCAACGCCCAGTGGTGACATCTTTGCAATATTGGAGAAAAATAATACAATTCTTCGTGGAATATATACATTAAGAGTTGTGAGTGGATATCGGATTGATAGACGGGTGAAAATGAACATATACAGTAACGTGATTGAAGATATGACTCCAAAAGAAATCGTGGAATCTCCTTTAGGTTCATGTTGCCCAATCTCGAAGAATTTTAAAATAGTAAATGGAAACAACATTCCACAACATTAATCCTGTCTTGAAAAATCATGTTTGCGAAATCTTGAATAGATTGTTGTTAAAAACATTATGAGTTGGATACTGCGTCCCTATGACTTTTAGTGGCTCTTTTAAGTTTGTTCTATTAAATTTTCTGCATTTCTGTAAATCCCAATTTTCAAATGAAGCATTTGAATGAAAAAAATGTTTGTTTTCAAAACAGTGAATTTACATTGTAAGTGATTCTTTAGTAATGAAGTCAATTATTGTGTTCTTAATTTCTTGACTACATTTTTTCAAAATGACAAAAGATTCTATTCATAAATCCTTTGAAATAATTGGAATTTTTATAAACACGCTTGAAATCTTTAAAAATCGCACAAAATTATTCATTATTCCTTGAAATTTTTTAAATCCCTTTATACTTTTTTTACATAGTAGCTTAATTTTTGGATATAGGGGTGGTTATTGAAAAAAAAATTTGTTTATTCAAAATCCTGAAGTAAGCCCAAAATTATGCCAAAAAAACCCCAAAATTCTGATGAAGATTGGGGAATTTTGATTGTGGAGGTGCTAACTTCATGAACTTCTGAAGACGGATTTTGCTTAATCCCTTAATCCTAAAAGATTGTATAAATCGTGACATCAGTTTTAACAAAGTTAATCAAAAAATGTTATAAAATAGATTTTAAAATAAAATTTTTCCTAAAAAATTACTCTAATAAAATGTAAATGTCTGAGAACGACAAGCTTCAAGGCTATAATCTCTAAAATAAAGTCCACATGATACAGGTATTATATCATCCAATATAACATCAAGATATTCATTAGTTAGATTGTCGACCCAATTTTTCAACAAAAAATTATTCGGGTTCTCCTCGGATTAGAAAAGATGATGATTGTTTCTACTCTCGTCTTATCCTTGCTGGGTTTTCTCAATTTTATTGGTGAATATAAAAATATATCTATAATTTTTGGTACATTTTTTTGTTGTAAGCTAATCATAATTTGTGTGATTTAATCTGAAATTTGATCTAAATTTATTCTGGGGGAATTCAGAATGTGTGTTATGAAAAATGGAATTCGAAAAGTGTCCCTATCAATACGGAATTCGTACCATAATTAACGCTCTAACTTAAAGGTAGTATGCTATGGGCCTAAAAATATTTTGCAAATGAGATTATTAGTTAAAAGAACAAAAAATTATCAAACAAATTTTGATGAAACTGTATTTCTTAATTTGGAATAATCCACCTGAAAAGATTCAAATGATCTACTGACAGGTAAAGCAAAGAATAACTTTGGTTCCCCGTAGCATGAAAAAAATCAGACCAATCTAAAACTTTCAGACGATTAATGTCTCGTAATAAACTAACTTTTAGAATAGATTCAAAGTCCGTATTCGAGGGCGCATAAATGAGCGTATTTTTCGGCAATTTTTTTGAAGCGGAAAGTAATTTCTCACTTTTTTTATTAATTAAAAATTCGATTTTTTAGGACTGGTCAAAGCTTATTTAACACTTACAAAAAAAGAAATTCTTTTTTTCTCAATTTGTTCAGGACCTAATAAAATTATCAAACATTATAGGGCTCAGTAAAAAATTTTCTAACGTAAGATCTTCTAATTGTCTTACGTAATTTGTAAATGACCGCTTATAGAATACTGTATGACTATTGTCACCAAAATTCTTTAAAATAAATTGGCAAACCAAATTTTTGTGTGTTATTATGATTGATCACTTAGGTCTGAAGTTGTTTTCGATCAATCTCTTTTTTCCCTCTTGCTCATAATCCTGCAATTCCAATTCTCTGAAAAAGAAAAATATTCAGGAAGAAAAACTAAAATCCGGAAAAATATGCCGGAAGAGTATACACAAGAAAAATTCAATCCTCTGTTTCTTGTTACAGAGTTGAGTTCAGAGTTTGAATGTTTACCTAATGGTGAACCTATTTTTGGTGCTCTTCGTTCCAGAACTTCTTTTGCTCCTGACAGACATGAATCTCCTGAAGGGTCTCTTCCATTTAATTACTTAATTAATAAAATTAAATGTATAAACATATTTATCAAATTATTTTTTTCAATAATAGGGCATCTCATCCTGGTTTATTATAAAATCCGTGAAATTTTGTTATTTACATATTCATTAATATCCAAAATAATATTTCCTTTTGCCCCCTTCATGCCAGGTCCATGTCTCCTCTTGCCAGGCTTTGTTCTTTGGCCAGATCTTCTCCCACTGCCGAGCCCTCTCTTCGTAGAAGGTCCAGATCTCCTCCTGCCAGGATTGCTGCTATACGCATATCTCGACTTAAACTTGAACAACTAAGATTTGTTCGGCTCATTCCGACCACGAATCCGAACCGGCGATTCGAAATCCGAAGATACACTTTTCAACCCGACAAAACAATTAAATTGAGAGAAAGATATCATACTTATATGCCCTTGCCAACTGAAGCAAAAACTGTATTATTAACGTCCAGTGGTGACATCTTTGCAATATTTGAGAAAAATAATACAATTCTTCGTGGAATATATACATTAAGAGTTGAGTTGGGATCTCATTTTGAAAGAAGGGTGAAAATAAACATACACAGTGACGCGATTCAAGATATGACTCCACAAGAAATTCAGGAAGCTCCTTTAGGTTCACGTCATCCAATCTCAAAGAATTTTGAAATAGTAAATATAAACAATATTCTACACCATTAATCCTGTCTTAAAAAATCATATCCATGGAATCTTGGATACATTATTGTTCACAATTTTCAACTGAAGAATTTGAATGAAAAAACTGTTTGTTTTCAAAATAGTAAATTTACATTGTAAGTGATTCTTTAGTAATAAAGTCAACTATTTTGTTTTTAGTTTTTTTACTACATTTTTTTAAAATGACAGGAAATACTATTCATAACCCGTTGAACATCTTAAATCAGGTTATGTGTATTGATCTATTATCAAAGATTACGAATTTTATGCACCGTTACTTTAGAAAATCAGAATTATCAATGAAGTAATTTTTTTGTGATGAAATTGATTTCAACCTAAAACAAAATGTAGATTCTAATATATTCCGAGCAAAAAAATTAGAAACTTCTTAACAGCTTTCAGAAAAGTTTCAAGGGAATAAAAAAATGTGCTAAAAAATCCCAGGATAATTGAGAGTGATTTTTTAAAATAAAAACTTAATTAGAAGGCAATATTTAACAAGATTATGTTTAGATTTAGACTAATTTGTAATACTCTTAATTGCTTTATACATGTGTAATTGTGTTTCTTGCTGGCATTATGAATAAACGAATGAAATCAATTAAATTTTTTATATCCCTTGAAATTGTTGAAATCCGTTGAAACTCCTTCACATAAAATTGATTATATTCCCTAAAGTACTTTAGAAATACTTTTAAATCTTTGAAAATCGTAAAACTTCATTAAAATAAGTAGAAATTGTTCAAAGTCATTTTAACATAAATTAAAATTAGCTAACTCCTTCAAGTTCTCGAAAAAAACAATTCACATCCCTAGCTATGTATGAAATCCTTAAAGATTTGATAAATTCCTATGACTCTTGTGAAATTCCTTGAAATACTTTAAAATCTCTTAAAATTTTATTTCATTCAATTTATTTTCGAAAGTTTTCTAGAAATCTCTCAAAATTGTGCTTCAGATTTAGATAAAGAATTTGAAGAAAAACTAAATATATTTGTACTGCTGATACTCTAAGAGTTTTTGAAATTATAATAGATTTATCAGCACCAAAATATTTCTGTCGAGGTTTTAAACCCTCATTAGCATTGAAATCATCCATTTTTCCAGTAGTATCATTATACCACAGAGATGACGTAAGATGACAGTCTTTGGCAGCTGGAGTTTCGATGTATGCTCGATATGCATAAGAGTTACTAAGAGGCGATACTACTTTTTGATTGAAATATACGTCCACCTGATTGAAGAGCAAATGCATGAAATTTTTTACTGGTCCTACTTTATCTAGCTGGATGGTATTTGCGGTTACTCTTGCAGGAGTTACTAACTTTAGTCCAAGACTGAGCATAGTGTCTGCTAGCTCAAGGTATTCATCATCATGGCCAGGAACAACAAACTCTATGGGGGCGACATCGGTGAGTGAAGAAACGGGTTTATAATGAACCCATTGCGAGCTTTCTATAGATGTCAGTGTTGGAGGCAGTGAGAAAAGATCTAGCTCTGACTTTAAGCACTCACAGGAATGAGAATGAAGAAACGACATTTTTTACTCTTATTTATTTCCGAAAATATCTTCGATTGTACGATTTTTTGTTTTTGTATTTTTATTATTTTTATTAGCCTTTTCTCTCTTCACCGTAACACGCTTTCTGATTTTTCGACTGGAGGTTTTTTTCTCTCTTTTTCACTGTATTTGCACACACGACGTGAAGCGTACCACGACTAAAAATAGACTGCACTACATGCTTCTTCCGTCTATGTTCATAACCGGAACCGTTCATGATATGTTTCATTTTATCCATTTCACGACGTTTCAAATTTTGACCAGATTCTTCAAAACGATTCTTAGTCGAAATTTGAAGAGGTATTGTACTGTACATATCATTCATAACATTCATACCGGTTCGAAGAGCTTCTTTTCCGATGACTCGAGCACCGTTTCCCAACAAGATATTTAAGGCACACTCACAAATACAATTTATGAGTTTGACATCAGATGTTTTCAGTATTGCCTGTCGTTGATCTGGATTTAAGTGACAAAGGGCATGTAAAACTATGGTCTTCTTCTTGCCTATTGACTTGCAACCTTTTGACGTCATCACAAATGTGTAACTGGAACTTGACAATAGGTCCAGTTAATTCTTTACACTCATAGCTAATATAAACTTTTGGATGACCTATGGGGAATTTTCCATATTTTGATATAAATGGATATAAGGAACAAACATCCAGATAAGAGATTCTTATATTGTCTCTTGCCTTATAATAGGAAAATGTATTTCCTGTTCTTCTTCCATAGAAAGCATAGCAAGGATTAAGAGCACCGTGCATTAGAAGAGGATGGTCTTTTAAGAACTCTCTTAATCCAGGATCTCTGGATTTTAACCTATCAAAGACACACTCGCCCATTTCAACTACTTCGTGTCCCTTTTCTTGAAGTCGTTCAGTTTGGGCCTGCGTACGCTCGAAACGGTCACTCATGATTTCAGAGTTTTGACGAACACCTATTCTTTTATGACGATTAGTTTTATTACACCGAGGACAACCGTGCCAGTAACATCCGTCAAACTGATAAACAGGTCTTTTTTTATTTCTAAGCGTATCCTCATAATAACCATCAACTAATACACCTTCAGGTATTCGATATCCTAGAGTTCGGCCAGCATGAATAATTTCTAAGTCTAATTCACGCTCTGCAGACAAAAGTCATTAGATGGCTTCTTTCGACTGTTTATTTGCTAACCTGTAACCACTATTTGGTAGGACACCTATTGTGTCGGACTTTTTATCATTTTTCCTAAAAACTACTGAGAAAGCTGATGCAATGGTGATACTTTCAACAAAAGGACAAACATTAGTTACTTTGATGAATAATTATCGGAAATCTAGGCAAGAAGTACGAAGAATATCAACGTCATATATACAGTACGTTCTAATTTTATTTTTAAAATTGAAAATCTAATTAGTTTTAATCAATTCTTCATACTACTTTTCAAATTCTTCACGGCCCTCTAAGGACATTGTATCTGGGGAGTAAAAATGTGCAACGGGTAATTTACCTACATCTAACTCATTCTGCGGTGTATTTAAGAGGTGCGGCAATGTACTTTTCTTTGCAGCTTCTAAACCGAAAGCTGTCGGCATAGCACTTAATGGCATATGTAGATAATTAAGGCTATCAAGAAATGGTGTTTTTTTTAACTTTTAGAAAAATTACGCCAGTACCATTTAAAATGAGCTCTGGCGGTTCATTAGTACTTCTATTCTTGATGAGTTCTCTGAAAATGAATTTCACATCGAGACCTTTCGCATTATGTGCTATGCACACGGTCTCGTCAAAATGCTTCAAATCACGAATAGCGAACTCAGTGAACTGAGCCACAGGATCGTTATCAAAAATATACCGACGCATACCACACCATTGACATTTCATGTTGGGATTTGGATCGTTCATACAATCTTCACAAACCTGCTGTGCAACGCACAAATTAGGTTTATATTTATTGGTTGATTCGTCACCGACACATTTATGTACCTCCCCTTTCTTGGTTTTCTCAGAGTTAAGTAACTTTGAACAAAGATTGCAGATTTGCAATACTGAACGAATACTTTTACCTGTAAAGTGTGAATTAACAAGTAAATGTTTCCTGAAACATTCCACACCATTAAAACACCGTCGACAGTTTCCTCATTTAATATTATAATTTTCATTTATGTCATCATTGAGCTTACATGACGGTGAACTAAAACAAGCGTCACATTTCATTGTGCATCTGTGATCAGTTTTTCTAAAGTAAACCTTTTTACACGGTATGAAAAACTTCTGTGCTGTGCCAGCCCTGATTAAATTTAGTGTAGCACTATAATGGAAATTTGGATGACCTTCATAATGTGAATGAATATTTTGTTTGATTTTATTGCCTGTATTTGTTATTTCTGAACCACCCTCTTATATCGTCTTATCCCTGCCTTTACCGAGATATTTTTCATATGAAATTAGCTCAGGCAGGCCACATCCAATGTATGGTATTATCGCACCAGCATCTTGTGTAAGCTTTTCAGCTGCCTTAATTTGTGATTTGAGCTTATCCTTATCGCTGATACTTCTATACTCTTTTTTAAAATTGTTATATGGATCGGACTGACGATTTGAATTTGCAATCGCTACTACAATAGCCTGTGGTAAACACATGTTATTGTTGTTAGCTATAGTGTAAACTGATTTTTTTAAAACTTTGCTAGCTAGTTTTACTTGGCCTGTTCCTGTTATTACACTGACTTGTGTAACCTCTACTACAAAGGTGTCATCAATATTAAAAATATTGGCACTTTCCTTTGCTAAAACCATCCGATCCAAGCACAATGCCTGCTACATCGGCTTCGTTACACTACGAGACTTTATAATTATATAACTCTGAAAAGGCTAAATTGTCACTCTCATTACCTTGTGGTTGAGCATCATGTAGATCTTCTAAAAGACTTTCGACAGCTTCATCAGCCATCGACGGGGCATGAAAGTCTTGTGTTGTAAAGGGTGGGCCAGCATCCATAGCTCTGGGCGGGCCTGCAATCATACCAATGTCTGGAACTGCTGTCACATCAATTGGACTCTGCTTTTTATTCGACCCTACTTGAGTCAATGTATTTTTGACACAATTTTGATTTTCTGGAAAAAAATAATTTCAAAATTACGCTTTTTATATACGGTGTTTCGAAATATAAGATATATAAAAATAATTTACATTACCTTTTTGTTTTAATTCAGATGTAGATCCATCCATTTTTTACGCATTTTCTGCTCCTTCTGTTTTCTCTTAGCTATCTTCAATCTTTCTTGTTTTGTAAGCTCTCCGTTTGTTTTTTCATCTTGCAATTTGCCCTTCTTTTTTGAATTTGCCTCTCTAATCCGTGAAATTTTCTTTAATCTAATCTCCCTTTCTTTTGCCATTTTAATTGTTAATTTTTTCTGCATTTTCTCATTTCTAATTTTCCCCTCTTATACTGTTGTCCACATCTATTTTACTTTACTTGTTTCTCAGATTTGTTTATTTTTTGTTTATTTGCGAATCTGGCACAATGTCCTCGTCAAAGTCCGTCTGGCCGTCATCAATTTTTACTACTTCTGTATTACTGGCTATTTTTTATTATATTTTTTATTAGATCTAGGATCCCGCGCTACACTTCCCTCACCAAATATAAACTCTCGTGAGCTTTTTTGCTTTTCAGAACAACCTGCTTTCATCATTGGATCAGAATGTTTCCTCTTTTTAGTCAATTCAACAGGTTTTTCTTTTGAATCTGCCTCCGTCTGATTCCTGATTCGTTTATAATGCACAGCGTTGGCTTCCAAAAGATTTCTGGACCTAACGCTATGTATTTCAGCTTTTACAAAAAGAGTAGCAAAAATCAGCACACACGCACTATTTTTTAATGTTCGCTTTCATAAGAATGTAATAAATAAAAATTAAAAAAGAGTTTCACTTACCAACGACAGTTTGTATATTATTTACTGTAGAGTTCGTCTCTGTCGGCATTTTCAAATATTTCCTTAATGCCATAAGTAAAGGTTTTTTTTCTTTCTTTCTTTCTATGACTGTTCGCACAAATTCACCAAGTCGCCCCAGTGGATCACATTGAGTGATGCATTCTTCCAACGTGGCAATGAGCAGCATTCTGTCATCCTCCCTCTGATGAATAATAGCTTCCTGGTTAGTTTGGTTATCCATCGACGTTACTGGGCTTATTGTTCACTTAAACTGATAACTTCAAGCTACACTGATAACCCCACAGAACTCAGTACAATTTATCACACTGAACAATTGTACAATATGCACTGTGAAAAACTAGTTACCGTCGACCGTGCTTCACGTTAGAGGATATAGTTAAGACTGAACTTCATCCGAAAGTGAAACCTTGGGGAAAATGCTATGGAAAAACACTATTAGGTATGACCCTTGCACTATACCTACAGCATTCCAACACTTCTTCCAAAATGACCTTTCCCCTTCAAAGCCATGAGTAACGGTATATGCTCAAAACTAATGTCCACCTTGGAATGGGGTGCGTGGAGGAAGTGATACAGGAAAACGTTAATGACCATAAAACCACCACGGCTTTTCTATTTGAAGACCTTTCCGACTGATTAACATTGTAAACATTTGTTTCGATCATAGAGTTACCTATACAGTAAGGGTTAATTCATATCAGACATACCCATGAGTGCAAAAGAGATACTCTTATACAATATCTACCAGTGTTTCACTCGCACCGACACTTCCCTATGACAGGTATGCATTTGACCTACATAAAAACTAGCTCATACAGATATTTGATTTTTAGAGCATTATTCTGATTTGATATTTTAATTCCTACTATTTTTATTTTGAACCAATGATGTTCATGCATCGTTTATGAAACGTGTCTAGACTTGTATACCTCACCCATAATGTCCCTATTCCCTTGTACGTAATATCTCTGAGTAGTCAGCTAGGAATCAGTTTCTCTGTATTTTTGAAGCAGAACGCAAACTATGGCTGGTGTTAAAAAAGGATCTGAAATTTCCTCTTTTAATGTTACTACTTCTACAGCTGCTACTAAAAAAAGAGTTCACATGACGGAAGTGGATACACCACGCAAGACAAAGAAACATCTCATTTTAACCACACTGTATGCACTCAATAACTCAAGCAGTAAAAACGCTATTGTTTGCCTTGAAGTGCATTTAGATGGCAGTTTTCAAACTTTTGTAAAAATTGTGTTTAACGGGCTACAAGGAATCACATTTGAGGCGGCAACATAGTCAAAATTCCAGCAACAATTTAGATTCATATGTTGTGTGCGAATGAATATTTTGGAATGCTTCAAGCTTTACGTATTTGGGAAGAAGATTGTATGTCTCGAATTGTGGAATTATGAACCGAACATTGTAGTTCTATGAAAATAGTCGAAACATCTGAGAATTTCATTTTTGAATCAATGAATCACGAAAAGTGTGACGAGTTTGAAAATCTAATGTATGAATAGTTATCGTTGAAATTCAACGACTATTATATTGATATTATTTATCATGAGATTGGTGGTGTATTATTGACCCATGTAACTTCTAATGTACGAAACTATGTACTAACAAGAATCACGTTCAACTAACCATTTAAAAACCCTCACCTCTATATATAAGTAGAAACATATAAATATATATCTGTTACGTATCGCTGACACACATGAATCCTACTGTGAAAATATTCTAACAAGATTCACGCTAAGCCAACTCTGTCATATCATTCTGACAAGTTGAAAGATTATATGTATATACTTCGAGGAAATAAGAGGGGACCTACTTTTACCTAGCCAATGTGCGGTATTGTTACCCCATGTAACTGCAACTATAAAAATATTCTAAAAAGAGTCACATTAAACTAACCATCTCAAATCATTCTATTTCCGGGGACCACTCTTGAGCGATATATAATTTAGCCAAGGCGAGAGAGGAAGTGCCTATCCGTTAGAGCGAGATAATATGGGTCATATAGAGTGATGGGCGTTAGATGTTCATAGTCATCACCAGACCCCCCGCCCTTCCCATCCAAATTTTCTTCATACACATACGTGCTGCATTCTTTTTTGCTTTTTTTTTTGGGTCCACTCTTTAGTATTATTTGGTCTAGCGCAGGTGACAGGCAAGTGCGTAACCATTAGAGCGAGATAATTAGCGTCATATGTAGTGAAAGGTGGCAACTTTTCATAGATACACAACCACTGGCGTGGGAGTTCAAAACCATAACGTACTTTGATTTCATCAGGTTTGAGTTTTTACGAAGGAGGTGGTTCTTTTTATATAGCGGGGTAGTATTTGGTTAATTTTTGGTGCGCTTGAGTGCTGGCTTGATTCAAGTTAGCAAGTCTACTCAGGTTTTGAATTTTCAAAAAGCATAGTGGAGCCCAAAAATCGACAATACAGCCTAAAAATTGCCCGAAAAAGCCCGAAATTCTGATACAATAAAAGATTATATAAATTGTAATACCACTTTCAACGAAGTTAATAATTAAATTCTTTCTCTTAATAAATTACTCTGATGAAATGTAAATATCTAAAAACCATAAGCTTAGAGCCTATGATATCCAAGATAACGTCTGTAAAATAAGTGTACTATATAAGCTAATGAGGCAATAATATATTCATTAGTTAGATTGTTAAAACAGTTTTTCATTAAAAAATTAATCATTTCTTCCTCGTATTAGAAAATATGAGGGTTACTTCTACCATTGTCTTAACCTTGGCGATTTTCCTCAATTTTATTGGTGAATATAAAAATATATCTATCATTTTAGTCACATTTTACAGCTTTGAGCGAATCATAATTTGTGTGGTTTTATCTGAAATTTAATCTGAATTTATATCGGGGGAATTCCAAATGTATGTTATAAAAAATGGAATTCGAAAAGTGCACCTGTTGATATGAAATACGTACCATATGGAACGCTCAAACTAAAAGTTAGCATGCTATAAAGGTCTAATACATTTTCGAAAATGAGATTATCGGCTCAAAAAATCAAAAAATTCTCGAACACATTTTGATGGAACGACCTTGTTTTAATACCGTTAATATTTTTTGTTTGTTTGCATGTTGAATTTGCACTTAGGCCTAAAGGCTGATAACGGCTAAGAAATTTTGTAGCAAAGATTATTTCTCACTCTTTCTGAAATTGTATATTTTAAGCCCGTCCAAAGTTTTTTCATCACTTACAAACGTGCGCCCCGAGTGAAAAAAAATTTCTTCTTCATTTTCTCAAAACCTGATAATATTTTTTAATCAAATGCTTTTTATATTAATTTATCCACTCAATAGCTAGAAAGATAACGCACTCCTACTACCAGAATTGGATCTTTTAACACTATCTTAATTTGAAAAACCGTGTGCCTTCAACAATGAAAAAATGTGTCCCTAAAATTACTCAGAAAGTGATGAAATTTTTCAATCAAACTTTTCAGGGATCCATTCGGATTTTGTTGAAAATTCAACAAAACTTTTTTTTTTTTTTTTGACATGAAAATAAAACATTTTGAATGACTTTTTTCTCTTCATTAGCGAAACAATTTTTTGGATTGAAAATTCAACTCTTTTGTTCTCTATATGAATGTTGCCACTAAAAATCTTTAAAATAAATTATGAAACAACTAATTTTATTGCTCTCCTAGGTCTAAGAATGTTTTTAAACAATCTATTTTTGCCTCCTTGCTTATAATCCTGCAATTTAAATTCTCCGAAAGAGAAAAATATTCCGGAAGAGAAATCTCAAATCCGATAAAATATGCCGGAATATAATATGCAAGCAAAATTTAATTCTCTGTTTCTGTTTGCAGAGTTTAGTTCAGAGTTTGACTGTTTACCTAATGGTGACCCGATTTCTGGTGCTTCTCATTCCAGAACTTCTTCCGCTCCTGACAGAAACCAAAATTCTGAAAGGTCTGATCCATTTATTTATTTAATTATTAGAATTTACTTTATCAATATATAAATTTTATATATTTTTATTTCATAATAATAGTGTCTCTCATCTTGCTTTCTTATGAAATTCACAAAATTTTATTATTTAAATATTTATTGTAATCCAGGTCTCCTCCTGCCAGATCATATTCTTTGGTCAGGTCTTCTACTGCCGAGTCCTCTCTTCGTGATAGGTCTAGGTCTCCTCTTGCCAGGATTAATACTGTACGCGTAGCTGGACATGTATTTGAACAAATAAGATTAGTTCGGCTCATTCCCAACACGAATCCGAACCGGCGATTCAAAATCAGAAGATACACTTTTCCACCCGATAAACCAATAAAATTGAGAGAAAGATATCGTACCCTTGTGCCATTACCAACCGAAGAAAAATATGTATTATCAACGTCCAATGGTGACATCTTTGCAATATTTGAGAAAAATAATACACAACTACGTGGAATATATACAGTAAGAGTTGAGGCTGAATATGAGGTTCAAAGACGGGTCAAAATGAACACATACAGTGGCGCGATTCAAGATATGACTCTGAAAGAAATCGAAGAAGCTCCCTTAGGTTCATGTTTCCCAATCTCAAAGAATTTTGAAGTATTAAATATAAACTGCATTACACACCATTAATCCTTTCTTAAAAAATCGTATTTAAGATATATCGCATTCATTGTTGAGTAAAACCTTATTGGTTGCATACTGCGTCAATATAACTTATAGTGGCTCTTTTCAGTATGTTCTCTTAAATTTTCTGAACTTATGTAAATCACAATTTTGAAATGAACAATTTATATTAAAAAATTTTCATTTTTGAATCAGTAAATTTAAATTGTAAGTGATTCTGTAGTAATAAAGTCAATTATTCAGTTCTCAATTTTTTGACTTAATTTTTTGAAAATTACATGAGGATTCTATTTATAACCCGTTGACCACATTAAATGAGGTTATGGGTGTTTATCGGTTTATAAAGATTACGAATTTTATGCAACATCACTTTAAAAAATCATAATTACCAATGAATTAATTTCTTTATGATATAATTGACTGCAATTTAAAACAAAATGTAGATTTTTAAATATTTCGAACGAAAAATTTAGGAACATTCAAAGAATTTTTAGAAAAGTTTTAAGAGAATAAAAAAATGATCTCAAAATTGCTGGGATAATTTAAAGTGATTTTTTATCATGAAAACTTAATTTTAAGGCAACATTCAAAAAAATTATGTTTAGATTTATACTAATTTGTAATTACTCTTAATTGATTTCCACATTTGTAATTAGGGTACTTGATCGTTATTTGAATAAATAAATTCGAAAGTTGATATTACGATCTTCGAAAATCTTTAAAAATCCCGCAAATCCTTTGAAATGATTGGAATTTTTATAAAGGCGCTTGAAATCTTTGAAAATCGGAAAAAATTCTTTAATATTGCTTAAAATTTTTTAAGTCCCTTGATACTATTGAATACATTTTAAAATTTATTAAAATAATTAAGTTAGTTAGAAATCTATAGCAAACATTAAAAATCCGCCAAAAAATAAAATAATAGATCAAGCTTATATTAAGTTTGGGCTTAGAATAACTTGTAATTAAATTTGCTACTTTTTCTTTTATCTTTTTTGTTGTCTAAATTTGATCATTAGATTCTTGGTTTTTATTTTGTTGATGATTTTTTTCTGACTTATTGTAGTCATAATTTTCGATAGTGCAAGGTCAGAAAACGGACTTAATCTTGGTTCTATTACAACATTTAATTTCTAAATTCAATAGCAGAACTTCAGGGTAAATTTTATCCAAACTTATTTGTATTTCGGAAATATAACATTCTTTTGTCTTCGGACGCTCAAAAATTCTTTTCTATTTTTTTTTCTTACTTTATAGGGTAATAGTTGTAGATATCGGAATACCATAAAAGGGACTGTATTTGTGTTCAATTAGAAAATTTAACTTCACTATATGGTAGCGGATTTTCACGGTCATTCTTATCAAAATTTGGTTATATTTCGAAAATATAAAATCTTTCGTCTGCCGACACTTGAAAAGTCCGTTTATAATTTTTTTCTTACTCACTGGGGCAATAGTTTTATTATCTCCAAGCTTGCTTTTTTACATAGGAACTTAATTCTGATGAAGAAAATTGGGGAATTTTTATTGTGGAGGTCCTAACTTGATGAACCTCTGAAGACGGATCTTGCTTGATCCCTTAATCCTGAAAGATTGTATAAATTGTGACATCAGTTTTAACGAATTTAATGAGTACATTTTTTACTAAAAAATTTACTCTAATGAAATGTAAATATCGGAGTACGACAAGCTTAAAGGCTATAATCTCTGAAATAAAGTCCACATGATACATGTATTATATCATCCAATGAAGTATCAAGATATTCATTCGTTAGATTGTCGATCCAATTTTTCAACAGAAAATTATTCGGTTTTTCCTCGAATTAGAAGAGATGATGATTGTTTCGTCGTATCATTGGTGAGTTTTCCCAATTTTAGTGGCATGAGTAGCATTTTAGTAGCATGCCATAAGGGCATAAGCAATTTTTAAAAATGAGATAATTGGTTAAAAAATCAAAACATTATCAAACACATTTTGATGAAGCAACTTTTTTTAAATATTATTTTATAAAAAATTTTCTTTACCATGCTATAAAGGACTAACTGTGAATTTGCGCTTAGGCCTGAAGGCTGATAACGGCTAACAAAGAGTGACCGCAAAAATAAGCCTTAATTTGCCCATTTGTACGCCCTCGAATTCGGGCTTCCAATCTATACTAAAATTTTGTTTATCATGAGGCATTGATCCTCTGAAATTTTTCGGTTGGTTCGACTTATTGTTTTCGAGATTTAAGGGACCAAATTGTAAGTGCAGAGTTAGATGACATTCTTCATACGTCCGCAAAATAAACCCCGAAAAAAATTTTAGGGTCAAAAATCAACATATGAGTTGAATTGCTTATTTTTCTATCTAATTGACTCTGATCTCAATTTTCAAGATCAAAGAAAGGTCACCATTAATCATTTATCAATTAGAGACTCAACTTTTGTCTTCAACATTATTCGCTATCAATTATAGATTAGGAATAATCCACCTGAAAAGATACAAATAATCTACTGACAGGTAAAGCAAAGAGAAAACTTTGGTTACTCGTGTCTTGAAAAAAAAATTAGATCAATCTGAAACTTTCAGAGATTAATGTTTCATAATAAACTAACCTTTAGTACAGATTTGAAGTCCGAATTCAAAGGCGCATAAATGGGCGAATTTTTCATTCATTCTTTTGAAGCCAAAAATAATTTATCACTTTTTTTAATAATTTGAAATTGGATTTTTTAGGACTGTCCAAAGATTTTCGTCAGATACAAACAAAGAAATTCTTTTTTCGAAATTTTCTCGGAAACAAATAAAATTATCAAACCTTTTAGGGTTCAGTAATTTTTTTTTTTTTACGTAAGATCTGATAATCTTGCTCAACCCATCCCCCCATAACAAACAGTAGGATTCTTCAAAAGAAACCAGACACCCAAATCGTTTTACGTAATTTGTAAATGACCGCTTATAAAATATTGTATGCCTCTTGTCACTAAAATTCTTTAAAATAAATTAGGGAACAGAATTTTTTTATATTATCGTGATTGATCTCCTAGGTTTAAGGCAGTTTTTATACAATCTCTTTTTGCTTTCGTGAATATAATCTTGCAATTCCAATTATCTGGATGAGAAAAATATTCCGGAAGGAAAACTAAAATCGGGCAAAATATGGCAAACATATTTTTGGTGCTCTTCGCTCCAGAACTTCGTTTGCTTCTGAGAGACACCAATCTCCTGGAGGGTCTCTTTCATTTAATTACTTAATTATTAAAATTAAATGTATACACATATTTATTTTATGTATTTTTATTTTTAATAATAGCGCATCTCATCCTGTTTTACTATAAAATCCGTCAAATTTTATTATTTACATATTTATCAATATCAGAAATAATATTTCCTCCTGCCAGGTCTCATTGCTCGGTCAGGTCTTCTTCTCCTGCCGAGCGTCCCTTTCGTGCCAGGTCCAGGTCTCCTACTGTCACTCCGACCACGAATCCGAACCGGCAATTCGAAATCCGAAGATACACTTTTCCATCCGACATACCAATTAAATTGAGAGAAAGATATCATACTTATATGTCCTTGCCAACTGAAGCACAAACTGTATTATCAACATCCAGTAGTGACATCTTTGCAATATTCAAGAAAAGTAATACAATCCTTCGTGGAATATGTGCATTAAGGTTTGAATTTGGATCTCAGTTTGAAAGACGGGTTAAAATAAGCATATACAGTGACGCGATTCAAGATATGACTCCACAAGAAATCGAGGAAGCTCCCTTAGGCTCACGTCGTCCAATCTCAAAAAATAGTTTGTGATAGTGCAAAGTCAGAAAAGGGACTTAATTTGTGTTGGATTGAAAAATTTAACTCTAAGGTATATTAGCGGAGTTTCACGGAGTTTCCAGATTTAGTTGTATTTCGAAAATTTCAAATTTTTTTAGCTTTGGTCACTCGATAATTCTGCTTATGAGGTTATTCTGTCTTATTGGGGTAATAGTTTTCGAAAGTGAAATACCAGAAAAGGGGTTTGACTTTGGTTCAATTGAAACATTTAATTTCTAAGCTCAATAGCAGAGTTTCAGGGTCAGTTTAATCCAAATTTGTTTATATTTCCTCCTTGTTTGATTTTTTACATAGGGGCATTCAAGAACCCAAAAAAGCCCAAAATCATGATATACTTTGTTTTTTCTTTCAGGTTTGAGTTTTTATGAAGGTGGTAGTTATTTTTATATAGCGGGGTGGTATTTGGATTTTTTTTTTGGGCGTTTGAGTGCTGGCTTGATTCAAGTCAGCACGTTCACTCAAATTTTGAATTTTTTGAAAAAACATAGTAGAGCCCAAAAATGGGCAATACGGCCCAAAAATAGCCCAAAATTCTCATGCAATGAAGAATTGAATAAATTGCGATATAACTTTTACGAAGTTCATAATTCAATTCTTTCTCCTAATAAATTACTCTGATGAAATGTAAATATCTGAAAACAATAAACTTAGAGCTTATGATTTATAAGATAACGTCTGTAAAAAAAGTGTACTATATAAGCTAATGAGAAAATAATATATTCATTTGTGAGATTGTTAATACAATTTTTCATTGAAAAATTAATAAGTTTTTCCTCGTATTAGAAAAGATGAGGATTGTTTCTACTTTCGTCTTATCCTTAGCGATTTTCCTCAATTTTATTGGTGAATATAGAAATATAATTTTAGTTACATTTTTTAGCTGTAAGCAAATCATAATTTGTGCCGTTTTATCTTATTAATTTTTCACTTGTTCTAAAATTGAAATTTGGATATTTTAAACCCGTCAAAAGTTTTTTCATCACTTACAAACGTGCGCCCCGAGTGAAAAAAAATGTCTTCTTCATTTTCTCAAAACCTGATAATATTTTTTAATCAAATGGTTTTTATATTAATTTAGCTAGTCAATAGCTAAAAAGATAACGCACTCTTACTTCCAAAATTGGATCTTTCAACACTATCTTAATTTGAAAAACCGTGTGCCTCCAAGAAGGAAAAAATTTGTCCCTAAAATTACTTGAAACCTGATAACATTTTTAAAATATATTATATATATATTATTCAACAATTTTGTTAAAAACTACTTGTTTTCGGTTCAAAAATCAATTGTTTTTTTTAATTCGCTTCCTTCATTGAAAATTCTACTATTTTGTTTGAAAATTAAATTCTTTGTTTGAAATTTATGTTTTCATTTCGCGAATTCGACTGTTTTATAGGAGACTCGACTTTTCGACATGAAAATAGAAGATTTTGGATGCAATTTTTCTCATTCTTGACTGCAAAATCTTTTTTGTTTTAAAATTTAAGTCTTTTCTTGTCTATGTGACTGTTGTTACTAAGAATCTTTAAAATAAATTGGAAGATAAACTTTTTTTTGTATTAATATGACTGATCTCCAAGGTTTAAGGTTGTTTTTGAACAATCTTTCTTTGCCTTCTTGCTTATAATCCTGCAATTTCAATTCTCCGAAAGAGAAAAATATTCCGGAAGAGAAAACTCAAATCCGGCACAATATGCCAGAAAATAATATGCAAGTAAAATTTAATCCTCTGTTTCTTGTTGCAGAATTGAGTTCAGAGTTTGACTGTTTACCTAATGGCGCTCCTATTCCGTGTATTCCTCGTTCCAGACCTTCTTCTCCTGAAGGAAATGAATCTCCTGAAAGGTCCGTTTCATTTATTCATTTCATTATTAAAATTTACTATATTGATGTCAGAGAAAAAGTGAGAGTGACTGCTTCCATAGGAATGATATCTATCAGTTTCGTGGCGCCTCTGCGGCCCATTTCGGGTAGCTTGTACCAGACTCACGCCACCTCACGCTCACGCATACGCGACGCACACAGCCTCAACTCATTGAGCGACATGTCGATTATCGACAGGGAATGGTCCGAACTCGGTTCATGAATAAGAAACGCGAAGGATTTTTTTAATTTTCTCAAGATGGGCGCCGGGTTCGACTTATGTGGCCTCTATGGAGAACATCGGCTTTCGGTTTGCCTTATTTTTCTTTTTATAAAATAGTTTAATCGTGTATTGAGAGGGTGAAGTTAAATTAAATCGCACTGTGATAATACAATTGGAGAAGAGGAAAATACAAATTGTGTAAAAAATCATCTAAAAATGTTTGCGCAGTTTTGGACAGTTTGCAGGTTATTTTGTTATTTTCTTCCTAATATTCTGATATTTTCTCTGCCACATACGTCGGACCAGGCGCCCGTCTCGTGAACCGTTACACTCACTTTCTCTCTGGTCATATATCTATTGTATATATTTTTATTTTTAATTAATAGGATCTCTCATCATGCTTTATTATAAAATTTACGAAATTTGATTACTTAAATATTTATTGTAATCCAGGTCTCCTCCTGCCAGATCACATTCTTTGGTCAGGTCTTCTACTGCCGAGTCCTCTCTTCGTCACAGGTCTAGATCTCCTCCTGCCGAGATTGATGCTGTACGCATAGCTGGACTTAGATTTGAACAAAGAAGATTTGTTCGGCTCATTCCCAAGACGAATCCGAACGAGCGATTTGAAATCCGAAAATACACTTTTTCACCCGATAAACCAATAAAATTGAGAGAAAAATATCGTACTCTTGGGCCAATGCCAACGGAAGAAAAAAATGTATTATCAACGTCCAATGGTGACATCTTCGCAATATTTGAGAAAAATAATACACAACTACGTGGAATATATGCAATAAGAGTAGAGGGAGGATATCATATTGACAGACGGGTGAAAGTAAACATAAACAGTAACGCGATTGAGGATATGACTTCAAAAGAAATCGAAGAAGCTCCCTTAGGTTCATGTTGTCCAATCTCGAAGCATTTTGAAATAATAAATATAAACAACATTACATACCATTAATACTTTTTAAAAAATCGTATTCAAGAGATCTCGCATACATTTTTGCTTAAAACCTGATTGGTTGCATACTGCGCCAATATGACTTATAGTGGATCTTTTTAGTATGTTCTATTAAGTTTTCTGAATTTCTGCAAATCACAATTTTCAAATGAAGAATTTGAATCTAAAAACTTCTATTTTGGAAAGACTAAATTCAAATTGTATGTGATTCTTTAGTAATAAAGTCAACTATTCTGTTCTCAATTTTTTAAAGATGACGCAAGGATTCTATTGTCACGTACTGCGTCGCGTTATCAAGATTACGAGTTTTATGCACCATTACTTGAGAAAATCAGAATTACTAATAAATTATTTTTTTTTATGTTATAATTGACTGCAATTTAAAACAAAATGTAGATTTTTAAATATTTGGAACAAAAAACTTAGAAACCTTCTAATAATTTTCAGAAAAGTTTCAAGAGAATAGAAAAATGTTCTCAAGGTTTCTGGGATAATTTGAAGTGATTTTCTGATATGAAAACTTGTTTTTAAGACGATATTAAAAAAAATTATGTTTAGATTTATACTAGTTTGTAATTAATTTTAATTGATTTACACATGTGAAGTTTGGGAACTTGATCATTATTTGAATAAATAAATTCAAAATTGACATGAGAGTCTTCGACAATCTTTGAAAATCCTGAAAATCCTTTGAAATAATTGGAATTTTGATAAAAATGCTTGAAATCTTTAAAAATCCTATAAAATTCTTTAACATTTCTTGAAATTTTCTAAATCCCTTTTTCCTTGAAAATAAAATAATAGATTAAGTTTATACTATGTGCAGGTTTAGACTAACTTGTAATTAAATTTCTGACTTTTTCTTTACTCTTTTTTTTTTGTGCGAAGATCATTGGGTTCTTATTTTTTTTACTATGTTTTTTTTTTCTGACTCATTGAAGGAGTAGTGTTTGATAGTGCAACATCAGAAAAGGGATTTAATTTGTGTTCAATTTGAAAATTAAACTTTTAGGACTAATATCGAAGTTCCAGGCAGTTTTCAAATTTAGTTGTTTTTTGAAAATCTAAAATTTGCTTGGCTTCAGATTTCATAGCGGAATACCAGAGAAGGGACTTAATTTTGGTTTAATTTGAATCTTAAATTTTTAGGTTCCATAGTGGTGTTTCAGGGTCAGTTTGATTCAGATCTGTTTATATTTCGGAAATCTAAGATTTTTGTGTCTTCCGTCATTCGAAAATTCTTTTTATAACTTTTTTCTCAATTATTAGGGTAATTGTTTTTGATAGAGGAAGACCAGAAAAGGAACTTAATTTGTGTTCAATTAAAAAATTTGACTTCAGGGTATGGTAGCGAGGTTCACAATCAGATTTATCAAAATTTATTTATATTTCTAAAATATAATATTTATTTGCCTTCCGAAACTGGAAAACTATTTTTCTAATTTTTATCACTTAATAGGATAATAGTTTTTTATAGCGGAAGACCAGAAAAGGCACTTGATAGTAGAGCCCGAGAGTCGACAATATGGCTCAGAAGTAGCCCAAAAAAGCCTAAAATTCTGATACAATAAAAGATTATATAAAGTGTGATATCACTCTTAACAAATTTAATAAGTACATTATTTTTCCTAAAAAATTACTCTGATGAAATGTAAATATCTGAGAACGATAAGCTGGACGCCTAAAATACCTGAGATAAAGACTACAGGTTACATGTATTATATAATCCAATGAAGCAGTAATATATTTATTAGTTAGATTGTTAATCCAATTTTTCACTTAAAAATCAATCATTTTCTTTTCGTATTAGAAAATATGAGGATTGTTTCTACTTTCGTCTTATCCCTGGCGATTTCCCTCAATTTTATTGGTGAATATAAAAATATAATACATTTATAATTTTAGGTACTTTTTTAGCTGTGAGCAAATCATCATTTGTGCTGTTTAATTTGAAATTTATTCGGAATTTATTTCGGGGAAATATAGAATGTATGTTATAAAAAATGGAATTTGAAAAGTGTCCTTATTGATACGAAATACGTACCATATGGAACGCTCAAATTGAAAGGTAGAATGTCATGAGAGCCTGACGAATTTTTGAAAATGAGATTAATGGCTCAAAAAATCAAAAAATTCTCAAACACATTTTGATGAGACGACTTTTTTAATATTGTTAAAATTATTATTTGTTTGATAGCATATTATAAGGGACTAATTCTAAATGCTCAATGCAACGTGAAGGCTGATAATGGCTGCGAAAATTTGTAAGCGAAAAGTGATTTCTCAGTTTTTTTTTTTCAAATTGAAAATTTGATATTTTAAGCCCGTCCAAAGTTTTTCATCAGTTACAAATGTGCGTCTCGAATGAAAAAAATTTCCCCTGCATTTTCGCAAAATCTGATAATATTTTTTCAAACAATCTCTTTATAATCCTGTAATTTTGATTCTCTGGAAGGCAAAAATATTCCGACAGAGAAACTTAAATCCGACAAAATATGCCGGAAGATAATGTGCAAGCAAAATTTAATCCTCTGTCTCCTGTTGCAGAGTTGAGTTCAGAGTTTGAATGTTTACCTAATGGTGACCCAATTCCTGTTGCTCCTCATTCCAGAACTTCTTCCGCTCCTGACAGAAATCAATCTTCTGAAAGGTCTGTTCCATTTATTCATTTAATTATTAGAATTTGCTATATCAATATATCGATTTTACATATTTTAATTTTTAATTAATATGGTCTCTCGTCATGCTTTATTATAAAATTTACGAAAATTGATGATTCAAGTATTTATTGTAATCTAGGTCTCCTCCTGCCATATCACATTCTTTGGTCAGATCTTCTCCTCCTGCCGAGTCCTCTCTTCGTCACAGGTCTAGATCTCCTCCTGCCAGGATTGATGCTGTACGCATAGCTGGACTTAGATTTGAACAAAGAAGATTTGTTCGGCTCATTCCCAAGACGAATCCGAACCGGCGATTCGAAATCAGAAGATACACTTTTCCACCCGATAAACCATTAAATTTGAGAGAACGATATCGTACTCTTGGGCCATTGCCAACCGAAGAAAAGAATGTATTATCAACGTCCAATGGTGACATCTTTGCAATATTTGAGAAAAATAATACAATTTTTCGTGGAATATATACATTAAGGTTTCAGCGTGGATTTCAGTTTGAAAAACGGGTTAAAATGAACATGTACAGTGACACGATTCTAGATATGACTCCAGAAGAAATCGAAGAAGCTCCCTTAGGTCCACGTTACCCAATCTCAAGGAATTTTGAAATATTAAATATAAACCACATTCCACACCATTAATCCTTTCTTGAAAAATCGCGTTCAAGAGATCTCGAATACCTTGTTGCTTAAAACCTCATTGGTTGCATGTTGCGCCAATATGACTTTTAATTGCTCTTTTTCATTTGTTCTCTTGAAGCTTCTGAATTTTTTTAAATCACAATTCTCAAATGAAGAATTTAAATTGATACCATTCTTGTCTTCAAAACAGAAATTTTTTGACTGAATTTTTCAAAAATGATGAAAGGATTCTATTAATGACCCGTTGACAACATTAAATGAGGCTATGTGTATTTATCTATTGTTAAAGATTATGAATTTTATGTACTATTACTTGAAAAAATCAGAATTTGTACTCAAGTAATATTTTCATGATAAAATTGATTTCAATTTAAAGCAATATGCAGATTTTTAGATATTTAGAACCAAAAATCTAGAAACGTTTCCAGAACTTTCAGTAAAGTTTTCAGTGAATAAAAAAATATTCTCAAAATTACTGGAATAATTTAAAATCATTTTTTATTATGAAAACTTAATTTGAATGCAATATGTAAAAAGATTATGTTTAGATATCCACTAATTTGTAATTACTCCTAATTGCTTTATACATTTGTAATTGTGGTACCTGCTGATTACTGGAATAAATAAGTTGAGTAAATAAAATGTTTTCATATCCCTTGAAATTGTTAAAATCTTTTGAAATGGCTTCACATATAAAATTGATTATGTTCCTTAAAGTACTCTAGAAATAGTTTGAAATCTTCGGAAATCGTAATAATTTATTAAAATTAGTAGAAATCATTTGAAGCCCCTCCACTACAAATGAAAATCAGGTAGTTCCTTAAGGTTGTCGAAAAAAACCATTCGCATCCTTAGCAATATATGAAATCCTTGAAGGTTCAATAAATTTCTATAACTCTTGTGAAATTCATTAAAATAGCTTAAAATCTCTTAAAATTTTATTTTCAAATTTTATTTATGTTTCAAAGGTTTCTAGAAATCCATTTGGATTGAGATTAAAGTATTCGGAAATCTTTTGAAATCCCGCAAATCCTTTGAAAGAATTGAAATTTTCATAAAAATGCTTGATAGCTTTGAAAATCCTACAAGATTCTTTAACATTGCTTGAAATTTTTCAAATCCCTAAATACCTTTGGAGACATTTTAGAATTCATTAAAATCTTTGAAATCAAGCAAATTTGTTAGGAATTTCTTAAAACCTTTTGACCCCTTTGGAACTCTTCAGAAATCTTTGAATCAGTTATATATCTGTAGAAATCATTAAAAATCTCTTTAAAATAAAATAATAGATTGAGTTTATATTAGGTTTAGATTTAGACCAACTTGTAATTAAATTCGAAAATTCTGCTTATGATGTTTTTCTGTCTCTTTGGGGTAATAGTTTTTGATAGTAGAATACCTGATAAGAGAATTAATTTTGTTTTATTTACAACATTTATTTTTCAGGCTCAACAGCAGCGTTCCAGAATCAGTTTCATACAAATTTGTTTATATTTTGAATATCTAACTTTTTTTTTGTCTTCCCACACTCGAAAATTCTTTTTATATTTTTTGCTAGCTCATTAGGGTAATAATTGTTTATAGCAAAAGACCAGTAAAGGGACTAGATTTGTGTTCAATTAGAAAATAGAACTTCAGGATATGGTAGCCGAGTTTCACGGTAATTTTTCTCCAAATTTAGTTGTATTTCGAAAATATAAAATTTTTCATCTTCCGACACTTAAAAAATCCGTTTATATAATTTTTTCTCACTTATTGGAGTAATAACATTATTATCTTCAAATTTGATTCTTTAGATAAGGACCTAATTTTTTGGATATATGGATGGTTCTTGGAAAAAATTTGTATGCATTCGAAATCCTAAAAGAGCCCAAAATTATAACCAAAAAGTGCCTAAAATTATACAAAAAAAAAGCCGAAAAATTCCTAACATTCTGATGTAAAAAAATTGGGGAATTTTGATTGTGGGGGTGCTAACTTGATAAACCTCTGAAGACGGATTTTGCTTAATCCTAAAAGATTATTTAAATTGTGATAACAGTTTTAACGAATTTAATAAGTATGTTTTTTCCTGAAAAATTACTCTAATGAAATGTAAATATCTGAGAACAATGAGCTTGAAGGCTATAATCTCTAAAATAAAGTCCACATGATACGGGTATTATATCATCTAATAAAGCATCAAGATATTCGTTAGTTAGATTGGTAATCCAATTTCGCAATAAAAAGTTATTCAGTTATTCCTCGGATTAGAAAAAATGAGGATTGTTTCTGTACTCGTCTTATCCTTGGCGGTTTTTCTCAATTTTTTTGGTGAATGCAAAAATATAATATATCTCTAATTTTAGATACTTTTTTTTATCTGTAAGCAAATCATTATTTGTGCGATTTAATCTGAAATTTCATCTGAATTTATTCCGGAAAAATTCAGAATGTGTGTGATAAAAAATGGAATTTGAAAAGTATCCCTATCAATATGAAATTCGTACCCAAAGTGACGCTTCAATTGAAAGGTAGCATGCCATAAATGCCTAAAAAATGTTCAAAAATGAGAATTTTGGTTCCATTCTATAAAGGACTTACTGTGAATTTGCGCTTGAGTCGAAAGGCTGATAACAACTGACAAATTTTGAAGCGAAAAGTAGTTTCTCACTTTTTAAAAAAATTGAAAATTGGATTTTTTAGGATAGTCCAAAGTTTTTTTATGACTTACAAACGTGCGCCACGAGGAACCAAAAACACCCCTCCATTTTCTCTAAACCTAATCAAATTTTTTAAACAAACGCTTTTTATTTTGATGCAGCAACTCAAAAGCTAAAAAGAAATCTCACTCTCACTCCCAAAACTGAATCTTTTAACACGGTCCATTTTGAAAAACCATGTACCTCCAACAAAGTAAAAATTCGTCCCTAAATTTTCTCGGAACCTAATAATATTTTCCCAATAAACTTTTCAGGGTTCAATTCAGCAGGCATGAAAATTCTGCAAAATCAGGGAAAGTCAGGGAATTAAAAAATAGTCAAGGAAAGTCAGGCATGTTGGGGAAAAGCCGAAAGGGTCCGGGAATTTTCGATAAGCTTAAGTTGAAGCTTACAGGGCTCATCTACTGAATTACGTACGGGAATAACATATTTGGTTGATTCTGTAAAGCTTAAGAATTTACTTCCGGTTAAACGTGCCGAATGAGTGTTACCGACGGGCGAACCCATCTGCCAGAGTCCCGAACCGGTCGCTATTATTGTAAACAAACTGCCATAAGTCTCTGTGAACGATGCAATATAATTAGAGTAAAGCTTTAATTATTGCTCGCATAATGACGATATGGTGTCAAAAAGTGTAGCCATAAGTGTGCCATAAGTCTCTGTGAACGATGCAATATAATTAGGGTGAAGCTTTAATTATTGCTCGCATAATGACGATATGCTGTCAAAAAGTGTAGTCTAAAACCGGATGGTATATTTTGGGTCAGGCTATTTGAGTCTTCGGAGCACGGAGGTGTGGTGGTCGTTCCGTCGAAGCGTTTTGATTTTCGGAGCGCGTGCTGATGTGGGGGTCGTGCGTCGAAGACGGTAGGGAAATGGTCGTGGTGTGCCCGACGGGGTGTAATGATCGCGTGGCGGTTTAATGTTGTTACGCTGACTGTCGACGTTGTGATTAGATGTAGTTCTGTCATTCAAGAGTGAAAAGAGCCAGACCTATTAGGAATACCCTGGCCTGGTTAGGAGGTGAAGGATGAAATACCTTTATAGGTGAGATGAAAAGAGATAGAAGAGCACCTATATGACGCCATGAGGAGTGAGGGAGTTTGGGATCTACGCATAGCAACTAATCCAAGAATAGACAGAAAGACATGTGTGATAAGATGAAAGAGTGTTGTGCTCGTTGAATATCATATCGATTGTCAATTCAGTAAAAGGACGGTGTAATATTTTTCTAAACTCGAAAGTGGTCTTGTAATTTTTCCACCCCGCCTTTTATTCGTTTTTCGGCAGTGAAGCCGTCCCGATTGGCAACAAAATGGTGGTGGTGCCGGGTAAGTTTTGAGAAAAATCTAGGGACCATTGTCTAACAGAAAAACTGCAAGTTCGCCTGTTAGTGAAGGGAATATACAAACTGAAAAGAAGTGAATACAATTGAAGTGCTATACAAACTGAAATTAAGTGAAAAATGTGATGATTCACCTAGCGTGAATAATTTCGCGTCCCCGAAATCTCGGAAGTACGCCATGATGCGAAGATGAGACAAGTTATCCCTTTTATCCTACGGACCTGCGATAACAGGAAAACATGCCAGGAAGGGACAGGGGATCGCAAATTCAACCAACCCAATATGAGTACCCGATAAAATCCCGTGGACTGGATGATGCTGTACGAATTGTGTTGAAGATAATTGGCCCACATCGGGGTCCATTTGGAGAAGGGCAGAATAAGAAAAGCTAAGTATTGGGGGTTTTCGAGTGCGGTATCTTCAGTAGTAATGTGTTAATTCAGCTAATTTACAAATGAAAATTTGTTTATGTGTTCAATCAGTTGGGGATATCAATGGCAAATTTTCAACGCAAGTAGCGGAGGTTTTTTTTCGAAGCGTGATATTATTTGCAGTGTATGTTAGCACACTGAATTACCAGAGAAATTAAAGTTTTCTTTACTATGGTTTATGTGGATTTGTTGTAATCGAAAAATTAGAGGCTTCAGCGTTTTCGTTGCACATAAGTGAGGAGATCAGTGTGAGCCATTTATTTTGTCGAATCACTGTAAAAGTTTATACCGTTCATTAGTGCACCATAATTGTGTGTCTTACTTTAGACTCAAGGTGTACTGTTCGGATAGCACAAATTCATACATTTAATTTCCATGTAAACCAAATTGCTCTGAGCTGACATGCCACCAGTGGTCTTTGTTTCAGACCCGTGAATGATGACCGTCCTATAGATGGATCCCGTGAAAATAGGTTTATTTGAACTGCATAACCCTAGGATTGAGAGTGTTAATTAATCTGCAATGAAATAATTAATGGCAACTTACCGAAAGTTGATCAATGAATTGCAGTTTATTTGCTTATTACGCTCTATTGATAGAGATGAGTATATGGTACCTAATAATTGATGTTTGAGCGTAAATATTCATCGTATAAGGACTATAGAAAATGTGAAGTTGATGAAAATATTATGAGAAGTGCAGTGCCACTAAAATATCAATATGAACTGTTACGGTGGAATATTATGTCCTTACACAAAGGGAGGGAGTGTAGGACGAATTCTCAGATCGCTCATACTTCTCAACTATTGAGGCATCTATAAAAATATTGATGGATTCCACTAGAAACGATGATTGTAGTCTTGATCAAATAGGCAGCGTTGCGATGTGCAAAAGACTGTGATTACTAAGAAGATTAGGTTTCGCGAATCAAATGGTGATTATTTCTTAGAATCATGGGGCAGATTTATAGCCTTGTGCAAGCAATTAAGTATTAGCTGGATAGATGAGAGTTGAGGGTATAATAGGTCAAAGGCGTATGAAATATTCCTGTAGTGAATAATAAAGTTCTGGATTCGGGTATTTCTTATATTGCTAATCGTGACATCTCTCATCTTCTAACGTGACACGAATAATAGAAATGGGGAATAATTGAAAGGCAAAAGTTCCTAACCATCCAGAAGGACTCAATGAAGTAAAGGTTGTTGGAAACAGGAAAATTTTACATGACCGAGATTCAAAATCTCAAGGAAGATTCGTCATAGGAAAAATTGAGAAGTTCAAGGAGATAAGGTATCTGGGGAAGATATATTTCGCAAACAGGTAGTGTACAAATCTAGATTATCTATAGAAATATTTTTCTTTTGATTTTATTCTTTTGTTGAATATTCGTCTTTTTGATTTCGAAACTCATTAGTTATCGTAGAAATTCAATTTTGTTCAACTAAAAATTCAACTATTTGGTTAAACATTCATCTGTTTTGGTTCATGATTCATCTTTGTAGAGAATTAATCTTCTTGTGTTGAAAACTCAACATTTTGGATGACGTTCTCTTTATTGACTGGAAAATCTTTTTTGATTGAAAATTCAAATATTTTGTTTGAAATTGCTCTTTTTAATTTAGGGATTACTCTGTTTGAGTTTAAGATTCAACTGTGTATTTTTTGGTTTAATTCAACTGTTTTTGATTAAAATTGAAATATTTTTTTGATGGAAATATTCTTATACTCTTTGGTTAAAAGTTTTCACTATTTTGTTGAAAATTCCTTTTTTTATTTAAAATAAATTGTTTTAATGGAAAATTTAATTATAACATTTTTGGGTTAAAATGCACGTTTTTGATTTAAAAATACATTCATTTAGTTGAAACAAAATACTCGCAATCAATTAATAATTATTTTTTAAATACCTTTTTTGTCATATCGTTAGAGTATAGCAGTAGTGGGAAATATTTTCGGAGAAACTTTTGGTTGTAAAATTTGATATTATAATATTTATTCTTAGAATAATAAAATAGCAAGCCATGATATAGCGTCACTATTTCAAGAATTACCATTGTGAATATTAAACTGTGAAGTTACAATGTTTATTGGAATATAATAATAAAGGATTAAATAATTGTACTTATATCAAAAGAAGGTTTCTATAGTCCTGAGGAAATACTGCGAATATTATAAAATACAATGGTAAAGACCTTCTTCCTATGTTCATTCGACTTATGTTTAATTTTTCCTATATACAAATAGGAAAATATGCCATAATCGAAAGATAAAAATAAAATAAAGTCGTATTTACTATTCTATATACATTAAAATTGTACACGTTATAAATTATATACATTAAACATACAATTAGACATAAATATTAGATTCTAGGCTGAAACAGAAAAAATCATGTTAGAAGAAAGCAGCGCTGGCGGGAATCGAACACAGTTCTCCGAGGCAGAAGAACGGAGACCACCTTTTCCTGGGGTAAAACATGAGATTTAAGAATTTGATCATCCTCACGAATAGAGAGCGGATTAGAACAACTGTGAAGTAAGGTTAGCTGGGCAGCGCCGCGCCGCTCGGGCGTAACACGCGGAGAACCCTGGTTGGACATACTCATTTTTTCTATAAAATAGAGCTTAAATTAGAAAATTTAAATTTCAACTTTCACAATGTTGTAGTTTTGAAATGACATTAAAAGCCTCGATAGTAAGTTTTTTGCGATTAAAATGGAAATGGTTCAATTTCGAAAAGTATAATTGACCATTTAAAAATTGTTAATTTCGAAAGGATTTATATTTACTTAAAATAATTAATATTTATAAGGGGTTGAGTAAAAAAAAGTGTTAATATCTCAATTTTTCACAAATATTTTTTTAGTTTCAATTCATGTTCCAATTCGTTTATGTTTTATCATTCCGGAGTATAAATAAACAATAATAAACGAATCCGAACTTCAATTGAAACTAAAAAAAAAAAAAAATAGTGAAATTCTTCTGCCCCGAAAAACTGTGTTCGATTCCCGCCAGCGCTGCTTTCTTCTAACAGGATTTTTTCTGTTTCAGCCTAGAATCTAATATTTATGTCTAATTGTATGTTTATTGTATATAATTTATAACGTGTGCAATTGTAATGAATATAGAACAGTTTGAAGTTACATTGACTCGAACACATTTTACAAAGTGTTTGTAAATTTATAATAAGATATGAGTTTAAGTAATTTAAAATAGATAGAATTTTAAATACAGATTACAGATCATTCGTTCCCAGCCTACTTACCCCGCTTTTATTTTGAATTAAAAATATTAAACGTAACCTCAACTTGACTGGATGTATCATCTGATCGACATTTCATACCCTTTATCTGTTTTTCGTTTATGTACGAACATTCAAGTTTAATTTGTAAATTCACAAATAAGTTATCAATTAATTCCTTAGACGCTCAGAAATAAGTAAACTCAAATATTTGAAGCCATTATTTGACATAACCATGTATGTATGCATACATGTAATATTTTGGATATATCAGTTGAACATTTTGGACGTTACAGCGTAACATCTCACTTTTCAATATCTACAGATGCTAACTTTGAACATCTAGATTTCTGTCCTATAGTTAAACATAACATATGTTAACCCTGAACATCTAGATTTTACGTTTAAACATCCATTTTTCTCCGTGCACTTATCCGACTCTAGCAATTTTTTGTCAGTTTACTCAATCGAATACTTATACCTCGAATTTCCATTTCTCAATCCATAATGTATCTTGCTAAGCGAAGAAGCTCTAAAGAAAAAGTTGGATCGTCCGTAAGTGCCCTAAAATTCCTTTCGCAATGGCCTTTTCAACAAACGGACTGAGAGGTATGGATTTCGTTCTGCGGAATTTCGTTTACCCCAAGTGATTTATCGCTGTCGTTTATCGATGATGGCTTTCCGAATTGCGTGGTAGACCCGGGTTCCTACTTTTCTCGCAGATCAGGATTGCGAGTTTACGGTTGGCAAATCAATATTCGCACTTGGAAGTCCCCACATGAGGAGGGGTCAAATTGGACTTGGAAGCGAAAACCAGAGGAAGAGGGTAGGTCTGGAAACGATAGGGTAGAGGCTGGCGCGTTGGAAATCGCTGGTAAACTGAATTAACCTCGTGTTGACCCGCGACCGTATGTTACCAATGACTTTCCATTATGTATCTCGGGCGAGAGGGAGTCTATTACGGCCAGAATCTGGGTCCCCTTTCTAGAAGGGACGTGTGGACAAAGTAGAGGAGAAGGTAGTGGTTGTGTTGCTATCAAACTAGCAAGTACAAACTAGTCTGACTATGTTTACTCTAATCCAAACTCTAAACTCTGCGATACCGAATCTGTTTACTCTATGGAAGCACTATGAATACCGACATTTTCCTCCCATATTGGTCTCCTACAATAAGTAATTGAATTTAGAATGTATAGTTTACTTTGAGCAAATATTCTTCCATCAGAAAGTTTGTATCAGTGTGTTCATTTAATGCATACTTTAAGGCAAAATCGAGGGGGAACCATCTCGTAAAAATTTGTTTTAGCGGAGGTGGATTACGCCGGATTGCGTAGGATTACTCTAGATTACATAAAATTATGGTGGATTACACCGCCAAAACTAGACTTACATGAATTTTTAGCGAAAAAGGATTACTTTTTAACAAAATTGTCGAATTTTTAACAAAATAAATGAACAGTAAACCAAATCCTTAAATTTTTAACAACAAAAAAATGGATTTTTAATGGAGACGATAAATTGTCTCCCAAAAATAATGCATCTTTAAAAAAATAGTTCAATTTTCAATCAAAAAGATGAATCTTCAACTAAAATTATGAATCTTCAAATGGAATAGTCAAACTTTAGCTTAAAAAATTAATTTTCAACAAAGAACGATGTTTCAACAAAATAGTCAAATTTTTCAACAAAGAGATGATTTTTTAAATAAAATTATGCACCTCCAAGCAAAAAATAAGTTTTTAAGAAATTAGTTCAACTTTCAATCAAGCAGTTAAATTTTCACCAAGGAGATGATTTTCTCACTAATAAGACTAATTTTTAACAAAAGACATGCATTTTCCACAAAATAGTTGAATTTTAAACTAAAATAATATAAATTTACAATAAAAAAGTGAAGCTGTTGAACTTTTAGTAAAAAAATTAATTTCTAACCAACAAAAAAAGAGGAATTTTCAACCAAAAAGATGAATTTGAATGCAAGCAGACTAATTTTGTACCAAAAAAGAAAGAATTTTTAACAAAATACATGAATTCTCAACCAAACAGTGAAATTTTTTTCTGAAATAGTTACATTTTAATCCCAAAAAGACAAATTTTCTACAAAACATTTTAATTTTCAATAAAAAAATTACTTTTCAACAAAATCGTTGAACTTTCTTCAGAGTGGATTGATGTTTTACCAAATAGTTAGATTTTCAAACAAAAGCATGAATTTTCATCTAAAAAAGATAAATTTTAACAAAAAATGGAATGGTGAAATTTTCAGCTAAGAAAATTAATTTTCAAACAAAATTAAATAAAAATATTTGAAAACTATTTGAAATACATATGTAAATTACTTCGAAATACTTGGATTACCCTGGATTACAAGTAGATTATCCTGTATCATATATAGATTACTCTGAATTACAAGTGGATTACTTGGATTACCTGAAATGCTCCACATTATTTGGATTGCCCCGATTTATAAGTGGATTACTCCGAATAAGAATTGTATTACAAGTGGATTACCGGATTACTCCACTCTACAATTGGTTTTCTCCGAAATACTGTGATTACTCCGAATTACTTGAATTGTCGCGGATTGCAAGTGGATTATTCCGGATTAGACTGGATTACTCGAATTAAGACGGATTACCTGTTCAGATAACCGAGTGTTTCAGCGGATTACCAAAGTTGCTTCCTCCTCGGGCAGGGTTCAACAGAAGTAAGTCAATGATTGACTTAACCATCAGTGTCAGTAACGAAGAAGTGGTCAAAAAGCCCCCAAAAAAAATCTTGGCGAACTCGACCCTAGTCCTTTATTTCGCTCTACCCATCTACTGACTGTAAAACACGTAAAGAGCATTCCTTAAAATGCGTTACCAATTAAGGGAGGGGGGGGGGGGGTTGAAACAAATACTGCAATTGATAACTTGATCTTCTTCAGTTAAAAATGCAACTATTTGGTTAAAAATTCATGTATTTAATTGAAAATTCGTATGCTTTATTGTTGAAAGTTAATATTTTTAACTGAGAATATAATTATTTAATTTTTGGTTCAAAATTTATATTTTAATTGAAAATTGATCTTTTCTAGTTGAAAATTCAACTATTTGACATGAAAATTCATTTATTCTGTATAAAATTAAGCTTATTTCGTAGAATATAAATCTGCTTGGTAGACAATTCATCTTTTTGGTCAAAAATTCAAGTATTTGTTTAAAAAATCGTCTTTTTTGGTTAAAAATTCAACTGATTGGTTGAAATTTGAACTACTTTGTGAAAAATTCATTTCTTCACCTAATTGGTTAAATACTAAACTATTTTATTGAAAAAGAATTTTTTTGTTGAAAATCAATTTTGTAAACTGAAAATTTAACTATTTCATTTTTGGTTTCAAATTTATCCTTTGTACGTTGAATATTCATCTTTTCAGTTGAGGATTTAACAATTTTGTTAAAAATTTGTCATTTGGTAGAAAATTAATCTTCTGGGTAGAAAATTATCTTTTTAAGTTGAAAATTCAGTTTATTCAATTATTTTGTTGAAAATTCCACCATCTTGTTAGTCATCTCATTTTATAAAAAATTCAACTATTTTGCTGAAAAATTCGTCTTTTGCGATTTAAAATGCATCTTTTATGGTAATAAAATATTTTTTTTGTTTGTTGAAAATTGGTATTTTTTCGTGTAGGATAAACTTTTTGTTTAAAATTCAAATTTTGGTTTCGAGAGTTTATCTCTTTTGCTTGAAGGTTCAAATTTTTTATTTTAAATGCAAGTGTTTTGTTAAAAATTCATTTTTGTGGAAATTTCATCTATTTTTGGCACAAAATTAATCTTTATTTCTTAACAATTCAACTACTTTTTGTTGAACATGCAATGTATTTCGAGTTGAAGTCTTACTAATTTAAAGCGCTTTATATTGAATTTAATATGGTATATACAATAATTTAATTTGAAAAAAAATTATTCCCCTATTATTCCTCTGTTTTCGTAAAACGCAGAATAAACATGAAATCCTTCTTAAACCAGTGGGGATTAAGACAAAGCTATGGTCGTCGACGGGGAGGGGGGTGTAAATATAAACCAAAATTGGTAACGTAGTTTATGGATGGCCCATCCTTCTTTATAATGTTTGTAGGATTCCTGGAAACCGAAGAAAAAAATGACATAAAAACTATCTGTCAGCCAGACCCTGCGGGTTTGCATCTCTCAGCAGAACAACAACATTTTTAGATCTCAAATTGTATAAAATTTTGATCGATATCTTGACAGATACTGGTGTTTTTTTGTAAGAATTGAATCCTACTTATTACACTTAGACTTTAATGGTTAGGGGTGGTACTCTATCGTTAAAAGAAAGCTTTCGAAAATGTGCCACTGGCAGATGATCTTCTACTGATCTGCAGGAATGACCCTTTGTACATTGCATTAAAGTGACGGCTGATATGATCGCGATTGGGCAAATAGTCCAAGCGGACGCGTCAGTGTTGCAATTAGTCGGTTAACCGCCCCCACACAACCCTGGGGGTGGTTAAAGGACGCGAGGCCCAGCTTGTAATGCTGAACGCAGCACAACGCAACCACAGGTATCGGCGGTCTCTGCGGACCTTGCAATTAACAAAACAGATTACTCTCAATCAACGAACACCTATCCCGATACGCAACCCGTTACGTTTGCTTTTGTGGGACGCGCAGTCAAACTTGGAATCCCAAATTGGAATTTCCAATCACCTTGAAATCCAATACTAATTGTGAATTACTTCCTTTCTTGATTTTTCTATTAAATAGGTTCTCTTTTCAAAGCCAGAATTCAGTATTTTATGAAATCTGATATAAGCTTCAACATATAGTTTGTATTAAAAGTCTTGAACGAGTTGAGTTAACCGCAATCATAATTTCCGAATACATTACTTTTTATGACTTACTCCTTCTGCATAAAAGAAAGAAAGGGGAAGCGTAAAGACATGCAAATAGAATCAGTTTGTCATGTGTCAACGTCTAAGCGGCGATAGGGAAACTTTCCTACATATCTTTTCATGTAGCGTTAGCTTCAACACGAAACAAGATTTCTAACTATACTTATAACTTTGTTGACCACCTGATGCTAAAATCGACCTATATTGGACTTCTTTCGAGTGTTATTCTGATTATGTGCCGAGTTACGATTCTTCAAAGCAACCGGATTGCTTTTTGAAAAGTGGCTGAAACATCAAAATCTAAAGTTTGCAAGTGTACTTTGGAACCGGATAATTTTTCAAAATAAATATATTGTATATTAATTAAAGTAGACATAATTTCCAGTAATTCTAAAAAAAGGAATGATCTAGCTCCTTAAACCTTTTACTTTCGGAAAAATCTGTTCGTACTGAAATATTTACTTGCGACCATATTTAGGCATTATGGTGACATGTATGGATCTGTAATTATTTAGAAATGTACTTCTTTTTGAATTTATCGTTAAGACGGAATTGATTCTCCGAATTTTTTTTATTAATTATCGATTTAATAATTAACAATACATAACAATTATTCACAATAATAACACTTGTTTAAATAATACTCTTCGCATTATAAATTTTGTGCACTTTTTATGAAACCTACCTCGAGACGATCTGTTGTTGAGATCAAATGGAAGAGTCAATGTACGGATCAGGATCACTAAATAAACCGTTTTAGCAACAACAAAAAATGCGGTCTACCTTGTTAAAACATTAAATAGGCCATTTTTGTACGGGATGCCTAAACTCCAAACCTTATATCAAACCAAATTTACAATACTAGGATCAAAACATTTTCGATAATCTTATCTAAAAATTCAAAACGTGTAGCTGATCGGAGAGAATTTCAGGTATATAAAGAAGTTCCTATTCTGCTCAGTTTTAGAAATTTTAAATACAGCGTATAATAATCTGGATTTTAAATTTCCACATTTGAAGGGTAAATCAAAATATAGATCCTCGGAGCGATTTTATCTAAATTTATAGAATGTGTTTTTGTAAATTTACTTAAACATGAAATGTTCGAGCAATAATTTTTTCAAATACTTTCAGGAATTGCAATACTACAAATGTTTACAAGTTATCGCAATACTTGGTTTTGTTTTGACAATATTAATCGTATCCGCATTTTTTTGATGAGACTTTTTTTTAATTTTTCAATTGAAGTCAATTGTAAAACTTTTGCATTGTAAAGGTTTTAACTCAGATTATTTAATTCCCCACTCACTCTACTCACCTGTCTTGTACATGGCGACGCCTTTCAGAGTCACTGGTTCCAATACTGTCGGTTCACTGCGCCCTTTCGAGTTAACAGCATACAGGAACAATTTATAACTTTTTCCGGTGGTGAGACCAGCAACTTCAAAAAGTGGTCCATTTGAACTCGCTGCAACTGTTTTGTTCAAAATGATGGGTCCATCGTTGTCATCATCATCGGTGACTACTTCCAGATGGTAACTCTGAATTGGCAATCCACCATCATAGCCCTCAAGACAACGAACCATGAGACCTGTTCCCGATTTGGAACCATTTTCTTCCAATTCTATCGGAGAAGACATTTCTGTGGCGGTGCAATTATGTAAAACGTATGGACGCCCTGCCGCTATAACCTGAAATGAAGAATAAATTTATACTTTATATATTTTAGGTTTTCATGATTTTGAAGTTTTGTGTATTTTTGTATGCGGCAATACAAGCCCCAGGTGAGTGGATACTTTGTAGGAAAATATTTATATTTTAACCTAACAGATCTTTAGAGGGAGTAACAGTGAACAATCCTTCTAAAGAACTTTTCAATTTGATCCTTTTTGAATGTAAGATGACCGCTTTTTCTCTGTTCGGCAATATACGTCCAAGAATTTCAAAAGAGTGAAATATTTCTTATATTTTGTCGTGAAAAAGTTTAGACCAAAAGATTGTTAATAATCTGAAGTCTCGCTTATTAAGCTGTCATCTGCATCCGATTAAAAGACCTACTTTAAAATAATTTAGCAAAAAAAGTTGCTCCTATGAAAAGTGACCCCAATAAGGGGCCATCCATAATTTACGCAACACATTGTTTGATAATTGTTTACCTCTCTCCTCTCCGATGTAACAAGTCCTAACGAAGAAATCCCCTCCCTTCTACAATCAATGATACGTAATTTTTCCAAATATTTTTAGCCGTATCTTAATAAATATAGTTTAGTTACTTATTACACGAGATATCCGAATTACCAAAAATTTAAACGTTATTTAAATAAAAAGAAAGAAAACTAAAATAATTTGGAACATGAACATCAAGTATACACTCCTCGAAAATATTTTAAAAAAATATGTACCCTAAAATCTTTGAAATTGTTTACAATCTTTGGAAATACCTTGAAATTCCGTGAAGTTACATGATCTCCGATGACATTCTTTGAAATGTCTTGAAAACCCTCGAAACGTTTGTTGACCTATTAAATCCATTGAGGTACTTGGAATCCTTTAAAAAACCTTATTGAAAGCCTTTAAAATTCTCTAAAATTACTGAAATTCTCGGAAATCTCATGAAAAAAACGTTTAAACTCGTTAAAAATCCCTGCGAATCATTTTAAGTAACCTTAAACCTTATCGGTCCTACAAAATGCTTCCAAATATTAAGAAATTCTTAGAAACCGTATGAAATTTGTTTAAATGTCTTAAGATCATTAAAATCCTTGGAAGTTCCTTGATATTATTTTAATTTCTTGAAAATTCCTTGGAGATCATTGAAATACTCGAAAATATTTAAAACGCTTTTAAATCTTTAGAAAATCCCTTGACAATTTTTTAAGTTGTTGAAAGTTCCTTCGAATCTTTTATAATACCCTTAAATTTGTTAAATTATTTTGAATCTTTGGAAATCTCTTAAGGAGCGTCGATTAATTACGTGAGGCTTTTTTTCTGGGAAGGGGATCTGGAAAATCTTACCAATCCACAAGTAGGGAGGTCGGTGGGACAAAATAATTTCTTACGTAAGTCTCCTCTTTCTAATACTTTTTTTTAATATGGGGCATAATTTCTGAAGTTTATCCACCCCGAAATTAAATTTGTCTGATCGGGCCAAACATTGGGCCAGCTATAGTCCTATTGGGTGTCACTTCTCATATAAAAAATTAATTTATTCCGACAAATAATTATTAAACTGGAGAGGGTAGAATTTTTGGGTTTTTAATGGAAATCCTTATTTTCAAACTTTTTTATCTATTTTGCTGATGCGTGAAATAAATTATCACTTAAAATGTTTCCGATAGATTCTCTTACCATTTTTTAGTCACTATCATTTTTGAAAATTAAAAATAAATTTGACATTTATCAAATTTCGACACTTTTTATATTTTTTAACATAGTTTAGAAAGAAAGCTGGTTCTTTCCTATAGGATCCCTAGATTTCAGAATGGGATTTTAATTACTCTTGAAGTAGTCGAATGACAAAAATTTTACTCTCTCCAGTTTAGTAAATATACCCCGAAATAAATTAATTTTCTGTATGAGAAGCAAAATTCAATAGGACTATAGTTGATCCCATTTTTGACCCGATCATACGTATCTCTTGAATTGAAATCCCGTCACTTCTTTTGAAATCAAATTCATTTTAAATTACTCAAATCCTCGAGAATCTTATCAAGTCCCTTAAAATCCGTTGAAATTCCTTCAAAATCCTTTGAAATATTTCAAAGTCTTGGAAATCCTCTGAAATTTCTTGGAATCCTTCAAATCTCTTATCTTTATCCGATAATCTCAAAAAATGTTGAATGATTTTTCGGGTAGTACTAATTTCAAAAACTGTTAAAAAATTTGTGTTTTTGTACGATATTTTTTGGAGAATGATGAAAAAACTTCAAATACTAATCTTATTATACCGATAATAAGTCTTTATAGCATTATTGCAATATTTAATTGAACATTTAATAATCTTTAACATTATATGTTATAATGTTAAATACATCGACTTCCTATAAGGATAATTTGTTAAAAATTTACGTAAAGTTATTGAGTGACCCCCCCCCAATATATATATAGTAAATCGTACGTCCCCCCCCCCAAATGTCACGTAATTTATAGATTGCCCAAAAACAGAATTATACGGTTGAAGGTTCTCGAAGTATAAATCCCTGTTTGGTATTTTGTTTATAAAGTGATTGCACCTTTGTGCCTGTTTATTTATCGATTCAATAGAGTTAAGTAATAGTTCGAAAGTCCTTTCTTTTTTATTTTTTGTAAATTAAAAAATAAAATAGTTATGCGACTCTTTGTGTCAATATTTTCGTTTTTGGGGACGTGCCGCACTATTGATAATGGTGCTTCTCAGAGGTTGTTCCTTCTTTCACAAGGTTTCTTTCATGATTCGATAGAGTTACGTAATAGCTTGAAAGAACTTTCTCGTTTTTTTTTCAGTTAAAGAATATGAAGTTTATGCAGCTTTTTCTGCGTCCGGTCTGGCGTTTTTGGGACGCGCCGTTCTTTGACAATGGTTCTTTTGCAGAAGATTACTTCTTTTTAAGCGCACCTTTTGCGATTCGATAGAGCTAAGTAATATTTAGCTCGAAAGAAATTTCTCGTTTTTGCTGAGAAAAAAACAAATCAAAGAGTCATACAAATCTTTCTGATTAAAAATTGGAGTTTTTTGGACGCGTTGTACCTTCGGCAAGAGCCTTTTCTCGGAGGTGGTTGCTTCTTTCAGGATATTATCTTCATGGTTCTATAGAGCTAAGAAATAGTTCAAAAGCACTATTTTGTTCAAAAAAATTAATATATTTTTTACACCATTATGCTCCGGACCCTTCATTTATTGAAAATTCTATTTCTATCCTGACTTATAATATTTTATTGATAGGTTTCTTAAATAAGTAGTCATGTTCAATCTTTTCTCCTGCAGGGAAAATAGTATTAGTATTTGTGACATCACTATTAACTGTAGAATGATGAATCGTCAAATTAAACTTTGGATTCGTTTCTTTCTCAGCTGCCTTGTTCAGCATCTTAATTAATCTGCAAAGAAGAAATGAGTAACTCAGTCTGGAAGAAGATCGACGTTCCGTTTGTCAGAGGGAGCCGAGACTTGGTCGGAGCCCTGATAAATTGGTCGAGGAATAAAAATAATAAAATTCGGACTGAGACTCACTTGGAACAGGCAGGGCGTCCGTTGCCTGCCCACCTGGTTACTCGCCCAGCAGGCAATCGTTCCATAATCCATATCTGTGGCAGGCGTGTAGCTTAATATGGAATTGTGCTCAGGCCGTTCATTTAACTCCCCAGAGTTGTTGAAGGTCCAATGGAATGTCAAGGGTGGAGGATGGCTATCAACTGTACAAACTAATGACACAGTTTCCTGCTTTAAGGCACCTACCACCACCTCTGCTTTGTTCTCCTTGCATACTGGTGTATCTGTAAACAAACACATAGAAAAATGCTGGTGTGAAATTTGTTGCAACTCATTTGCTAGTGGGGGCAAAATAATAACTTGCAGTCTGTAGAATGTAAATTTTTATTTTAAACTATTGTTCCCTCTTATGGAACACGATGGAGACATATTATTGTCGACACATCTCATGATGTGAGTAAGGCTAGAGTGGGGTCGTGTAATGTTTACATCAGATGACGATTGACCGTCACCATGATTGTTAAATTGCAATTTTGTTCAAGTGTCTTAATAAGTGTTTCTGGATGAGTCAATAATTTAACATTACTGAAGTTTATGATAATTTGGTGGTTTGAAGTTTTATAGTAGTGCAGTCATCTCTTTAATGTATAGGGCACGCATAAGCCCCAGTTTTTTTTTGATCCAACAATAACATGGACACTTCCAATACAGAGATCGAATAGCCCGTTGATTTGATGTCCCTGGTATTATTGATGAGAGATTTAAAGAGAAAGACAACAATTGGTTTAGGGATTACTATGGATAAAACTTCTTAAGGAAAAAAGACTGTTCATCTCATCAATTTCCATCGATAAGTAGTTTAGCCATAATTTTTTATTCATAATAATAAAATTTTACATTATTTTAATGATTGCTGGGACATATTCTAAGTCGTACTATACCCAATGCTCTCCCAATCTCTAAAGTAATCAACAGTGTTATTTATATTTACTTAATTTAAAAAGCAAAACTTTGAACAGCGCGTACAGTTATTTCAAACCAAATTTGCAATTTGAAATGCTAGTCTTACTTTGTTAAAAACATAAAGAATGATATTGAATTTATTATCTCAAGTGTGCGAAATTGCCATTATGAGCGTGTGTATTAAATTTCTTATAAATTTATGTGGATAACTGACTATTAAAATCAGTTATGACTTGCTCGTGACATGCCGGTTTAATTTTAAATGTCGCGATGATCAGAAGTAGCCCAAGACTTGAAGTATTAAGTACAGTTTTTGTTTAAAGTAACGAATACGTGCTGTGAAATGAAAGAAAATTCAAAGTTAGGTAATTATTAATATGCCTGACCTGCTCATTACTATTTATTTTCTCTAAATAGCGAAGAACAAAATCGTCTTCACTGTTGGATGACAATTCTGCACAACACTAGACGATGCTCGAAATCAGAAAAAATAGTCTCAGAATGACGAATTTTCCCTAAATTCTCAAAATGAGACTGCGAGGATCTTTTTTATTTTAATTCAAACATACACCCATTTTTACGTACAGTTGAGGATCGGCGTTTTGCTGTGTAATAAAACTCTCTAAAAATACCTTTTTATTTGAACATTCTAAAAAGCCTTTAAAAAAAAAAAAATTCTGAAAAAGGGCTCAGTATCCTGAAAGTTTTACTGAGAGAAAAAATTATATTTTTATCACCTTTGACAGGTTTATGCGTGCCATAAAAAATATTTTTATCTTCGGTATTTTCACCCAGAAAACTGCCATTTCAAGAAAAAGCTCTTCGCTGTAATTTACTTCGCATAGAAATATGGCAGGCATTATATTTCCACATTTCATTTTATGTAATGGAAAGTGGATCAGCTCTGAACAGGGGTGGCCTAGTCTGCCAGGGTGATATGAAGAAACTACGCATTTCGATTAAGTTCTTTTCTTATTTAAATTCTATTACATACTGAGTAAATGTTTGAAAACTTATTCAAGAATCAGTACGTGCGTCCTAAGATATGATCGAGGAGAGATTTATGTGATCGAGTTCTTCTAGGTTCTAGGACAGAATTCACCACTTTTGACAAGTGTTGTCTCATACGAAAAGGTTTTGACTGATAGAAATTTTTCATGTAAGTTTCTTCTTCCGTTTCTAGAAATCCTACAAACTGCACAAAGGGTTAGGATCGTTACGGTCAGCCAGTAGGTAAAGGGAAGCAAAATACTAGGGTCGAGTCCAACGAAGATGTGTTGGGGGCTATTTGAACTAGTCTTCGTTACTGACACCGTCAGTCATGTTAGTCCATGACTGACTTCTGGTAAGCCCTGTTCTGGGGGTCAAACTTCATTATTTGGCTTTTATTTTTAAATGAAAAATCGTTTTTACTTTTCAAAATGCCTTTATTTGGTCCACCTTAATGTTTCAACACCAAAAATATTGTTGGACTTATTTCCGTTTTCGTGGAAAGCTAATCAGCATCTGATCTGGGCCAGATGCAACATTAGAGTCTGCTTGAAGAATAACACATCTCTGGTAGGATAATAACGACTGAATGTATGCAAATGAGAAGTACCTTGTGGGCCAATTCCTTACAATTGTGCATGTTCTACGGCCCGTGCGAGGAGCATGGAACAGTTTTAGTTCGTGTCAGTAGCGCAAAGTTAAAGTCCTTGACGGTAGTAGACTCGATTTTCAGGTGCAAATGGAAGGATCAGAACAGGAACGATCGAGTTCTATTGTCGAACAAGGGTTAAAATATCATAGTGTTACCGCATTCAGCCCACTTTAGTTCCAACTTTCGCCATCACGAGCGAAACCGACACCAATACAAGCAACCGTGGCCTGGCTTAGCACATTGCCAGGCTGCGTTCACCCACACATGAATATTCAGCTACGTTTTACATACATTGAATATGCATCGCAGTCCTTCCTTCCCTCTTAGGTCATTTACAAGATGCAGATACGCCAGGCTACCACTGGGGGGCACTACTACTCTAATAGAATAACCCGTGCTCTGTGTTTCAGAGAAAACCGCTCTGTCCCACGCCCACGCCCACGCCCTCCCCCACGACCCCCAACTCCTAAGCTCCTCGCTCCTCTTTCTCTCACCTTTAGTTCTTCACCCCTACACCCTTCCTTTGAGGGGTTTCTTCCCCTTTAGCCTCTGAACTCGAGCGAGCTACTTGTCCGCGCCATCGATTAAGTAATTACCAAAGACTCGCGAGTTTGCGGACGGACAGCATGGCAAATTAGGGAATTGCTGGCGAGATAAGGCTACTAATTATAATCGATCGAGACGACACGACACTTTTTCTCGAGGCCTGACCTGTAACCTTATACATGCTCTAGGCATCCTTCAATTAAGCTTGATGAAAAAAAATGATAGGAACTTCAAACTTTTGGGATAATGGATCATTTTATATTTATATAAATTTCGTGAATATTATTTTTATGTATGTTTTTTATCAGAGATTATTTTTATTGGTCAAATTAAAAACTTTCATGTATTTCTTCATTAATCATTAATTATCTGAACAATACTTTTTTCGCATCTTTCGTAAACTATCGATACACTTATTAATTGTTTGAACAATTTTGTATTGCTTAAATGTAACTGTTGATTAGAATAAGGCAGAAAAATGTAGCTTTTTTGCAAATTTGTCAACAAACTCGACAGAAATCTAGCACTTCGGATATTTTTACCACTTATCCATATTCTCTTGACAATTTGCATTTGTATAAACCGTTTTCAACAATATAAATATTACACATGTTTCAGTGACATATAGTAATTAGTTTAAATCTAAAATCAATACGATAAATTTACTTTTATTGCTTCCTCATTCGACCCCAGGAATTCAAAAATACAGCTTCTTTTATGTCCATGTGTGTGTTTGTGCGTGTGCGTATCTTTTTGCTATTGGGCGAATTGTAGGTTCGATTGATATCCAGATCTAATAGGAATTTGAGCTAGATAGGCCATTTAGAAGTGTGTGTGTATTTTTTTTCTAGAGATTTCGAAAACAAAATTTTGTTTTGTTTATATGATAAAAAATTTTTTGGTACTCAAAATACACTGATACAATATCTAGTATATTTTTTCGCGTTCTCGAGATGCATCCATCGACCTATTGTTGAAACCTTTATGATCCACCAGTACCGATTTATAAAGTTCCAAAAAAGTATTTTACTCTGTTTATATGAGAAAAACTTTTTTGATATTGAAAATACACTGATATGGCATCTCGTGTATTTATTCGCGTCTTCGAGATGCATCGATCGACCTATGTTGTTGAATCTTTTATGGCCTACCAGTACCAATTTATGAAGTTTAAAAAAATTTGTGTATTTTTTTTATATGCGAAAAATTACATTCATATTAAGACTACTACAGTACTGTATCTGACATATTTGGTCGCGTCTTCGAGACATGCCGATTGAACAATTCGCAAACCTTCCATCACTTATCAGTGCAGATTTATAAAGTTAAAAAAAATTTGTATTCCGTTTATGTGACAAAAAATTTGTTCGTATTAGCAATACTACAGTTCTGTATCCGAGATATGTTTGATCGCGTCTTCGAGACACGTGGAAGGAACTATTCAGGAACCTTCCAGGGCCTCTTATGATCTGGCAATACCGATTTACATGTTTAAAAAATATATTTTGTTTTTTTGTTGATACGAAAGAATCTTTTTTAATATTGGGAATACAATAGTAATTTATATTATACTCGTATATTTGTTCGCATTTTCGAGACGTGTGAATGGACCTATTGACGAACTTTTGATGGCCCCTCTTGATTGATAAATAGCGACTTAGAAATTTAAAAAAGCGTTCCATTGTTTATATGAAGAAAACTTTCTTCAACGTTGAATGTAACAATACCGTGAGTTAAAAAGTTGTTCACAGTGACAGAACACATCGATTGAAATTTTTATGGGCTCTCTGATTTTCTAGAAATAATATTTTCTGTAAAACAGAAACATATGCTTGAAAAATATTGAAAGTCTCAATTTTTGGTTTGTTAGACAAAAATCTGCCTCTATAAGAAAGCAAACTTATTTGGGACCCATAAGAAAGAAAATTTGTTTAAATCATTTTTCATTATTGAAATGTAACTTTTGACAGGAATGAAGCAGAAAAGTGTAATTTTTTGTAAATTGCTCAACAAGTTTCATTAGATTCTCCTAGGATGACACTTTTCACTACTTACCCGTAATTCATCAAACAATTTCCATTTGTTTCAACACCTTTTTCGACCAATTTTTCACTTTTTCTGAATGACATAGACTAAAGTTAATCGTTTGTATTGATCTTCGTTCTGAATTGAATACTTCAGGTTACTCAGAGAAGGTGCAAATTTTGTATATTTTGTCGAAAAAATTGTATTAACAAATGAAAATTGATTAAAAAAATTCTGGGGAGTAATCAAAAGTGTTAAATTAGAACGAATTTACCGATCGTGTTTACCGCTTCCGACTTAAAAAAAACTAAACTTTGAGCGCCGTGCGCAACCTTTAAATAGTATTTACCAATTCGTTAAAAAAAACTATGACATATTATTCTCGCCATAGGAACGTACTGGCGCATAGGCATTTCGAAAATTCGATACTTGACATTTTTGGACCACACTAGTGCACAATAGGGTGGCCCTTGTTTTTTAAAACCAGATTTCTTTCATTGTCGCCACCTGGTTTTGTGCGAATGTCAAAAAAAAGATGATTTTCCATATTTGAGCGAAATCGGTTAATATTAACCCGTGTTTAAAAGCCCATAAGGTTTTTCCAGTGATTTACCATGAGCAGAAGGCACCAGGAAACAATAATCGACCATAAATTTTAATATTATAAAACTTTAAGATCATTTTAAGTGGCCCGAGGGAATCTCTCATGAGTGCTAATTGGGAGTTTTACGTAAAAGTAAGGTTAATGATCACATTAAAAATTCTTTTTTACATATATAATCATAAATGAATAGGTTTTTAATTTTCACTCCTTTTCAAACTCATTTGTAATTGTTTAAATAATTGATTTCTCATATAAATCTTTAGGAACGGATAACTGATAGGTTTTATGAGTCTTATACTGAATGTGAATAATGATATCATTTATTTAAATTATTTTCAAACTGTCTGAACAATATACGTAATATATGTAAATACTTTTTTGTTAATTAATGTTTCCCTTGGTTTTTAAAACAATTTTTCATTAAACAACAACTTATTATTCAAATAAATTTTTTTCAAAAAACAACGATAAATTCGTACTTTTTTCGAAAAATTTTTTATTTCTTTCTTACTATGCATTATTAAACCATTTTATGTACTTTCAAAACTATTTAAAATGTTGAAATTGCCTGTACATTGTTTATGGTTACGTTATCATTCAAGAATTCTAAAAACGTGTGTATGTTAAATAAGCAAAAAATTCATTGTTATTCTTCCAGATAGAAGAAGACACTTTTTATATTAATGTTGCTTGCAGTAGTACTAGTAAAATTTTATACATGTTAATTTATCGACAATGTTTTTTTCTTGTTGTTTGAAAATAGACGACGATATTACGCTATACGATTTACATATTTATAGAGAAAGAAATTATTTAAACAATTTTTAATGCAAGACAATGTAAAATTGTTTTAAGAACTAAGGAGAACATTGATAAATGGAAAATTATATAATGATATCCAAATTTGTTGAAAAATTGCTAAAGAAATACGTTTTCCCTGTTTTTCTTAAATGATCTACGTTATTAAACACACAAGTATAATTTAAATATTTTAGATATTATTGAAAAAAACAATAACTTCATTTACATTCATTATAAGACTCTTATATATACATAACTCTCATATATAATCAATAGTTTAAAAAATTAAAGTGGTTGAATCAATTAAAAATTAGTTAAAAATGAGTGGAAATAAAAAACCTATTCATTAATAAATATTTTGCAAAGAAATACTTTTCATATGATAACTAACTATAATTCTTTACATTCTTTAATTTTCGAAACGCTGCCCACAAATTTCATTACTTTTGGTAAAAAAAATAATTATTTTTCTAATCTTTATTTTATTTTCAAACAATTTCTTAGAGATTTCGCTAGAAATTAATTTTCTTAGTTTTGAATCTCTGAAAAGTACAAATTGGAGACTGACAAATTATTGAATCACTAGAACAATTTTAAGATATCTCGACCTTCGAAAACGCTAATTTTCAAAGGTGTAAAATGTCCACTAAAGTGTTTTATACCATTCCATCTCTACCATATGAAGAAAATATTTCCTATAATAAATACATTTCAAAATATATACCTGGCGACAGAGTTAAATTATTTATTTGAAATTCTAAAGATAAAATCTAAATTCAACATTCTCTATATCATATTTTTACTTTTGAGAGCATAATTCTAATTTTGTAATAAATAACAGGATAAACTATTTTCACAAATTTCAAAATTTTTTTTCAACGACAATTAATTATTTTATTGTATTTATATCATATTTGACCATTTTTATTGAAATAAGGTAGAAAGGGTACAATAATTCCGCAAAGTTTATTGAATCCACTTATAAAATAAGACAGTTTATTAAAAATACTTGAAAATAGGTTTATTTATTTTATTGTCCCTTCAATACCATTTTTAATTCAATTGACTCACCTGCAAACTAACAATAATATAAATGTATAAACACGAAGCACATAAAATCAAAGTAAAAGGTGAAAACATACAATCTCACATTTAAAAAAAAAGAGGGAGAACACTGATTATTAATTTTTTAAAGAAGTATATTAACTTCAAAAACTCTTTTTTTTATGCCCTTTTATAATTTATGCATAACCAGGTTCATAATTTCATTCTTAAAGTTTTTTTTAATATCAGAGTAGCGTACATAATTCAAAATTTATTTGAAATCAAACTCTAAAAATTCTACTCCACGAAGCCGAAGACCATCCCCCCTTTTGCATCTTTTACAAGAAATGTAACATTTTTAATCAAGCAGCTTTGTACAGTATTTTAAAGCGGATTAACCATGGAAATCATTGGAGAACTTAATTATCTGCTTCTTTTGTTAGTCATGGGAAAAGTGAAGTTGCCAGTACTTTCCGATTTTAAATTCAGGTTTTTCACATTGAGGAGCTAATACTTGAGTTAATTTTTTTGTGAATAATTATTTTGTATTACTATATTTTTCTTGGAATTTCAATTTGGAAAACTATTCTTTTTTATTGACTCTCCTTTCGTCTCTCAAATATGTTTAAAATTTTTTAATAAGTTATGTAGTTGTATAAGAATTATAATTTTTGTACAACCTGAATACTGTTATCGAATGAATATCATTATTTACTGTCTTAAAGTAAATTTTAATTTGCATGCAAAATTCGAAAAACAAAATACAGAAATATAATCTGAGTCAATTCGTAAACTTTAGTTCATAAGAGAGTATATTTGTATAAATGTTTAGAACTTACACATTATCTTCAGAGTGACAGGATTACTGTCTGTTTTTCCCTCGTTGTTGACAGCTCGACAGGTGTAATCCCCGGCTGAATTTCGAGTAAGGCTTTGTAGAACTAAAGAACGGTCATTCAAGAGGATGCCGGTCGTTCCTTTTAGCTCCTTTCCCTAAGAAAAAAAAACACAAATTTCCATTTAATTTGCACGCAAAACATTCTATCAAAAGCTTATTTTATTTTTATATAATTCTCATCAGGAAACAGTATCGTATTGGCTAACTCCCTATGTATATAAAAATATATTTACATTATTTTATTTCTCGTGTTATAGTTAGTATTCATAATTTATATGAGATAAGTTACAGTATGTGACACCTCCCCCATTAGATCGAACACGAGAAGAATTTTAAGTGAATTATTTTGCTAGAGGTAAATAATATTTTTTTAACGAAAGTAGAGCAGCTCAAAATCAGTGATGGGAAATAACTAGTTTCTGTTAACTAGTTACTTTTTTAGTTATATTTGTAAATAAATAATGAATTGGTAACTAGTTACATTTTTCAGTAACAATTACGATAAAAATCGTTACTTTTTTATTTATTTTTGAAATGTAGTTCACACGTCTTGTTTTATGACCATCATTCAATTTTATTGATTTTGTAACTAGTTTTTGATTTTCACTATTAAATTTGTGGCGGCTAGTTTTCCAAAGAATCTTTAGTACGGCAGGAATCAGATTGAAGTCAAGACGGGGCAGAATGAAGGACAAAGCTTTCGAAAAACTATTGATGTTCAAAATAAACAAAGAATACAAAAATTAATAGATTAATAGATTGTTTAGTTAAAATATAGATCTCTATTATATTATATATGGCAAAGGGCCTAATTTACTTGAAAAAGTGAGCTATTTAAACCTAACTGATGACCAAAAGTTACTAATGTTCTTTTGAATTTAAAATAATTTTAAAAAATGCGATGAAATTTATAATAATTCAAGATGAACTAAAAAATTCAAGTGAATTGAATAACATCCAAAATATTCCACTGATTTCAGAAAAATTGGAGTGAATTTGGAATTCAAGGCAATTCAAAATGATTTGATAAAATGTCTAACAATTTAAGATAAGTTAAAGAATTCAGGTTAATTGGAAGAAAACTAATAAACAAATGTTTTAAATACATTCAATTGGGTTGGGTAGAATTCAGTGAATTTAGAAGAATGCAAGTAAATTCCAAAGAATTTAACAAAAAAATTTTTAAAAATTAAGAGAACTGCAAATGGCTGAATTTTTTAAAGAAAATTTCGGATGAATTAATAAGAATTCAGGTTAAATTCCAAATTAATTCAAATGAGTTTAAAAAAAGTTTGAAATCCCAAATGCTTATCTAATTTCAGTAAAGTGGGAGTGAATTTAGAATAATTCAAGGGAATTCAAAAGACTTTGATGAAATTCATAAGAAGTTGAAAGATTAGAAATTAACAAAATATTTAAAATCGCTAAATTTCCATTGAATCGAGTAAAAAAATTGAATAAAATTAAGGGCAAATGCAATAGAATTTAGGTAAATAGATTTTTTTTATCTAAGGAATTAAATACAATTAGAGTGAATTTAGGGAAATTGAAGGAAAATAGAAGAAATCGATGGAATTCATGAAAATTCAAGTCAATTTAAAATAATTCAAAAAAATAAAAAGAATTAATTGAATTCATTACATTTAAAGTAAATTGGGAAAAATCCAAGGGAATTGAAAAAGTTTTGATGAAATACATAAGTATTCAAAGTGAGTTTAAAAGACTTACGGGTGAGTTCAATAAACAACAATTCAAGGAGTTGAATGAATGCAGAAGACTTAAAATGAATTTTTAAAAAATTCAAGAGAATTCAAGAGAGATCAAACAAATTTTAAGGAATTGAAATTAGTTTATTAAGGATTCCAGGCGGACTGCAAACGAATGAATATCAATTGAAAAAAAAAAAATATATGCCATTACTGCTAAAGTAATCAATACGAACTGAATGATGGGAAAAACTAACTGCGTTTTAAAGAAAAAGTTCTTCAGTATTTTTTATGAGTAGCAATATTAAAAACGAGTTATGTAACTAGCCTTTTTACCACTTACTTGCCATTTTTGAAATAAAAAATTTTAAAATGTGCTTTTGACATGGTAATGAAAATTTTGTTCTCTAACAGATTTTTTTTTTTAATAAATTGCTTTCAATATTCTTTCGCTAGCTCCTTCGATTCTTCAAACTCTTGGCTTCGAAACTGTCGCGGTGAATAAATTATTTACAGGTTAGACTTCGGTATCAAAGTAATTTTTCTGCTTTTAGGTTGCGAGCACGAACAGTTAAGTACTACCAATTAAACAACTTTGAAATAAATAAGCAAGTTCATGCCTTTTACAAACATAACGAAATGAAATTAATCTTAGATTTTTTGTTTATGGTATTTGGTAGCAATGATTATCATAGTTGCATGTTAATTAAAAAAAAGTTTCAGCTCGTATAGTTTCTATAATATATTGAAAAATAATCACCTACAAAAATAATTAATGAATAAAAAAATTAATCAAAAAGAAAATACTTTTTAATGACAATTTTGGATTATTTTTTCATGAATTTATACACAATGTTCTTCGGCAACTGATCGGAAAGGCGTAGAATATGAATATTCACTTCGTACCAGAAGAGTGCCATCTGAATAAAATTTTGATGTGTTAAAAAAGTATAAATAATAGTATAAGTGGCTTTAATTTGATATGTAATACTTTTCCTACTTTTTCATCATTGATTAATATTATGATTTAAAAAGTTGGTCTGTTCACCTCGTGCTGGTTTCCCTTAACTACAACATAATCTAAAATCAAAGTAATATATTTTGAATCTTAATAAATTATGGACTCACGTCTTTGAACCAGGATAATTTGTAAGCTTTGGGATTGGCTCTAACGTGGCATTCAAAATATACGTCGTCGCCTTCTTTGATGTCCTTAGAGATCAAAGGTTCTCCCATCCTTAAGGTTACGACCGGTTGGTAATGCACGTCCAATAACCATTTATCCTCCATCGCACTATCAGGTATCACTGGATTCTCTGCTCGACAGGTCAAGTATTTGCCATCGTCATCGATACTTGGTACAAAGTTGAGCACGCTGAGAGTATGATTGTTCTTCAGTCCATACTGCAATTTAACGAAGAGGAAGTTATTGACCTATCTAATTGGTGTCGAAGTCTAGAGTACTTGTAAGGTTGTTGATACAATCCCGAGACTCAATTAATTTCTTTTCCCCGATAGCCGCGTCGGAACTTGCGACGTACACGTTCGTCCAGAAGAATCTAAGTTGGTCTTTACTCGATTGGTGACGTCACAGCGAAGTAATATGGCATTTAGTCCTCTAGAGAACTAAGTAATGCCATGCGCATCCCCAATCTACCCCTTCTCCCTGAAACTGCGCATCGCAACTCAGATTCTTCTGAACGAACGTGGTCTCTCACCAGCGCGGTGATTGGGCAAAGCATCGTGTGCAACGAGCGGGATAAGTCGATTACCAACTCGCATGATTTGCCACGCTCGTGTAGCAACCTTCATACTCGTTGGTAATCGACGCTGTATCCAACTTGTTGTACAAGCTACTAATCACCCGGCAAACCCACGCACAAAGTAATCTTTAAAATTAATAGATGAATTTAATTTACTTTCACTTTTCTGCAAATTTATACCTATTCCTTTATCGACGATCAGAATGGTTCAGTAGTTTAATTTTACGTAAAAAAGGTATTTTTCTGAAAAAAAGGATTAAAAGGATTAGAAGATTTTATTTGCTTTAAAAACTTTTTATAACATATGGGTATTTCGTGAATATTGGACAAAAGTGCACTCTAACAGTAGCACCTTTTATTTAGAAAGTTTTTCTAGTCATTTTTGTGTTACCAAATTTTTTTCAGCTAATGGCTTCAAAAAATCTGTTGAAGTACTCAGCACTTTCTACTGATAAAAATGCAAGAAGATGGAGGATTGAAAAATAGAAATTTTGGTTCCTTATTCTCATCAATTTTTTTCTAGTTTATTCTTCTCAGTACAAAACTTGGAAGCCATGAGATATTTAAAAACATTTTTTAATATAAGCTAAAACAAGATTAGAGTGTGAAAACCAGAAAAAAAATCATCCAGGAAAAAAATAAAATTATGAAGGTAACAATATTTTAAAATACTCAGTTTGATAATATGTAAAACCAAGCCATATAACAATCAATACCGAATTAATTATACTTTATTATTATACATACGTTACATATTTAAAAAGCATCGAAAATAAATCAAAATTTCTATTTATTCATCACAGGTTTTACACCGTCTTTTTGTGTTAAAAATTTCACAATTCTCGTAAAAAAATCAAGTATTTGTTTAAAAATGAACTTTTTGTGGAAAATTCAGATTTTTGTGTTGAAATTTCAACTGTTTCATAGAAATTTCGCCTCTTTGGCTTAAAAATTCAACAATTTGGTTAAAAATTAACTTTTCTGTTGAAAAATCATAATTTTGGGGTGAAAATACGAGTGTTTTGTAGAAAATCCATCTTTTTTCTTGAAAATTCCATAATTTGGTTAAAAATAACTTTTCTGTTAAAAATTCATCATTTTGGTGTGCAAATACAAGTGTTTGATAGAAAATTCGTTATTCTGGCTTGAAAATTCAAGAACTTGGTTAAAAATTAACTTTTCTGTTGAAAAATCATAATTTTGGGGTGAAAATACGAGTGTTTTGTAGAAAATCCGTCTTTTTTCTTGAAAATTCCATAATTTGGTTAAAAATAACTTTTCTGTTAAAAATTCATCATTTTGGGGTGAAAATACAAGTGTTTTATAGAAAATTCGTTTTTTTGGCTTGAAAATTCAAGAACTTGGTTGAAAATAACTTTTCTGTTACAAATTCATAATTTTGGGGTGAAAATATCAGTTTTTTGTAGAAAATTCGTTTTTTTTTGCCTTAAAAATTCAGCAATTTGTTACTTCTTCACTAAAAAAAATTTTGGTTGATCTTTCAACTATTTTGTTGAAAATTTGTCTTTTTGATTTCAAAACTAATCTGTTTTGGTCTAAATTTAATTTTTGTTTATTAAAAAGAGCAACTTGTTGATTGAAAATGAATCTGCTTTGATTGAGGATTCAACTATTTTATTACAAATTCTTTTTGTTGGATTAGTTCAGCATTTTTAAATTTAGAATTAAAATCTTTTTTGGGCTGAAATATCAACTATTATATTTTTGGTTAAGAATTCATCTTTTTTGGTTGAAGATTCATCATTTTAGTTGAAAACTTAGCTTTTCAGTTGAAAATATTGAAAATTCATATTTTCAGTTTGAAAATTAAAAAACTGTTTCGTACCAAATTCGTTCTTTTAGCTTGAAACTTTCACAGTTCGATAGGAAATTTACCTATTTTGCGGAAATGTATATTTTTTGGATGAATGAAAATGTTTTTAATTAAAAATCGTATGTTTTAAAATATCAACAGTTACATTTTTGTTAAGATTACATATTTTTTGGTTGAAATTTAAAATTTAGTTTGAGATTCATCACTTTGGTTGGAAATTCATCACACTGGTTCATAATTATTTTTTTGGTTGAACATTCAACTATTAGGTTAAAAATTCATCCATTCTGTTGAAAATGTAATGTAGCTTTGAGTTTATTATTAGCACCAACATTATTTTTTTAATTTCCCGAGAATTTTGGCTTGTCAGGCCTTCTGAACTATCTGTGAATTCGATATCAGGTATTTCCACTTTGTTTTTACTTACAATTTGACGGTGCTCATTCAATGAGAACTTCGATTCCTCATTATGATTAATTAGCAAATACATTTCCTTCGTCATAGATGAAGTCAAATTCAAAACATACAAATAGATAAATCGAAATGTATCAAATCAAAGAATCTTTTCCGTTCTGGCATACATTTTCAATTATATTAATAAAAAAAATTTAACCACCATAAAAAAGCGATTTTTCAAATATCAAAATGACCAAATGACCATAACTTCCTTACACTTCCGTAAACTGTATTAATATTATAGATCAGTCAATTCATCTTGAATCAATGGATATTTAAATATTTTTGTATCAACTTTGGAATACATTGATGAAAAAAGTTTTACTATAAAAAAGCACATTTTTTAAATATGATGAAGTCCTAAAAAAAGGTTATAAATATTTTTAGAAATCCGTCGGACAGTTATGAATTATTAGTGGTGAAAATGAAAATACACTTTTTATAGAAATTGTTACTATTACAAAGCTTCCTCTATGAGAAAGCAAAAGGTCAAAATTGGATCGGAATTTTCGATATAAGGTGTTTCAGGCGATTTTTCAAATTTAGGATGAAAAAAAGGGAATTAAGTAAAAAAGGAGACGGACTGTGACCCCTGTTTTATTGAACCCGAGTATTCTGGGTAATACAGAAAATGGGGCAGAAAATTCTCTTCTAAGTATAATTACCTTTTTTTTGGGAAATTTAATAACTTCAACAATGGTTTATTTTCTTTCTCATTGTAGAGTTTTCATGGATGTTAATTTGAAGGTAATTAATCAAATTCATGAGATACTGCTTCAAGAAAACAATAATAAGAATGGAATAAACTAACTAATTAAATGAGAAAGTAGAATATAACAGTGTAATAGGAGAAATGAAAGAATTTGGCTACAGAGAAAAAAGGGGATGAGAATTGGGGTAACATTGACGTACATTGTTCGCATTCACGATATCATTTTAATGATAGAGAGGCGAATGGCGAGAACTGTCTGGAACAGGGTATAGCCTCGGTTTGAATGAAGATAACGCTTCGTTAGGATGAATGTCGTGTCATAGATGCTTTTTACTCGTAAAGCTTCTTTTTGCGTTCCTATCTCGTTCGTTCATGATGAACGAATCTAACGATCCAATAAAGCTACACAGATCATGGAAAAATACACTCGTGCTTAAATGGGTAATTCTCTATATTGAGGTCAATTTGGCTTCCCCATACAGGCTTGCTACAAAATCCCCATTTTTCAATTTCCTGACTTTCCCTGACTTTTCTACGAGCAACTTTTCATTTACCCTGGCCGATAAAAAATTTTCTTTTAGGTATAAAAACTACATTACACCTAGGACATCAATAATCTTAACACAAAACAACGTTTGCTTCTAAATATATTTTAAGCAATTTTAGTGGCACCAGTAATACAGAATTCTATAAAGGGTGATCCACAAATTACGTAAGATATACATAAATTACACGAATATTCAAACAAATAGTTGAGGTTTGAACTCAAAAAAATAAATTTTGTACTAGAAATGTAAAACATGAATTTTCAGTTTAAAAAATTAATGTTCGACAAGAAACAGGAATTTTAAGCAAAATAGTAAAATTTTCAACCAAAGGTACTAATCTTCGATTAGAAAAAAATTAATTTTCAACGAAAAGTGTAATAGCTGATATTTCCACAAACAAATATTTTAACTTTTATTCAAAAACACTGAATCAAACGACAAACTTCGAATTTTCAATACATCACTTGAATCCTGAAACAAATTAGATTAATTTTTAAACCAAAAAGAAGAACTTTCTACAGAAGAGTTTAATTTTCAACCGAGAAAGATTCTTCAGCCAGTTAAGAAAAAAAATACAATAGAAAATATTAAATTTTCAAGCCAAACAGTTGAAGTTGCAACAACAAAAAACACGAATTTTCTATAAAAAGGACAAATTTCGATGATCTTTATCTTGATACCGTTTGCAACCAGATTGATCGTTTCTAACTTGAGATGTGTTTCGCAGAGTAAATCATCTATCATCGAAAAAAAAATTTATTATTATTTTTGTCAAAATTCATATATTAATTTTCAACTAAATAAAATGAATTTTCTACAAATTAGATGCATTTTCAAACAAGTAAATGATTTTTCAACCAAGAAGATTAAATTTCTATCAAAAAAGATACGTTTGCGTCAAGAAATAGAATAAGCGAATTTTGCATTAACAAAGTTGATTTACAGCTCTACAAAACTAACTTTCAACCAAAGAATTGAATTGTCAACCAAAAAGATAAATTTTCAATCAAGAAGTTTAATTTTCTACCAGAAAAGCCGAATTTTCAATCAAATAGTTGAATTTTCAACTGAAGATAAATTTTAAACCATACGTAGAATAGTTACATTTTATGTTTAAAAAATAAATTAGAAATAAATAATTTTCAATGAAAAAGTTATATTTCAAACAGAGGGTTTCCAACTAAAATCTTGACCAGGAAAATTCACCTTCTACTGAGTAGTTGAATTTTCAACAAAAAAGATGAATTATCGAAGAAAAATGTAATAGTTGATATTTCAACCCAGAAAGGTTTTAATATTAAACCAAACACAGTGAATTTTCAACCGAAAAGAATGACTTTTTAACAAAATTGTTGAATTTTAAAGAAAATAATCAAATTAACTTAAACTTTAATTTATTGAAAATTCTCTGACCTTGTAAGGAGTTCTCTCACATTCCCTGACTTTCTCTGAAAAAGTGGACGATCACGTAATTTTCCCACATCCCACTAAAAACCAGTATTTTTTTAATAAATTCACGCAATACGTCACCGTAGAATTTTGAAACGTCACTCATCACGAAAAATCGTGACAGGTGGAAAGTTAAAAGTGGAAATGGGAAGTGGGATATAAGGAAGTTACGCAATCGCCCCCACCCCCCGGATTTAAAGCTTTTTTCTAAGTGTAGCTTGAAGGCTAATATTTCGTCATATATACATTATTATTTCATCGCACTCAAACAAGAGAGGATTTTAATTTATAAAGTTTCTCCCTGTTTTTTCATGAAACAAGTGTTGATGATTTGATGAGTTTATGACGATTCTTTTCCTTGTTTCAGCTCATATCAATAATTCTGAGAGAAGTGAGCATAAATATTGCACCTGTCTATTAATCTATAACAAAAATGTGTTTGTCCGTTGTTCGTCAATACTCATCCCAGAATGAAATATTGTATACATGCTGTCATGTTCAAATTTTGAGAAAAAGATTAAGAAACAATGTTTAGAATTTTATAGAAATCGGATCGGTAAAGCAGATTCTAAAAAACGATAGAAGAGTTTTTTTTAAATAGTTAAAAAAAGATTAAATAACTATTTTCCAGATCGAATGCTTTCAAACTCACTTATTCTAGCATAAATGAATAGATCGGATATAAAAATTACCTAATTTAAAAAACTTTAAAAAAAAAAGTCACTCAAATCGAAAGTGACCTTAATATATAGAAGAATCATCCCTGTAGAGCTTTTCGACACATGAGAATACATAAGTAATTAAGATAAAATAAAGCATAAACTAAATATTTTTTTTATTGAGATCTAAGAATCGTGATTTGGCACCTAATGACTCGTAATGCCTTTAGTTCAGAGCGAAAGAAGGAAGGAATTCTTCAAGACAAAAAAGAAGATTCCTTAGTGTGTTTAGAAATTCTATATAAAGAGGTGAGAATCTTTTCAGAAGAAACGACGAGGCACATTCCACGTGGTAGAACGTGTTCAGCTCAAATGGGAAAAGTAAGCGGACCTTGGAAGTTTCTCGAGTAAAGATTTGCAGAAACCTCGCGAACCTTGCATTATTTTTATCTCTTTTTGAGCTTATCTACCCTATATAGCTGTCCTTCATAAACAAACACAAACATAAAAAAACGTTCCATATCAATATTAGTTGTACAATGCCGGGAAAAAGTATAAAGATTTTTTTTTCTCAAAACAACCTGAATCTTTACTATAAACTTTTTGTATTGCTCCTTGTTAAGGTGCTCCAAATGAGTCGGTTTTCATGATAATACAAAATACGATTACAAGGATAGATTGTTTGATGTGATCTTTTTATCACATAATCTAAAGGGTTATACATGTGCGGGACCAGATCCCTTTTTTCGAAAAATGGTCTTGTTGTTGGGTTTTTTGTTACTTGAAAATATGCTGTGCCCTTATTGAAACGTGGAGCGCCCATTTTCTGTTCACTATGGGTACACTCCCGTTGGCACGTTGCATGTTTACAGGCGCAGAAAATTCAACATATTTCCAATTAACAAAAAAAAAAAAAAAAAAAAACAGTAGGACCATTTTTCGAAAAAAGAGCTCTGGTCGTGCACATGTATAAGCCTTTAGATTTTGTGGTAAAAATATTGCATCAAACAATTCATTCTTGTTGCCTTATCTTGTATTATTCTAAAAACCGACTTGTTTGAAGCACGTTAAGTGGAATCTAGTTCTATTTTGTTATCACCGAATTGTTTGGAACTGAAGTATATTGTATTTTAAGGTCGAATACAAGACACGTTTTTTTTGTTCTTCACCAACAAGTTTTTTAATCAACTTAGGACCACTTGCATATTTATTTGAATTATGAAAAAATTCACGAAAATTTCCTTCTTTTGATTTTGACATTTTTACATTCTGATCAGAGAAGGTATTAGATTTATGTAAAATTTGACCACCCCCGTTTTTGTCAAATGTCCACGTTTTGAGACCCCCTGAACCCGAAAAATAGGTTTTTGCGAATGTGCCTGTCTGGCTCTACGTATGCATGTATGTATGCCTGTGTATGCACTGTAAATCTTCAAAATTAAAGAATAGTATATGGTAAATCTTCCAAATTGAACTACAAACCTATTCCAGAAAATCGTACAAAAATAAATCACTTTAAACTATAAACATTCCAAATCAATGAATATTCAATGGCATGTCTTAAAAACTAAAGAATTTTAAATTGAAAATCGTTAAAATTAAAGAATTTTCAACTGTAGATCATCAAAATTAAACTAGCTATTCCAACGGAACATTAAAAATTACGTACCTGCATACCTTTAAAGTATAAATCATCAAAACTAAATAATTTTGAATTCTATATTTGCATAATACGAGAATTTCAAAATTGTAGAACTGTGAATTTTAGATGTTTAAAATTTAAAAGTTTTTAATTGTTGGCGAACAATAAATTGAAAATATCTTCAAAATGGATTTGTGCCGAAAATGGGAAACATCAGGAAGAGTCAGAATTTCAGAAGCACTCAGAAAAAGATTTGTTTGAATTTAAAGAAACCGTTTACTTAACATATTTTTTAATTTATCCAAAAATAACTTTAAAGCGAGGAAAATCATTTTAAACTGAGGAAAAAAATTGTATTGAAACAAAAAAAAAACATTTCTTTGATCTAAAGAAATTTCATTGAATGAAAGAAATTTTTCTTTGAGGGTAGATGAATATCGACTCTCAGTCAGTATAAAATCCCAAATTAACTTATTAATATATATTTTTTGCTTCTAATTTCTACTGGAGTAAAGTCTTATATTGAAATAAACGAAATGTCTCGTCGACCAGAAATTCGGGATGACTAGTCCAATACTTTTCATAAGCTTGGCTAGTCGTCCCGAATTCGAGACAACTAGACCCAGCCTTAAATAAAAGTAATCTGTATGGAGATTACTGAAAGCAATTTCAAATTAAAATTTTATGAAAGCCGATGAAGCTATTTAAATTTTTTATTTATGATTATGAATTATACTTTGAAGTACTTGTGGAACGATTGCGATGATAATGTGCAATAAATAAAATTTAATATAAGGAGATCTTTTATCAAATCAATTAACTTTATACTTTTAATGACAATTAAAACGACTAAAATTATTTGCTGAAAGCTTTAGATATTTTTGCTTCCTGTTTAATCTGTCGTCAAATCTAAAAAAGTAGATGAGCAAATCTAACGGTATATTGAGTAAATAGAGGAAACCCAAAGCCACATAAAAGTTTTTGTATAAATCGGAGGGTACTAGTAATTTTTAAAATTGTAAAAAATTCTTCGTTTCTATAGTCATTTTTTACAGAATGATGGAAAGATCAAAATACTAATCTAATTATACCGATATTGAAGTCCATATAACTTTATTACAATCTTTTATTGTGTTTCCTGAACTTTACCGTTGTAGTATGATTTTGGATACATGAATTTTCTATAGGGTTCATTTGTTAACAATATTACCTTAACTGTATAAATTTACCCTCCCCCCCTTCTCCTATTTAACAGAAGCTAACATTTTTCCGAACCCCTTCCTCCCAAAAAGCTGCTACGTAATTCCTGGATGGCCTTTTAGAGAAGAGTAATCAAAGTGTCCTCCCGAAACTGATACTAAATATTCGCCTTAAAAATTTGCCTATTTTTCGTCCTTCCTGCTCAAAAAATCAAAACTATCTTTCTTATTGGTTGAGAATTTCTTTTATCGACAGATAAGTGCTTGGCCGATCGTTGTGACTCAAAGCTAGAAGTGTAAGATGGAAGAAAAAACAATCGGACACTGGATCTGAAAAGAAAGGAGAATACCGAACTTAATGGTTTGTTCGAAGGAAGCACTCGGTTCAAAACTTCTCTTCCAAAGAAACAACAAAACGCTCCAACAGCGGAGAAATCCGTGACATCGTAAAGTTGAAAACCTGTTGGGAACACTATACTCACTGGGTGAGTGCTTTTAGAGCATTATATTATTATGGGATGTTTTATATACCCCTACTTTACCTGTTCAAGCACGAAGAAAGTTTTCATTGCAAGCTCCATACCCAACTTTTAAATGCGAGTAAATAAAAAAAGTAGTCTTTATTAAAAAAGGAAACGAATTTCATTTAAAAGTGAGTTATCAAAAAAAAACTTCTCTCAATTTATTTGTAATCCACATTGAAAGTTTTTTAAACCAAAAAAGATGAAAGGGTTTGAAGTTTGTGAGAGAGAAAGAGAGAGAAAGAGAGAGAGAGAGATTGATGTGGGCAAAAGTGGGCGAAAGAGAATCCAAAGTCAAAATGCATTTTTCCAGTCATTCTGCACTGGGAAATGAACATTTGATTGATTGTGATTGGAAAAATATGAAGGAATAGGTTTCTACGCGGGTTCTATTGACAGTAGAAACAACTATTGCGAAAAGGATTTTTTCCGTCAAATATATTATCAGATAAAATCGACTTCTTGTCGATATAAAATTAAACCAAAAGTTAGTATGAAATAACATCACGTCAATCTAGATTATAGGAATTTATGAGATTTTCTCTAGAAGGAAATTGTGAATAATTTCAGATAAAGATGGGTAGCACTAAAAATGTATCAAATCATCCCTTCATGGATTAGTTGTAAATAAAATTATATTTTAATAATCACTAGCAGTAAATGCACGCGTTGTAAATAAAATTATATTTTAATAATTACTAGCAGTAAATGCACGCGTTCACGTCCTTGGTTTTTTATTTCCTAACAATAAAGACATAAACAATTAAAAATCCATCCTCAAACAAATTTTCAAATATTGAGTTTTGAACATTTTTGAAATAATAATTGATAATTAATAATTTCCATATTAAAGCGTTTGAAATTTAAAAAAAATGTACTGAAAGAATTTTAGTTGAAAAGCTTCAAGTTCGTACTATGTTATTATTATTATATCATTAAGCCGTTTGCCTTTCGGGGTAGGCGTGAATTGCTCGGTGGTAAAGTAGTGATGTGTGGATGGGTATATAGGTGAAGGGTAGATAGGATTCTCCTTCTTGCGTCAGATAACAGCCGTATTTTGTCAACAATATGCTGCTTGATTGTCAGCAGCTTTGACTTGTTGAGTGTGATTCAAGATCCTCAGTTCTTGAGCAAACTTTCGAACCCTCTCCGCAAAGCAAAAGGGCATAAGCGCTAAAGTGTGAAATTCCAAAAGGGTATAAGCGCCAACATTTGGCAAAGCAAAAGGGCATAAGCGCCAACATTTGAGAAAGCAAAAGGATACAAGCGCCAACATTTGGCACAACAGAAGCGCATAGGCGACAAAGTTTGAAATTCCAAAAAGAAATAAGCGGCAATATTTAGCAAATAAAAAGGGCACGAGCGCCAATATTCGGCACTCGGCACAGCCAAAGGGCATGAGCACCAAAGTTTGAAATTCCAAAAGCGTATAGCGCCAACATTTGGTGCTAAGTAGCACCTAACCTTACTGCGCAGCCGTATGTGCTATATAACTCTACTGCGCAGCCCAGAGTGCTGCATAACTCTACTATGCAGACATATCAGTACCCTCTAACTTTAGTGCGTATCCATTCTTGACGTGTAACTTTACTGCGCTGATGTAAGTGCTGTGTAATTCTACTGCGCATCCGAAGCAGTCTTCAAACTCTACTGCGCAAATTTAATTGCTATGTACGTCTACTGCATAGCCATAAATGTCGCGTAACTCTGCTACGGAGATACACTTGCCAAGTAATTCAATTGCGCATCCACAAGTTCCATGTAACTATACTGCGCTGAAGTAAGTGCTGTGTAATTCTACTGCAAACGAACTTACTGTGCATCTAGAAGTAGCCCCTTATTTTATTGCGCAGCAATAGGTGCCGTGTAACTATACTGTGCATCTGTGTTTCTCAAGGATCCAGGTCCGGCCTATTAAGAACTTAAAGGGTCCGGGTTCGTACCCGCACCCTTAAGAATTATAAGTGTCCAGTCTTCACCCGGGCTTGTCCAACCTAAAACGTTCCGATCCCTCGTCTGTTGATCTATTTTTTGTTTTTTGTGAGATTGAAGTTTGGAACAATTGAAACAATGCACCCACAGAATCAATTTAGTTCGCTATCTACAATCATTTATCAATCTGAAGTTAGTAAACTAAACAAGACAGAAACTGATACTAAAATAGACTATTTGTGAGATCATATTAGAACGCCCAAAGAAGGATCCCGGATAGAAATGAATGTTTAGTTTTTAGTGCAATTAATCAGTTTTTCATATAATCAGAAAAGATACGGATTGTATGTACTCTAGTCTTATCTTTGACCATTATCTTCAATTCTATTGGTGAATATAGTAATATATCTATAAATTTAGGTAATTTTTTTTGTAACCTTGACGCAAACCACAATTCTGGCGAGGTAAAGGGTCGTTTATAAACTAGGTTAAAAATTTGAAGAGGGGAGGGTTTGTCGCGCTAAAAAGTATGGTTTGAAACAGGGATAAGTTGTAATACATTTTTTTCCTCTGTTTTTAGGAAAACTAATCTTTCTCCTTTTTGTAGTTTTTTTTCATTTGAATGCGAACTAAATTAATAGAATCCAACAAGAAAAATCAACTATTTTCCATTAAAAATAATATTACTCTATACTTGGTTCCAAAATCATCTTATTTAAATATCAATTCTAGTATTTGGTGAAAAATTTAATTATTTTCTTGAAAATGCAATTATTTTGTCAAAAAGTAATCTGTTTTGGTCAGAAACTCAGCTACTTGGTTTTAAGTTCAACTACTTTCTTTAAAATCCATAATTCTAGTTCAGAATTTATTTCATTTCTTGATAATGTAACTATTTTGTCAAAAATTAATCTTTTTGGTTGAAAATTTATTCTTTTGAATGAAAGTGCAACTGCTGGGATTTAAATTAATTTGTTTTGATTGAGGATTCAACAATTTGGCATTAAATTAAACTATTCGGTTGAAAATTAACTTTTTTTCAAAAGTTCTCATTTTTGTTTAAATTTGACTATTTGATTGAAAATTAAACTATTTTTATGGAAATTTAACTGTTCTGTAGAAAATTAATTTTTTTGTTAAAAAATCATATTTTTGCTTTGAAAGTTCAACCATTTTATAGTTAGTTTGCCCTTTTTGCTTCAGAATTCAATTATTTTGTGAAAAATTAATGTTTTTTGTTGAAAATTATTCTCTTTCAGCAGAACATTAATCTTTCTCGAAAATTCATCCTTTTGGTTAGAAATTGAATTATTTGGTTGAAATTTCATCTCTGTTTAGTTGAAAATTCAACTACTTGGTCGAAAGTTTAACTAGTTGGTCAAAAATCATATTTTTCAAAATTCACCTCCTTTGTAGAAAATCTAATTTGACCATTTTCAGAAAATTAATCTTCTGGATTGAAAAAATATCTTTTAGGTTGAGCTCTTTCGTTTGAAATTCTTTTTTTTTAAGATTCATGATTTTAGTCGAAAATATATCTCTTTTGTTGAAAATGTAACTATTTTGTTGAAAATTCGTAATTCTTCAGTTGAGACTTTATTTTTTTAAGTGACAACTTTTTTTTTAAATTGGTTTTTTCGTGTGAAAATTAATTTAATATGAAAATTGCACTATTCTTTTTTTGTTAGAAATTTTTACTTCACAAGAAGAAAGTCACTTTGAAAAATATAAAAAACTGGTTAAAATGTGCACATGTTTATAAAAGTTGTTAAAATAATAAGAAAACAGAAGCTAATCGTAACTGATTGTAATTGCACATTTATATCTGTCATATTTCATACAAAATATATGCATTCAAAATAGCTAATCATTGCGAATAACTAAAACAGGACTTTTATCGATTTTAGGCTTTGCTGTTAAATGACGAGTTTTTTAGTCCAAGTGAAATATCTGCAGTCACTCGTTATACCTGGAGGATTTTCTGTCATTTCTGACAAAGCATAACAATTTGTTATAAATCGTACTTCAGACTTGTACTGATAAGAATTGTCAGTAGAAAACACATTTATGCCTTTTCAAACAACTTTCATACTAGCAGATTTGTGTTGCAAAAGCTACAACTTTTTTGTCGAAAAAAAACACAATTCAATTTTCTTTAAGAGTTCACCGAGAAGTTCAGCGAGAAAAATTAATATGCAGTTATAGAATCCGGTTCCATGCCATCATATTAATGTGTACTTGAAAAAATATAATTCTCTATTTCTTGCTGCAGAATTGAGTTTACACTCCAAGAGTTCTCCTAATGGCGAACCTCATCATGGTGGCCCTCGTTGCGAACCTTCTGCTTCTTCCGACAGACCTCGTTCTCCTGCCGAGTCTCATCCACCTACCGAGCCTACTCTTCCTGCCAGGTCTAGGTCTTCTCCTGCCAGACCACATTCTTCTGCCGCTTCTTCATCACCTACCGTGCCTTCACTTCGTATCAGGTTCAAGTTTCCTGCTATCAGGCACACATTCCCTAAAGTACTTGGATATAAATTTGATGAACTTAGATTTATTCGACTTGCTCCCCATATTAATCCGAATCGAATATTTGAACTTCGAAGATACGTTTTCCCTCCGAATAAACCAATTAAAATGAAAGACCTATATTCTGTCTTCATTCCTATGCCAACCGAAGAACGAATTGTATTATCAACACCCAATGGAGATATCTTTGCTATATTGGACAGACTTTTATCAAACCGTCAGACGATTCTTCGTGGAATATATAAACCTACGTCTATTGCGTCAAAACGGGCAAAAATAAACATGGGAAGCGGCGATGTTGAAGTATTGACAAGAGAAGAAAGAAAGGAATGCCCACTAAATAACGAACATCCGATATTTAAGACTTTTAGAGTATTTCGTGTGTAAACCGCAATTCTTCACAATGTTAATGAAGAAAACGCTCGCCTTTGACAAATATAATTTTGTAATTTTGAACTCCCGTTTCAGGGTGGCCGCTGAACCGGGAAAACTGAAAAATCGCCAAAAATTGTACAAATTTTTCTAAGCAAAATCTGCCCAATATCGTTATCATATCGAATGATATAATGCAAGTTTATATAAGTACAATTTAAACTTTTTCTAAATGTTAGATTCTTTTGCTAACTTCTTTAGTTATGAAATCATTCAATCTACAGTGCGTAACTCTGAAATCTTTTTCTTTAAAAATTTTCCATTTTAAATGCACATTATTATTTGAAGAATTGTAAAATGCAACTTTGAAAACTTTAGGTAATTGTCGTGCCAAAAATTATATCTCAAAGAAGATAGCTTTTCTATTATTTTAAGAATCAAAATAATATTGCTCATGATGTCATCCTGCATAAAAAACATTTTAATTTAAAAATTAAAACTGACAAAACACAATTATTTCGGATAAGAAGCATTATTTTGAATGAAAAAAATGTTATCATGCAGAAAACACTCATTTTCATGAAATTTGTTGCAGTAGAATTGCTTTTTACTGTCGCTTCTCAGCAATCTTTAAAAAGTGGTTGAATTTGAGTAAATTATGGGGTCTTTCGGTGAAGATTATCCCTACAACTACTACAACTACTACAACTGCTGCCAAGTTTAAAATTCAATTTTTCTAAGGCTGAAATCGTTAAAAAAAATTTTCTAGAAAATATTTTTTAAACAAATAACTATATTTGATGATTATTTAAGAGGGACCTGATGTTTGGCACGACATCTGCCTTAAGCACTAAAAAATTGAAAGCGTTCCAAATTTATAACTTTTAATGAAATGTTGGGAATTTTTTCCCCAAAACAGATCTCATTCTTTTGCCGGGTCTCTTCGTGTCAGGTCCAGGTTTCCTCCTGCCAGACCTTATACTTTTTTGAATGCTCGAGTTTTTTCATTTATTTTTTTATTTCCTATTAAATTGAACACGCCGCTTTTGTTAAAGTTCCTTCGACTGCAAAATAAAGTACAAATTTGATTCTCTATCGTCATTTTATTTGAGTTACCCTACAAAATGTAAACAAACCATTTTTTTCAAATAATTAAATAATTTTCTTCTACATACCTTTTTCACTCACATGCGTCCTATCAAAAAGTAGTGTGTCACAGATTTGTAGATATTTCTGAGTGTAACAATTTTGCTCCGTAACATTTTTTATTTTGTCTAGTGTCGTTTGGCCGTCGGAGTATAATGGACAATAAAATTTAAAAATGAAACTTCACAACCAAAATAATTCTTGACCAAACAGTTGCATTCACAGACAAATAGTTGAATTTTAAAGACGAAAGGACGAATTTTGTTAGAACAAAGTTCATTTTTCAACGAAAAAGATTACTTTTCTACCCAAAAAGATTATTTCACTAGCAAAAGACGAGCTCTTAAAGGGGTGAATTCAAAGACAAAAACAAATTTTCAAGGACATTGGTTGATCCTCAACCAAACAGATGAACTTTCAATAAAAAAAAATCATCTTCAAAGAAAATATTGGATTCTCAACTAATAAAGGTATTTTCGAACCAAAATCAGAATCTTTAAATATTGAGTTTCAAAAATCAATTCCCAACAAAGAAAAAACCTATTATTTAAATCATCAATCCAAAAAGTTAATTTTCTACGAAAAGTTAATGTTCTATAAAAAGAAAATTTCTCAAGTCAAAAAGACGAATCATCCACGAAACGGTTACATTTTCAATCCGAAAATACGATTGTTCAAATAAACAGTTAATTTTCTACCAAATAATTTAATTTTCTGATTAATTGTTGAGTATTGAAGCCAAAAAGACATATTTCATACAAAAAAGTGGAATTACAGTTACAAATTGTGCGCAATAAAGAGAACAGAGAGAAATATGAGAATGAAAAATAGTATTTAAGAATTTAATATTTAGGAATATTTGATAATTTCAGGAATTTTTATATTTTTAATATTTTCTTTTGGGGGATTTTAATCATTGATTATAATTTATTTATTATTTGTAATTTAAAATAATATTCGAGTATTATTGACTCATTCTTTTTTATTAAACCATATTTATTCATTAAAAATACAATAATACAATATTTTGATACTAAAATCGTTTCTGGATGTTCAATGTATTTTTTAAAAATTATTGTTTAAATTTGAAATAACAATAAGAGATAAAGTACTTTTTAATGCAAAAACAATACGAGAACAAGATTTTTGGTAGAAGAGCAATAATTGAAGAAAACCTACTATGTACATTTAAAAAAAAAGCTTACATTGACAATTTTTTTTAAATTAGTGTTATTTCAAATTGAAACAATAATTTTAGAAAATACATCAAACACTTCAACAAATTTCTGCGATTAGAATACTTCATTAGCTTCTTTTAAATTAATACTATTTATTGAGAAATAATTTTTTTATTGTTAGAATTCGGGAATTTAGTAGAGTCGGTTTGACAGTGTCGAATATTTTATAATTCAGCAATATCCTGTCTCAAATTTTATTATTCGAAAATTTTCAAATTCGGTAATATTATAAACTGTTCGAAAATGTTATCATTTGGGAAATTTTCAATTCGGGATTTTTGTATTTCAGAAATTTGATATTTTCGAGAATTTTTCTATTTGAAATATTTTCTTTTTCGAGAATTTTACATTGTCGGGTATTTTATTTTTCGGCATTTTTCAGTCGTCATAATACAATTTGACAAAAAAGTAAATGTAATTTTTTAAGGTTTTTAATTCTAACTTGAAAATAAGTTTTCAATAATTAATTAAATTATTAATTATGTTTTTAATTCCATAACGCTGTTTGTTCAAAATACTTCTAAAATTCTATTGAAAAATTTACACTTAATTTCGATGATTTTAATAAGAGTTTTTTCGTTCTGAAATTTATCATTTTTATTTGATGTATCTATCTAGAAATAAAAATATTGTTTTAATGCAACTTATGAAACGTGTTTTTAAAACCTAAATCACTATAAAAATAGGAATTCCTGTACTATGAGCTTTTTTACATTTTCAATTTCAAAAGATGCATATTTAAAAAATGCATATCTTTTTATAAAATAATTTACATTTCATGTAAATATTGGGAATTTTTTCTTTAATTATTGTAAAAATATGAAAATTTTTTCAAGTTGTTTTGAATTTACTCTATAAAAAAGCTTATTTTCCTTCTGGTATAACCTGCTAAAAATATTGAAGGCAACTTTAAAAATTAGTTGAGAGTAGCTGCTGATTACTTATTATTTAAACAATTTTGATACACAAGTGCTCATTTTAACCATTTTTTCAAATTTTTTTATATTGACATTCTTCTTAAGAAGTATAAATTTCTAACCGAAAATAGAACAGTGCAATTTTCAGACTGAATAAAAATCGTTTTTAAACGAAAAAAAAAACAACAACAAAATTTAACAAGAAAGTTAAACTTAGAAACAAGAATGTGAACCTTGAAAAATATAACTTTTTAATAAAGTAGTTCAACTTTCAACCAAGAAGTTACATTTTTAATAAAAATGATAAATTTTCCAGCAAGAAGATTAATTTTTTACCAAAAAACACAAATCTTTAACAAAATATATCAATTTTCAACAAAATTATTGAATTCTCAAGCCAAATTATGAATTATCTACAAAAGAAATGAATTTTCAACCTGAAAATATGATTTTTTAATAAAAAAGGTAATTTCCTACTAAAAAGTTGAATTTCCATAAAAAATAGTTTGATTTTTAACTCAGCAGTCTAATTCAAACCAAAAATATGATTGTTGACACAAAATTGTTGAAATTGACCAAATTGTTAAATCCTGAACCATAACCAAAAAGAATAATAATAAATAATAATAATAATTTTAGATCTTTCAGGAAAATTAAAAAAGTTATTATGAAAATTAATATTTTACGACAAAAGACAAAGTTTCAACAAAATACAGAAATTGGTAATCAAATAGCTGAATTTTCAAGTGAAAAAGATAAATGTTTAGCAAAACATAGAATTGTTAAATTTTCAGTTGAAAAAATTAATTTACAAAAAAAAATGTTTTCGAGAAAATATTTGATTTTTAATCTAAGAAATTCATTTTTATGTAAAATAATAATAAATCTGCAACCAAAAATATGAAACTTTCAACAACAAAAAATGAATTCTGAACCCAAAAGGTGAATTTTGTATAAAAAAAGACAAATTTTCAACAAAATAGGCGAATTCACCAAGCAGATGCATTTTTAAACTAGAAGGTTAAATGTCTATCGAAGCAAGATTAATTTCTGACAAAAAAATCGATTACTAAAATTTCCAGTTAGAAAAGTCAATTTTCTACCAAAAAACATGCATTTTTAACAAAATAAACGAATTTTCAACCAAATTTTGCATTTTTAATTAATTATTTAAAATTATAGTTGAATTTTCAAACATAGAAATGAATTGTAAACGGTATAGAATCATTTTCTATCGAAAACATTAATTTACACCAAAAGACAGGAATTTTCAATTACGTTTATAACTTGTAAAGAAATTTTTAACCTGATAACTGAATTTTTAACTAGAAAGGTGAATTAGTTTCTAAGAAGATTAATATTCTACCGGGGGGGAAAACAAAGTTTCAACAAAATACAGAAATTTCTAACCAAGAACGATTTTTCAATCAATACCGAAAAAAAATCTAATCCAAAATGTTTAATTTTCTAGACCAAAAAGAATTTTGACAAAAAACTTGAATTTACAACCCAAAATGAGGAGTTTCGAACAAAATATGTGTATTTTCAACTAAAAAAGATCAATTTTCTAGCAAAAATGAAAGAGCTACAATTTCAGTAAAAAAAAACTTTTTAAGAAACAAAAACAAAGTAAAAAAAAACAGTTATATTTGTAAGCAAAGACATCCATTTTCAACTAACAGAATAAATCTTGAACCAAAAAAATAAATTTTCTACCATAAAGAACAAATTTTCAAAGAAATAGCTCGATCTTAATACGAACAGATGAATTTTCAACCTAGAAGATTAAATGTCCATCAAAAAAGATTTTTTTTTTGTTAAAAAAATAGAATACTTAAATTATCAGGTAAAAAATTAATTTTCAATAAAAAATACTAATTTTCGACAATATAAATGAATTTTCAACCAAAACGATTAATTTTCTGCCAAAAAAACGTGAATTTTCAACGAAATAAATTAATATACAACAAAATTTGTCATTTTCAAGGGAATTTTAAACCTAATAGTTAAATTCTGAACCAAAGAAATTATTTTTACTTTACCACAAAAACTACGCGTCCTATCAAAAAGTGATTTATAAAAAATTTGTAGATATTTTTTGAGTGCAAAATTTTCGTTCATTTATATGTTGACGTATCTTGCATAGTTTGATTGCAAGGTGGAATTTTTGATTTTTTATTATTTTTTGTGCAAACAAAATTGAATTTTCCATTTTCCAGAAAAATTTAAAATGTTTTTATGATAATCAATCAATCAATGGGTGTTCAAAAAGAACAAATTCGTGAAAACCTGTTTTTCGGGCTTAGAAAGTCTCAAAACGTGCACATTTGACAAAAACTGGGGGGGGGGGGATCCAATTTTACACAAATCTAAGACCTTCTCTTTTGATAATGTCAAAAAGAATTTTCAACAAAATACTTACATTTTCAAGAAAAAATATGAATTTTCAACTTAAATGATGAATCGTAAAGAAATGAATTTTCAACAAAAGATTACAACCCGACAAATGATTTTTTAACCCAGATGTCTAATTTTCTTAACAATGAATATTTAAATTTCCAACCAAGGAGGCGAACATAAAAAATACGTATGTTTAAGGTACGCATTCAACTTTCAACCAAGGAGTTGCATTTTCAACTAAAAAGATGAATTTTTGACCAAACAATTAAATGCCCAACTAAAAAATGAATTTTACAGCAAGAAGGTTGATTTTCTACCAAAAAACATGAATTTTCAACAGAAACCATCAATTTTCAACAAAACTGTAGAATTTTAAAGCCAACCTGAAGAATGCACAAAACGGTTAAATTTCCCACCCGAAAATATGATTTAAAAATAATTAGTTTTCTATCAAAGTTAATTTTCAAGCGGATAGTTTAATTTTCCACTGATTTGTTGAATCTTCAAGCAAACCAGATTAATTAAGTCCCGCATAGTTGCATTTTTATTCCAAGAGGACAAATTTTCAACCAAGAAGAATTATTTTTAACAAAAAGAGACAAATTTTCAAGAAATACAAGAATTTTCTAAATGGTTGGTAAGAGATTTATCATTTTGGTTAACAGTTCATATTTTTGGTTGAAAACTTAACTGTTTTGCATAAAATATGTCTTTTTGGCTTTCATACTCAACAAGATAGCAGAAAATCAAACTATTTGGTGAATAATTAACTGTTCAGTTGAAAAATCATACTTTCAGTTTGAAAATTCAACCGTTTCGTAGATAATTCGTATTTTTTGACATAAAAAATTTTCTTTTTTGATAGAACATCAACTTTTTTTGTGAAAAATTATTGATTTTGCTCGAGGATTCACATATTTGGTAAACAATTATTCCTTTTTGGTTGCAAACTCAACTACTTTGTTGAAAATTGAACTACGCTTTTAAAGATTCATTCCTTCAATATTTACCTCTTTGATTGAAGATTCGACTATTTGGTAAAAAATTTGTATTGTTTCGTTGAATTCAACTGAAGGTAATTCGGTTCGTTTCTTTGAAGAAAAACAATTTTTCAAAGTGAATATTTAAAGATTTTAATTTTGGTTTAAAAATACCTTTTGGAGTGAAGAATTCAATATTTTCTTCTAAGTTGATCTTTCTTGATTGAAAATTCATCTATTTGGTAGAAGATTAATCAATTTTGTTGAAAAACTTTTTTTGTCTCTTAATTCATCCCTCTGAAAATTCGTCTTTTGCCAGTAAAATAATCTTTTGTAGTAGAAAAGTAATCTTTTTCGTTGACAAATAGACTTGGTTCTGAAAGGATTCGTTCTTTCATCTTGAAAATTCAACTGTTTGGTTTAAATTTCAGTTGTTTAAGGTGAAAGTTTCATTTTGTTTGTTTGAAAGCTCGACCATTGGTCTGTTCCGATTGGAAATGTAGCTGTTTGGTTAAAAATTCAGCTATTATGTTGAAAATTCATCTCTTTTGCTTGGAAGTTTAACTATTTGGTTGTAAATGTAAGTGTTTGTTTAACAATTATTTTTGCTGTAAAGTTTAGTTTTTTAAGTTTTAGTACATTATACTCCGACGGCCAAACGACACCAGATAAAGTAAAAAATGATGAGGACCAACATTTTTCATTTCAGAAAGATCTACAAATCTATGCCATACTAATTTTTCATAAGCCGCATGTGCGTGATGAAAGGAATGTAAAAAAAATGATTTAATTATCTAAAAAAATTGTTCGTTTACATTTCGTAGGGTAACTAAAATAAAATAACGATAGGGAATCAAATTTGTACTTCATTTTGCAATATGTGAATAAGCAGTCTCGGTCCAAAGTATAGAAATTAATAACACATTCATTCAATATAATAGAGTTCAACATCACACAAAAAATTTCGAATTTCGGATACAGTCGAATAAAATTATTAAAGTAATAAAAAAATTACGAGGTCTAGCAGGATACCTGGACCTGACGCTCCATTGTTCCCAATCTTATAAATGAGTAAACAATATTCAAATATGTTAATTAGTTTAAGAAATGGTTTCTTAGAAAAAAATGATTTGTACGATTTCAGATATAAAAAAAAACATTTTAAAACTGGAAACGGTGAAGTTGTAGAGAATATTTTTTCAGAAAAAAGAATAGATCATTTAATTTTCAAATCGGCAGCAGCAGAGTTGTAGAGATTATTTTCCCCGAAAAACCCCTGGATTTACTTAAATTGAACCACTTTTCAAAAATTTGTGAGAAGCGACGGTGTAGACAGAGATCTAATTCTTGGCACGACAACTACCTTAAGTCTTAAAAACTGCATTTTACAATTCTTTAAATTAATAATGTGCAACTCCCGAACATTTCCCGGTTTTCCCGATTCAGCGGCCACCGTGAAAAGGAATTTCAAAATCACGAAATTATATTTGTCAAGCACACGCGTTTTTTTACATTGTGAAGAATTGTGGTTTACACACGAGAAACTCTAAAATTCTTAAATATTGGGTGTTCGCTGCTTAGTGGGCAATCCTTTTTTTCTTCTCGTGTCAATACTTTGACCTCGCCGCTATCCATGTTTATTTTTTCCCGCTTTGACCGAGTAGAAGTAGGTTTATATATTCCACGAAGGATCATGTGACGGTTTGCTAAACGTTTGTCTAATATCGCATAGACGTCACCATTGGGTGTTGACAATACAACTTGTTCTTCAGTTGGCATAGGAATGAATAGGGAATTCGGGTCTTTCACTAGAATTGGTTTATTGGGAGGAAACACGTATCTTCGAAGTTCGAATATCCGGTTTGGATTTATGCGAGGAGCAAGTCGAATAAATCTAAGTTCATCAAATTTATATCCAAGTACTTCAGGAAAAGTGTGCCTGATAGCAGGAAAATGGAACCTAATACGAAGTGAAGGATTGGTAGGTGATGGAGACCCGACAGAAGAATGAGGTCTGGCAAGAGGAGACCTAGACCTGGCAGGAAGAGTAGGCTCGGTAGGTGGAGGAGACTCGGCAGAAGAACGAGGTCTTTCGGGAGAAAAAGAAGGTCCGCAACGAGGGCCACCATGATACGGGTCGTCATTAGGAAAACACTTGGACTATGAACTGAATTCTGCAGCAAGAAATAGAGAATTATATTTCTTTAAGTGCACGATAATGTGATAGCACGGAAACGGAATTCATAACCGCTTATCAATTTTTCTCGCTGAACTTCTATGGCCGATGGAATATTTACAAATAAATTATGAATTTTAATTTTAGAAGTATACATCCCTAAAGGAAATTATATTGTGATTTCTTCCTTTCGACAAAAAAGTTGTAGTTTTTCAGTACAATTCTGCAGTATAATTCGTGACGAATTTTGATACTTTGTCAAAAATGACAGGAAGTCCTCCAGGTATAGCGAGTGACTACAGTTCACTCGGACTGAAAACTTTGTTATTTAACAGCAATATAACAAAAAATAACAAAACAAATAAACAAAAATGTTACATTTTAAAACCAGAATGTTAACCTTGAAACATATGAATTTTTAACGAAAAAGTTCAAATTTCAACCAAGTAGTTACATTTTTAATAAAAATGATAAATTTTTGAGCAAGAAGATTAATTTTCTACCAAAAAATACAAATCTTCAACAAAATACATCAATTTTCAACCAAATTATTGAAGTCTTAAGACAAATTACCGATTATCTACGAAAGTGGCGAATCTTCAACCTAAAAATATGATTTTTTAATAAAAAAGGTAATTTTCTACTAAAAAGTTAAATTTCCTTAAGAATTTTTGGATTTTTAACCAAACAGTCTAATTAAAACCAAAAATATAAATTTTTCACAAAAAAGTTAATTTTCAATCAATTAAATTAATTTTCAACCCCAATTCGATTAGTTACATTGTCAGTTAAAAAAATTATTTCTCAACTAAAAAAAAACGAATTCTCAACAAAAGAGGTATTTTAAAAATAGTTCTTCAAAAATAGTAAATTAAAATTTTCAATAAAGGTCGCGAATTTTGAGAAATATGAATTTTTGACCAACTATTTTAACTTTCGAACAAGTAGTTGAATTTTCAACTAAAAATAGATGAAATATTAAGGAAATGGTTCCCTTCTCAACCAAAATGATGAATTTTCGATGAAGAATAATTTTCTGCTAAAAAATATAATTAAAAAAAAATACATTGATATTTAACAAAATAATTGAGATGATGAATTTTCGATGAAGAATAATTTTCTGCTAAAAAATATAATTAAAAAAAAAATACATTGATATTTAACAAAATAATTGAATTTTAAAACCAAAAGGACAAATTAACTACAAAATGGTTGCACTTCCAAAGCGAAAATATGATTTTTTAACAAAACAGTCAAGTGTGAACGAAAAATGTGACCAACTTGCTATCAAAAATGGAATAGTCGCATTGTTAAGTAAAACAATTAATTGCGAAAGAACCGGAATTTTCAACAAAATAGTTACATTTTGAAGAAAAGATATAAATTTTTAACTGGAATTATGAATGTGAAACAAAAAATAAATTTGCAACAAAAGATTTCAACTCAAATGATGATTTTTCAACCCAGAAGATTAATTTTATAGAAATGGAATAGTTATATTTTCAACCAAGGAAATGAATCTACAACCAAAAAAATGAAAATTTAGCAAAGTAGTCAAACTTTCAACCAAGTAGCAGAATTTGTGACCAGAAAAGATTACTTTTCAACAAAAGAGTTGCATTTTCAACAAAATAATTAAAATTTTAACCAAATACTAGAATTTTCAATTGAATGAGAAAAAAATTATTGAAATTTATCCATTTACTTCATCTTTTTTTTCAGAGAAAACTAGTTTGAACATAGCATATATGTATTTTTTTTATCAAAAAAAGAATGATTCGAAAAAGATTTGACGAAATGGTCGAATCTTTCAACAAAAAATAATCAAATTCGATTAAAAACAGTTGAATTTTCAAACCAAAAAGACGTTTTTGATTTTGAATGAAAATCTGTTATGACTGAAATGTTAACTATAACATGTTTCGTTGAGGTTGAGAAAGAAACTGTTTTGTAGAATTTTTTTTTTCTGATAGAAAATTAATATTGTTTGTTGAAAATTTATTTATTTTTTTGGTTCAGGAATGAACTATTTGCTGAAAAATTCATTTTTTAATATTCAGCTCTTTGATAAGAAAATTAACTTTTTTCTTCAAAATCTGTCTTTTTTTGTTTTGTTACAAATTATTTTTTTTAAATATGAAATTGTATTACTTATAAGTTGTAAAATCAGCTATTTGGTGGGAAAACCTGAATTTCGTAAGAAAATCGTCTCTTCGGTTAGAAAAGTAATCTTGTTTGTTACAAACTTATTTCTTTGATTGAAGATTTGACTATTTAGTTAACGGTATGTCGTTCTTCTTTGAATTCTACTGGCGGTAATTCGGTTTTTTTGTTCAAAATAAATTTTTAAACTGCATACTTAAGATTATAATTTTGATTCAAAAACATCTTTTTAAGTTGAAAATTCAATATTTTTTTTGAAGCTTATCTTTATTGATTGAAAATTCATCTATGTGGTTTAAAATTAGAGGTTAAAGCATCAACAACTGTCATTTGGTGATTGTTAATTCTCTTTTGTTAAAGCTCCTTCGGCTTTAACGAACACATTCTCATTACCTATCTCGTTCTTCGAACTCGATTTTGTCCACGGTGCGCATTTTTCTACATTATTCTCAACACTATTATATCAAATGTATGTTATACTCATTTCTTTACCTCGGGCTGTTACTGCTTATTCATATATTGCAAAATAATGTACGTTTTTTTCCTGTTGACATATTTTCATATCGTGCGTTGTTTTGCTTAAAAATGTAGATAGAATTCTTAAATCAACCAAAAGTAGTTGATTTTTTTCTCTAAGTTCTATTAACTTAGTTCGCATTTAAGCGAAAAAACGAGAAAAAGGGGAGAAAGTATGTTTCTTAAAAACAGAGAGAACATTTTTTTTTCGGAATTTATCATCGGGAAACGTACTTCATGGATGGCCCTTTCATCGACAAAATTCTGATTTACGTAAACCTTGAAAAAATGTACCTGAAATTATAAATATATTATATTATTATATTCACCAATAGAATTGAGGATGACGACCAAAGAGAAGACTAGAGTACAGACAATCCGCATCTTTCCTGATTATATGATTAACTGATTAATGTATTAATAAGCAATTCAATTAACAACGTAACAGAAGAATATTTTGTTGCCACGTTGGCTTCTATAATTTACACTGTTGTCGTTATCGCTTAGTTTCAAAGCGTTCCTTCTGAGATATTTACCTTTGATAAGAGTCAGTTTCAGCGAAAAAATTTGGTTATAGCTTTCATAAAAACTGATGACATAATTTGTCTAATCTTTTGCGTTCTAAGAAAAGATGCTTTTTATATGGCTTTTTTATATTTGTCATTTTAGTTGAAAATTAATCTCGTTGATTAATTTGAACTATTTTGTTAAAAATTCGTCATGTTTGATTTAATTAGACTGTTTTCGATTTGAATAAAAAATCTGTCAAGGCTGAAATATCAACTATTACATGTTTCTTTGAAAATCCATATATTCAGGCTGAAATAGAAAATACTTGGTTGAAATTTAAACTACTTTGAATTTTTTTTTTGGTAGGAGATTTATAATTTTGGTTAACTGTTCATATTTTTGGTTGGAAATTTAACTGTTTTGCGTAAAATATGTCTTTTTGGCTTTATAACTCAATAATTTAGCAGAAAATTAAACTATATATATAATATTCACCTCTTTCATTGAAGATTCGACTATTTGGTAAAAATTTGTATTATTTAGTTGAATTCAACTCGAAGTAATTCGGTTGGTTTTTTTGGTTGAAAGTCCGACCATTTGGTTGGAAATTCTTCTATTTGTTGAGAAACCATGTGACTTTGTCAGCAATTTAATCATTAATTAAAAAATTTAAATCTTTTGTTAAATCTCGTATTTTTCACACATACACCTTTTTTTGTGAATTCAACTATCATCCAACAAGTTGGTCAGTTTGTTTTAAAAATTTATCTGTTTTGTTAAAAGTTCAGCTATTTGGTTGATTCGATGGCCAAACGACACCAGGTAAAATAAAAATTGTTGAGGAGCAAAATTGTTCATCTCAGAAGGATCTACAAGTCTGTGTTACACTTCTTTTTGATAAGATGCATGTGCGTGAAAAAAGGTATGTAAAAGAAAATTATTTAATTATCCAAAAAAATTGTCTGCTTACATTTCGTGGGCTAACTAAAATAAAATGACGATAGAGAATCAAATTTGTACTTTATTTTGCAATATGTGAATGAGCAGTCTCAGTAAGATGTACAGAAATTAATAATCTATTCAATAAATATAATAGAGTTCTACATAATACAGAAAATTTCGAATTTTGGATACAGACGAAGAAAAATTAACAAAAGTTGCATGTCCAATTTATCAGAGAGAAAAAATCGCAGTTCGAAAAAATTTTTCAGTCATTGAAAAAAAATAAAGAATTAAAAAAAGTATGAGGTCTGGCAGGACGAGTCCTGGACCTGCCACGAAGAAAAGACTCAGTAGGTGAAGGAGACTTGGCAGAAGAATGAGATTTGTCACTTTTAAAATTGAAGTTAGAAAAAAAATAATATCCAAATATCCTTATTAGTTTTAAAAATGGTTTAAAAAAAATTATTTTTCGATTTCAGCTATAGAAAAAATTACATTTTAAAATTGGAAACGGTGAACTACAAGTTCACCGTTTCCAATTTTAAAATGTTTTTTTTTCTATAGCTGAAATCAAAAAATAATTTGTTTTATTAAAAATGACATCACCAGCAATATTATTTTGATTCTTAAAATCATAGAAAAGCTATCTTTTTAGAGATCTAATTTTGGGCACGACAACTACCTTAAGTCTTCAAAACTGCATTTTACAATTCTGCAAATTTATAATGTACGTTTAAAATGGAAAACCTCTAAAGCAAAAGATTTAATAATGACGAACTGTAAATAGAATGATTTCATAATTACAAAATTCTATTCATCGAACTCTCGCGTTTTCTGTATTAACATTGTAAAGAATTTAGGTTTACACACGAAATACTCTAAAACTCCGAAATATTGGGCGATCGTTGTTTAGTGGGCACTCCTTTCTTTCTTCTCGTGTCAATACATCAACCTCGCCACTTTCCATGTTTATTTTTGCCCGTTTTAACGGAATAGACGTAGTTTTATATATTCCACGAAGGATAAATTGACCGTTTTTCAAATGTTTCTGCAATATCGCATAGACGTCACCATTGGGTGTTGATAATACAATTCGTTCTTCGGTTGAAATAGGAATAAGGACAGAATTTCGGTCTTTCATTTGAATTGGTTTATTGGGAGGAAAAACGAATCTTCTAAGTTCGAATATCCGGTTTGGATTTATGCGAGGAGCAAGTCGAATAAATCTAAGTTCATCAAATTTATACCCAAGTACGCGAGGAAAAGTGTGCCTGATAGCAGGAAAATGGAATCTAATACGAAGTGAAGGCTCGGTAGGTGGTGAAGACCCGACAGAAGAATGTGGTCTGGCAGAAGGAGACCTGGACCTGACACGAAGAATAGGCTCGGTAGCTGGAGGAGAATCGGCAGAAGAACGAGGTCTCTCAGAAGAAGAAGAAGGTTCGCAACGAGGGCCATCATGATTAGGGTCGCCATTAGGTTCACACTTGGACTGCAAACTCAATTCTGCAGCAAGAAATAGAGAATTATATTTTTTTAAGTGCACAATCATACGATGGCATAGAACCGGATTCTACAGGGTGTCCCAGTACACAAGGTACATTTCGGTATTTTTTAATTCCATATAAAAATAAAGTCGAAAATAATAATAACTATTTGTTTTAAAATTAATCATTATCGTTTAATCAACAATGAAGGATTAACTAATCAGAAGCACGCGTTAGAAGGACGAAGGTGCATGTGTTATTGCCAAGAGCGTGTGCGCAAAAAAGCTGATCCGTGTAATTTCCAATTTACAGTCGGATGTGACTGACAATGGTGTAACTTCACATGGAAACTGAGCGACGAGAGATATTTAATTTTATAAAATATATTTAATTTTATAAAATATATTGTCGGTCCTTTTAAATGCACGTTGAATTATTTTAACTTCCTTCGAGTATTTTGTATTATGTGGAATTCTAACGAATTCTTAAACTTCACATGTACACCTGTAAATTGTTTTGAAGTTTTTTTAAATTCTCTTGAAATCTTTACAACTCACCGTGAATAATTTTGAATTTCTTCACGTCTTTTGTATTCTCTGAATTATTCTGAATTCTTCTGAGTTCTCTTGATTCTTCTGTATTCTTGAAAATTCTCTGAATTCGTTCTGATTGTCTGAATTCTTTAAAATTTTTAAAAATATTTTGAATTCGCAGGAATCTTTTGTATTCTCTGAATTCTTTTGTATTCTTTCACGTAATTCATTCGAAATTCTCTAAATTATTTTGATTTCTGTTAATTTTTGTGCGTTTTGTGAATTCTTCTGAATACTCTGAGTTCCGCACAAACAATTAAGTAATTTTCAATTCTTTGATTTTATTATTTTAATTACAATTTAGTTGTAACTAACCAATTAATCGTACCTCACTGGTACACGCATGTACGAAAAAATTTCCAACTTATTTTTTCTTGAGGTACAGTTTTAACTAGGAGCACATCTACAAAGAATAATCTTTGATCAACATCCTTAGAGATATGTTTTATTTCACTTTAAATTATTTTCACTAATTAGCGAACATAATTAAATCCGTTGGCAAACGGAGTCGACCAGGATGAAAGTTTTACAACAAACAGAAGTACCTTGGAAATTTTTTATACAATTTTTGATACGTAACATGAAAAACATGATTTATACACACTCAATAGAAAAACCACTGCAAAAAGTTTTGATTTTAATCCCGTGGTCGAGTTTAGTTCTTTATTTTCCGTCATAATAACGAGTTTCCTAATTTTTAAACACTTTGCCATTTTTTAAAAGCACTTGAGTATTTAACATTATAATTAGACTACCTTCGTTGCCTTCTTTAATAGAAAAACTATCCAAAAAACCTTCCAAGCATCTAGTCCAATCGTGTCACCGGAAGTAATGCCTTATTTTCAGAAAGCCAGGAAAAATTTCAATAATTTTCAGCCTTGCTGACTTTTAGCCTTGTTTTTGCTTGAGGAAAGTCTGTCGTCAAAGTAAACATTTCTCATTTCCCTATTTCCTTCTCATATTGAAAAACTACCCAAAAAACTTTCAAAATATAAAATTCAAAACTGCGACTGTAAGTGATGCATTATTTTCTAAAAGCGAGGCGTAAGTTTCGATAATTCGCAAATCCGCTTTGGCCTATTTTAAATAATAAACATTACAACATACAACAAATAATAAACAGAATGCAAAATATTTGAAGAAAGTTAAAATAATTTAACGTGTATTCTAATGATTGCAAGATAATTAGATTTAGCTGATTAGAACAATTTAAAGATCTCAGGAAATTTCGAAAGATTTCAGAGAATCCATAGAATTCATAAGCATTCAAAGAATTCAGTAAAATTCAGAGAATTCGGAAGAATTCAGAGAATTTAGAAAAATTCAGAGAATTCAGAAGAATGCAGAGAATTCGAAAGAATTAAGAGAATTCCGAAGGATTCAGAGAATTCAGAAGAATTTAGAGAGTTCAGACGAATTCAGATAATTCAGAAGAGTTTAGAAAATTAGTCATAATTCTGAAAATTCAGTAGAATTCAGATAATTAAGAAGAATTCAGAAAATGCAGATAACTCAAAAGAACTCACAGAGTTCAAAAGAATGCATCGAAGTCAAAAGGGTTTAGAAAATTCTAAGGATTTGTTCGTAATCTCAAAACTTGTTTGAATTCTTAGAATTCGCTTGAATTCACAGAATTCGATTGAATTCTGTAGATCTCGTTTGATTTGTACAGAATTGACATTACTCGAAGGAAGTGAAAATAATTCAATGTGTACTCTAAAGGAAAATGTATTTTCTAAGAATTACTATCTCTCGTCGCTCAGTTGCCGTGTGAAGTTGCACCATTGATATTCGCAAACTCCTGAAAATTTGAAATTACACGGCTTCAGCTTTTTTGAGCACACACTCTTTTCAATGACACATGCACTTTTGTCCATCTAACGCGAGCCTTGAGTACTGGGACTCCATGTTATACCACATGTTAATTCTTTTCGCTGAACTTCTCGCTGGATTCTTAAATAAAATAAAATTATGCTTTTTTTCGTTTGACAAAAAAGTTGTAGCTTTTGCAACACAAATCTGCCAGTGTGAAAATTGTTAAGAAAGGCATAATTATGTTTTTCACTGACAATTCTTATCAGTACAATTCTGCAGTGCAATTCGTGACGAATTTTGATGCTTTGTCAGAAATGACAGCAAGTTTCTCAGTATAACGAGTGACTGCAGATATTTCACTCGAACTGAAAAATTTTTTATTTCACAGCATAGCTTAAATTTTTTTTCCTAAATTTTCAGTGATACTATTTCTTTTAACACTTTCAAATCCATTATAACATATCATAAATCAATGTGATGATTAACTGAAAATAATTTCCAGGAGGCTAGGGTAAGAAAAACAGTTTTTTAGTGATGTTATAAGTAAAGTGATGGATAAAAGTCACTTTTTTGCGATTCGCAGTGATAAGCTATTTCACATACATGGATTTCGTATGAAATATGACAGATATTAATGTGTAATTACAATTAGTATATATATTTTTTTCATAGTGACTTTCTTCTTATAAATTATACATTTTTAACCAAAAATAGAATAGTGCAATTTTCAGATTGAATACAAATAATTTTGAAACGAAAAAGCCAAAAGAAAAGAGAAATATTCAACAAAAGAGTTAAAATTCAAAACAAGAATGTGAACCTTGCAAAATATAACTTTTTAACAAAGTAGTTTAACTTTTAGCCAAGTAGTTACATTTTCAATAAAAATTATACATTTTTCAGCAAGAAGATTGATTTTCTACTAAGAAATACAAATCTTTAACAAAATACATCAATTTTCAATAAAATTATTGAATCCTCAAGCCAAATTAGGAATTATATACGAAAGGGATGAATTTCAATCGCAAAATATGATTTTTCAATAAAGAAGGTAATTTTCTACTAAAAATTTGAATTTCCATAAAAATAGTTTGATTTTTAACGAAAAAGATTAATCTTCATTGAAAAATATTAATTTTCAACTACAAGTGGAATAGTTACAATGACAGTTGAAAAAATTAGTTCCCAAATGAAAAAAACGAACTTTCAACAAAATAGTTATATTTTCAAAAAAAGATGCATATTTTCGACTGAAATCATAAATCTCGAAAACAAGAATTTCAAACAAAAGAGTTGAACTTTCAACCAAAAGCATGAATTTTCGAAGAAGATTGATGTTCTGCTGAAAAAGATTAATTTTCAACAAAATAAATTAATTTTTAACAAAATAATCGAATTTTAAAGTCAAAAGGACAAATTAACTACGAAACGGTTGAACTTTCAAAGTGTAAATATGTTTTTTTAACCAAAAAATTAATTTTCCACTAAATAAAAATAGTTTAATTTTAAATCAAATAGTCAAATTTGAACAAAAAAAAGAAATTTTAACAAAAAAGTTCACATGTCACTGTCATTTAGTGATTGTGTTTGTTAAAGCTCCTTCACAAAAAAAAAAGAATTTTGTCATTCAATATTGTATTGCAACTTGTGTCCTTTTTCCATAAATTTTATTTGTTCATTTTCGATGTTATTTTTTCGATTAAAACTAAAAATACGCATCCTAGTGTAAAGTGATTCTAAACAAATTTGTAGATATAATTAGGCGCAAAAATTTGTTAACTAAAATTTTATTGTAGCTTGTGTTGTTTTTCCAAATAGTTAATTTTTTCATTTTAAATGTATTTTTATAACAAGAGCTTATAGAAAATTTGTAGATCTTTTTTGGTTGAACAACTTTTGTCTTTTCATTTTTTTTTCGTTTTTCGTCACTTGTCCTTTCTAAAAATTATGAATAACAAATTTGAAGATCGTTTTTGGGTGAAGAACTTTTGTTGAATAGTTTTTCTCGTAACTTGTGTCGTTTTTGGAAAAATTTAAATTTTTTATTTTTAATGTTATTTTTTACGATTAAAACAAAAACTTCGCATCGTACCATACAATTATTTTTAATAAATTTGTAGCACTTTTTTGTTTGTGAATTTTGTCGTTTGGTCGAAAATCAAATTTTTTTATTTTTAATGTGGTTTTTTTTATGAATACCGCATAATCTACGCGTCCTGTCAAAAAGTGATCAGTAACAAATCTTGAGATCTTTTTTCGAAGCCTATTTTTTTTTCTTCGTATTTTTTCGTATCTTGCATAGTCTTATCAATAAATGGAATTTTTTTATTTTCCATTATGTTTCTGTGTGATCAAAATTAGAATTTTTGATTTTTGAAGAAAATTCAAAGAGTTATTACAACAATCTTGTAGGGTGTTCAAAAAATACAGTTTTTTCCCCCCTAAAATTTTTTCATATCGCGCGTTGTTTGGCTTAAAATTTTCATTTTCGTTTGTTTTTCAATTTTGTAAATGCTATAACTCTGGTAATTTTTTTTATCGAAAAAAGTCATGAGGATGAATTCTTCGCCTTTTTAATTACTACGAATGGTCGTGCATAGTATTCTTAAATCAAGCAAAAGTAGTTAATTTTTCTTGCTAAGTTCTATTAATTTAGTTCGCATTTCAACGGAAAAATGAAAAAAGGTGAGAAAGTATGTTTCTGACAAAGTAAGTAAAGCTTCAAAAAAATTTCCTAAAATTATAGATATATATTATTATATTTACCAATAGAATTGAAGATAATGGTGAAAGATAAGACTAGAGAACAGACAATCCGCATCTTTTCTGATTATATGACAAACTGATTAATGTATTGATAAATAATTCAATCAACAACGTAACGGATGAATATTCTATTACCACGTTGGATTCTACAATATTCTCTGTTTTCGTTATCTCTCAGATTCAAGGCGTCCTACCTGAGATATTTACATTAGATAAGAGTCATTTTCAGCGGAAATGATTTGTTATAACCTCCATTAAAACTGATGTCACTATCTATTTAATCTTTTATGTTTTAAAAAAAGTTGGTTCTTACATGGCAAATATATACTTTTTGACCAAAAAGGGACTGTTCGAAAAATGTTTGACCAAACGGTCGAATCTTCAAACAAAAAAGAATACAATTCTATTCAAAACAGTGAAATTTACAGCCAAAAAGACGAATTTTTCACAAGACAATCGAAAGATGAATTTTCTACCATGAAAGTTGAATTTTCAACTGTTGTTGACAATTTATTTTTTTGATGAATATTCGTCATTTTAGATCAAAATCCATTTCTTTGGTTAAATTTTATTTTGATTTCAAATGAAAATCTGTTCTAGCTTAAATATCAACTATCAAATGTTTCGTTGAGAATTCATATATTTAGGTTGAAAAAGGAACTACTATTGCTTGCAGTTTCGCATTTTTGATACAGTTTATTGAGTGCGAAGTAAAAGCCAAGTGATGCGTATCTATTTGTTGTATTCGAAAAAAATTTTAAAAATCTGGCTGGTCGCAAAAATGTTTAACGGTCATTCAAATAAAAAAATTCGACTATTCAAAGAAGAATTAGGTCTGGCAGGAGGAGACCTGGACCTGACACGAAGAGAAAGCTCGGTAGGTGGAGGTAACCCGGCAGAAGAATAAGGTGAAAGTTTGAGTGTTTGAATGTTATGGAAATGATTGAAAAATAATTTGAAATTTGAAGAGATTTACAAAAACTCAAATTAAAATCTAAGTTTTTTAAAATTTCCACAACATTTTTAAAGCTTTTAAGAAATTTGAAAGACTCTAAGAAAATAAAAAAACTTTTCTTGAGATTCCTGGGAAATTTTTGTATTTTGAAAAATTAGTTGTACCAAAAATTCAAAAAGGTTTCAAAACATTTTAGAATATTGCTACACATGTTGTAAAGAATTTGGAAGATTCAAGAGCAATTTTTTCAATTTTCAAAGATTTTTATGATTCTACATTTTTGGGAATAATTAGTCAGTTTAAAATATATTCATTTTTAAAACTTCTACAAGTCCTACATATCTTGTGAAATGACTTGAATTTTTTCTGAAATTTTGCAAAATTCTGTAAAATGAAAACATTAGACTTTTTTGACATATCTAAAATTTTCAAAAATCTTGCTGAATATTCTCAAAAATTTTACATTAGTTTCATTTCTATAAACCTAAAAACAAATGAAAAATAAATCTAAACAAATTTTTGTTGACAATTCGAGTATTTTGTTAAAAATTCGTCTTTTTCGGTAAACATTAATTTTTTTGTCTAGGATTCAGCTGTTTCGTTGAAAAATTTTCTTTTCTGACATGAATTCCGCTGTTTTCTTCTTATTTGAAATCAAAATCTTTTTTTAGTTGGAATAAAATTTATGTTATGAAAATAATATATTTATAATTTTATGATAATAATTAGTTTCTCTTTTTCAGTAAAAAATTATTTTCAACAACAAAAAAACTAATTTTCAACAAAATAGACACAATTTCTAACAAAAAAATGAACTTTCAACCGAACAGGTGCATTTTCAACCAAGAAAATTAAATGTCTATCCAAAAAGATAATTTTACGACCAGATTATTTTTTAACAAAATACACGAACTTTCTACCCAGTTTGGAACTTTTAAAAGAATTTTGAACCTTAAAGTTAATTTTTAAACGATAACGGTGTATCAATTAACAAGAAAAAGAATATTTCACCACAAAAGACAAAGTTTTAACAAAATACAGAAATTTTTAACCGAATAGCTGAATTTCCAAGTGAAGAAGATAAATGTTAAGCCAAAAATAGAATTGTTACATTTTTATTTCAAAACATTAATTTACAACAGAAAAAAAATGTTTTCAAGAAAATATTCAAATTTTTAAGCTAAGAAATTAATTTTTAACTCAAATAATAATGAATCTGCAACCAAAAATATGACATTTTCAACAAAATAGATGAACTGGCCAAACAGATGCATTTTCAACCAAGAAAATTAAATGCCTATCAAAAAAGACTAATTTCTGACAAAAAATACATTACTCCAATTTTCAGTTAGAAAAATTAATTTTCTCCCTAAAAACATGCATTTTTAACAAAATAAATTAATTTTCAACCAATTTTTGGATTTTTGAGGAGGTACGGTCACGAACACACTTTTCTTATGGATTTGGTTAAACTTGGGCTATAGGTTCTTTGGAATATTATCTAAACGTTTGCGACATTAAAAAAATGTTGGCCTCTTCTGAGCTTAAGTAATTAAGATCAAAGTTGAACCCTTATACACGTAAAGCCTATCCCAAGCATATGAAAATGTTACATTCCTAACTCTAACTGGTAAACTATTCTTACCGTTTTTTTTAAACTAATATATGTTAGAAGGGGTTATCATGAAGATTTTAAAATAATTTCAGAATATTCGTCCTCTTAGTTTGAGAATGAGAGGTATGCAAATTTTCAGAATTTTGAATTTTTCGAAAAATGAAACAAGCACGTGGTAGCTATCCAGGAACGCTGCCGGATCGCCTAACGGGTTGGCATGCGCAACATCTTTCAAGAGCAGACACCATGAAAAATGCGACGTTGCCGTGTCTGCGCTCAGATCTTGAGGAGTTAGTGTATACTCGTATACACAACTTCTCTATGTGTACTGTACAATCCTAGCCAAAAATTTTCTCTTAGGTCTGACAGGAAATTAATTGATAAAACATTATACCGACATAATTATCTAATTTTTGACTTACTTGGACATAAATCAGATACATATTGTACATTTTAGAATTAATAAAACATATATCTCTCAAACAGCATTATTTTCTGACATAGACTTAGGATCTGCTTAGGACTAGCTTTTTGCAGATTGCGTGCGCGACCGTACCTCCTTAAATTAATAATGTGGTAATTTATACCAAAAGACATGGATGATCAACCACATTTGGAATTTGTAAAGAAATTTTGAACCTAAACAAATAATTTTTAACCACAAGAGTGAATTAGTTGCCGAGAAGATGTGAGAAGTTGTAGGCTCCGGAAGCTACGGTCATGGCCCGTAAAGCAGCCAATACCGACGCAACTGGAACGTGTGTGTCATCAAAGTCTGCTCCTTCTCTCCTGGAAACTTCCTTGGAGTCAGGTCTCCAGCCGCCGATGACCTTACGCGGAAGACGGGACAGTTGGAGATGTAGGTTTCACCTCTGGATACTTTTTCGGAGCTACCAATCTTTGTAGAATATTATGAGGAAGAGTGTTGACGGACCAGATGAAATTATCCCAGCAGAACAGCCTCTTGCATCCGGTTCGCGATGGAATGAGCCTGACGCTGGCAAACCGAAATCTGGTTGAGTTGGCTAAGAAATGAAGCTTTCATACCTCCAAGATAGACAATTATGAGAACTACAAGATGGACGTAGCCTTGGTACAGACTGCTCAGCTCGAAAAGAACTGCTTGCTATTTTGCCCGTTTTTCTTCCTCCTTTGCGGTGATATTACCATCGGCTTGTGCCGAAAATTCAATCGCGTAAATGATATTGGTGTTCAGATCTGGAGGACAATATCAGGCTTCGTAGCACTAATATGTTGTGTGGTGTAGAATGAGAAATTCCAGTAGATCTTACACTGATGATTCTCCACAACGGACTAGAGTTCCCCTCGTATGTATCGCAAGACGGGCAATAGATCAACACCATAGATGTGCCTAAGATGGTAATATAACACTTTTAGAGCCGCATTGTGTTTCTCTATGCACACGTCGCGTGCATACTTTGAGCATCCACTGAGAACATGTCCAAGTGTTTCTGGTTCTTGCTTGCACGCTCACTTGTAATCGCTTTAGGCTACCTATTCACCGCTTCCACAAGGACGCTAAGGTCCTCTTTTGAGGAAGCAAAGAGTTTACGGTCGTTCATCTGTAAAAGGTGAAAATTTCTTAGTTTTAGCGATAACTTTCTTCACCTCTTCATCAGTAATTAGTACACACTCTTCCTCGGACCTTGCATACTTTGCCTTTGGTAAAAGTTAAAAAAGAGTGAAATATCCGAAGCGTCTCCATTCAGCTGATAAGTATCTCCATATACTTCCTCCCAGAAAACTTGAATCTCTTCTCAGCTAGGCGGATTTTTAACGGCACGTGACGTTTTATTCAACAGACGGGAGGAATGATTAGAAAAGGTGGAATTTTCCTGAATCCACTTTACTCGCTCTTTAGGGCGCTGTTTTGCTATTGAAAGAGATCCTATTTTTTGTGTCCAGTGCTGCTTGATGGTCAACACTTTACACTTGTTCAGCGTGTGAATTGCTTTCCTTAAGTTTCGAGCAAGTGCCCTAACTTTTGAAGTGAATATTTTATGTGATGTTATGTAGCTAATCATGCAGTGAATATTTGCTGCATGCCGTCTCGCCGTTTCCATTCTATACTGAAGCTGTGCAATACGCTTGCGAGTCTCACTCAGGTTACTGAAGTATCGTTACTTCTATTGTCGCTCAGCAGGGAGAAAGCCTTCTCGTAAACTACAGAATTCAGATTCCAGAGATTAACATGATCGGTGAGCAAATCGAGGAGAGCAGTATTAGCTTCAGATAACTTGTCCATCCTGAGAAAGACTTTTTGGTGGATAGATCTCCTTCTCCTCACGTTAGCATTATCGGCAATCTGCAAAGGTGGTCCTGCCGAAACGAGTGGTATGCTCGCTGGAAGATGTTGCTCTTCTTCTTGCTGATGTAGAGCTTCATATTCGTTTTTGCGCCAAAGAGATACCTGATCTCTTAAACACTAAGGCGTTTTATGAGAATTTTCGGGGTGCGTATTGACCCAACGGTCATGTAACCTCTGTATAAATCCTCTTTACGCCGGTGAGCTTCTTTGCCAACAGGTAAGGATGCTCCTCCCGAGTTGGTCCGACCACTTAAACCGATGTTCTCGCGTTTGTCCGGGACCATTGCCTGGTCGCCGCCTCGGTTCGGTCCCATTGTCACTCCCAACTGAACCATGGCCTTCATCCGAGAGAGGCCTATTGTGGATTGCACTGCGCGATACTGCTGACGTAACCGCTTCATTCGTTGCGGGGAGTCTTTTGATGAGTCGCATGTGCATGAAAAAGGGTATGTAAGCTAAAATTAGTCAATTATCTAAAAAAATTGTTCGCTTATATTTCGTAGGGTAACTAAAATAAAATGACGATAGAGAATCAAATTTGTACTTTATTTGTCAATATGCAAATAAACAGTCTCGGTCCGCGGTACAGAAATTAATAATCCATTCATTGAATATGATAGAGTTCTACGTAATACAGAAAATTTCGAATTTTGGATACAGTCGAAGGAACTTTAACGAAAGCTGCGTGTGCAATTGATTAAAGGAAAAAAATCGCGGTTCGCAAAAATTTTTCAGTCATTTAGATAAAATAATTCAAGCATTAAAGAAGAATGAGGTCCGACAGGAGGTGACCTAGGGCTGAAATGAAGAGAAGGCTCGGTAGGTGGAAGAGACCCGGAAGAATAATGAGATCATGTTACTTTGAATTCAAAACTTTTTAAATCGAAGCTGAAAAACATTTTATTCGGCATTTTTCAATTAAACCGCCTTATAATTCACACTTATAAAATATATAGCCTTAACCAATTCGCATCTGAAAATTTATGAATTAAAGTAATGGTGGTGCCAAAAATCAGTTTCATGGGAATAAAAGATTACTATGATTTTAGGAATTGAAATATAATTAGTCATGTCTCATGAAAGGAAAACATTATTTTTTATAAAAAAATTTCTAAACCTATTGCTTCTTGTCAATCTTTCGAAAATTTGATTAAATTATACCCTTTGTTCTGTGTGAAAAATTCCCTGCAACTCCACTGTTTCCAATCTTAAAAATAAGTAAACAATATTCAAATATCCTTATTAGTTTGAAAAATGGTCTCTTCAAAAAAAAATTACTTTTACGATTTCAGCTATAGAAAAAAAAGCATTTCCAAATTGGAGACGCCTGACTAGTAGAGAATATTTTTTCAGAAAAAAGAATAGATCACTTAATAATATTCAATCTTATTTCAAAAATTGGTGAGAACTGATGGTAAGAAAAGATACAATCCTACAAAACGGTTTCAAAATAAGTAGTTTTTTAATTTTCAAAAAATTTTCTTAAAAAATGATGTTTTTTATTTGAGATTATCGTTTTTTGTCAGTTTTAATTTTTCTTTCTTTAAATATATATTAGTGTTTTTTATTTGAAATGACATCAGTGATACTGGGTTTCAAACATTTTTTTTACAAAGTTTGAATTTTTGAACGCTTTCAATTTTTTGGTGTTTGAGGCAGTTGTCGTCCCAAAAATCAGGTCTCTCGTAAATAATCACCAAATATAGTTATTTATTTAGAAAATATTTTCTCAAAAACTGGTTAAAATGATTTTAGCCCTAATAATAATTTTACCCGATAATAATAACAATAATCAAAAATTAATTAATTTTAATTAAATAATTGATTAATTGATTAATTTTAGTTAATTTCAATTTATTTTAATTGATTGAATTAAAGTATTAAAATTAAATAATAATGATCATAATCTATCATTATTTACTCAAATTCAGACACTTCTCAAAAATTGGTAAGAAGCGACAGTAAAAAGCAATTCGACTGCAAAAAAGTCTGTGAAAATGAATGTTTTCTGCATGATAAAATATTTTTCGTTCAAAATAATGTTTTTTATTTGAAATCATTGTGGTTTCAAATTGTTTCATTAACAAATAATGTTTTTTATTAAAAATTATATCATCAGCAATATTAGTTTGATTCTTAAAAATATAGGAAAGCTATCTTTTCGGAGATCTAATTTTTAGCACAACTACCTTAAGTCTTCAAAACTGCATTTTATAATTCTTAAAATTTTTAATGTACGTTCAAAATGAAAAATGTTTAAAGCAAAGGATTTCATAATTACGCACTGTAAATTGAATGATTTCATAATTAAAGAAGTTAAAAAAAGAATTCAACTTTCAAAAAAAGTTGAAATTGTACTTATATAAACTTTCATTATATCATTCAATACGATATTAGGCATATTTTATTTCAAAAAATATGTAAAATTCTCGACCATTTTCCTGTTTTTCCAGTTCAGTGGCTACCCTGAAAAGGGAGTTTAAAATTAGAAAATTAAATTTATCAAATGCGCACGTTTTTCTTAATAATATTGTGAAGAATTGTAGTTCACACACGAAATACTCTAAAACTCTGAAATATTGTGTGTTCGTTGCTTAGTGGGCAATCCTTTTTTTCTGCTCGTGTCAATACTTTAACCTCTCCGCTTTCTATGTTTATTTTTGCCCGTTTCAACCAGGAATGAAATGTATATATTCCACGAAAAAACGCTTGTCCGCTTAACGAACGTTTCTCCAATATCGCATAGACGTCACCATTGGGCGTTGTCAATACAATTTGTTCTTCCGTTGGCATAGGCATAAGGGTAGAATGTAGGCCTTTCAAATGAATTAGTTTATCAAGCGGAAACACGTATCTTTGAAGTTGGAATATCCGGTTTGGATTTGTAAAGGGAGCCAGTCGAATAAATTCAAGTTCATCAAATTTATATCCAAGTACTTTAGAAAACGTGTGCCTGATAGGAGGAAAATTGAACCTAATACGAAGTGAAGGCTCGGTAGATGATGGAGACCCGACAGAAGAATGTGGTCTGGCACGAGGAGACCTAGACCTGACACGAAGAGTAGGCTCGGTAGGTGGAGAAGACTCGGAAGAAGAACGAGGTGTGGCACGAGGAGACCTAGACCTGGCACGAAGAGTAGGATCTGTAGGTGAAGAAGACTCGGCGGAAAACCGAGGTCTCTCAGATGAAGAAGAAAAAGGTCCGCAACTAGGGCCACCATGATTAGGGTCGCCATCAGGTTCACACTTGGAGTGTGAACTCAATTCTGCAGCAAGAAATGGAAAATTATATTTTTTTCAGTGCACAATCATACGATGGTATGGAACCGGATTCTACAGGGTGTCCCAGCACACAAGGTACATTTCTATATTTTTTAATTCCCCACAAAAATAAAGTCGAAAATAATAACTATTTGTTGTAAAATTCATAATTATCGTGTAATTATCAAATAGAGATTAACCAATCAGAAGCACACGTTAGATGGACAAAAGTGCATGTGTCGTTGATAAGAGTATGTGCGCAAGAAAGCTGAGACTGTGTAATTTCGAATTTACAGGAGGTTGTCAATGACAATGGTGTAACTTCACACGGCAACTGAGAGACGAGAGATATTAAATCTTACAAAATATATTTTCGATCCTTTTGAATGCACGTTGAATTATTTCAACTTTCATTGAGTATTTTGAATTATGTGCCATTCAAACGAATTTTTAGAATTCACATTGACACCTGTGAATTCTTTTAAAGTTTGTTTAAATTCTCTTGAAATCTTCACAACATACCATCAATCATTTGGAATTTTTTCGCGTGTTTTGTATTCTCTGAATTCTTCTGAATTCTTTCAAATTTTCTATAATATTTTGAATGCGCGGTAATGTTTTAAATTCTCTGAACTCTATTGTATTCTCTTACGTAATTGATTTGAAATTCTCTACATTATTTTGAATTCTGTAAATTCTTTTGCGTTCTGCGAATATTTCTGAATACTCTGAATTCTTCACAAACAATTGAGTTACCTTCAATTCTTTGATTTTATTACTTTGATTATAATTCAATTGTAATTAGCCAATTAATCGTACCTCACTAGTATACGCATGTATGTAAAAATTTTCAATTTATTTTTTCCTCGGATGCAGTTTAAACCATGAACACACCTCCAAGGAATAATCTTTAAACAATATCCTTACTGATATGTTTCATTTTATTATGAATTGTTTTCACTAATTAGCGAACCTAATTAAAACCGTCGTCAAACAAAGTCGAGCAGGATGAAAATTCTACCAAAAAAAAAGTATCTTGGAAATTTTGTAAACAAATTTTGGTACGTAACATAAAAAATATAATTTATACATGCTCAATCGAAAAACTACTGCAAAAAGTTTTGATGTTTCAATCAAAGATTCAATTGCGTCGTAGATTTTCGTTTGTTACACCCTAAAATAAGTCAAAGTGCGCAACTTATAAGCACCTAGACATTCTTTAAAAGCACTTGAGTATTGAACGTCATAATTAGACTTCCTTCGTTGCCTTCTTTGATAGAAAAACTCTTCAATAGTTTTTTCCATCAGGAAAGACATTGAAAAAGGTCTCATTCTAACGACAAACTCTGACCTATTTTTGAAAATAGGCTCAATGCCACCCAAGTTGAAAAGTATTTACAGTTCTCCTGATTTTGAGCAAATAATGCATTAAATAGTTTTAGTCGTGCGATCGAAATTTTAATTTCAAATATTTTGTTAATAGTTTCTCCATAAGAGAAGCTAACGGAAAAGGTCCTATTTCGACGGAAAACTTTGACGTATTTTCAGAAAGAGCCCATATGCCACCGAAGTTTGAAAATACTTGCAATTCTCATGAATTTCAGAAAATGGCCAAATGTCAGTAAAGTTAGCAATTATTTAAACTTCTCGCTTTCTAAAAATAATGCATCACTTCCAGTGGCATGAATGCAATTAATATTATAATAGTATTTGTGGTAGTTATTCGATTAGAAAATACAATTAAAAAGGTGTTATTTTGAAGAAACACTCTTACCTATTTTAAAAAATAGGCCAAGTGCCACCAAAATTGGAAATTATTTATAATTCCTATGATTTTCTGAAAATAATGTATTGCTTCCGGTGACATGTTTGGAATTGATGATGTGGAAATTAGGAAAAATGACATTTATGTCGAATACAAATTCGGAAAAACAGAAATTAGATTAAATTAAAATTAGATTGAATAAATATTATGGTGAATAAAAATTCGAAAATGCGAAAATTATGTCAAATGAGAATTCGGTATGATGGAAATTATGATAATTGATAGTTAGGACAAATAGAGGTAACGTGAGATGACACTTCGACAAACTAAAAATTATAATAAGTGATTGTTCGGCAACTTGATTTTCAGTCAAATGAAACTCAGGTAATATGGAATTTGGGGTATATTCATGCGCCTCCAAAAAGTATGGTGTATATCAAGGGCGTACAGCTATTTTTCCTTCTTTACGCCCTTGATACACAATATACTATTCTGCACACTATAGGTTTCTCAAGCTACGTCTCAGCCCAACTTTACCAACCACTTGGACCTATCGTTCTTAAAAACAAATTGAAATTAACTCTGGACCAACTGCATATACAATGCGAAAGAAGAGGAGTACTTGATAGCATCCTCGCATATGATTACTTTGGTGTTAAAAACGCACATATTTTGGCCCGAGATTTGGTGCGGGAAGCAAAAGAACACAAAACAATAGATGAAGATCTTTGGGACGAACTTATTGAAACCCGTTTACTTAATAATCCTGATGTTCATGCTATGTGGAGAGGAATCGTTATCGATATTAATAAATGTCTTACTAGGAAACAGAAATTGAACAAAAAGAAGAGAATTGATCTTGTGGTTTCACTAACTGAAGCATACTCTCTTGCAGTGACAAAATTGTAAGTTGTGAGAACTTTACTGTTACCTATATTTATTGTTTTTCTCATATGGGCATAATAAATAAGGAAATAATTATATTCTTCTCATTATTAGGGCACAGAGAAAGTTGAAAACGATCAATGAGTCATACGGAATATAACTGAATGAAGCAGTCAATCAAATCGTTTCTTTGGCGGAGGAAATTATTGGTCAATATATAAATATACATCGTATATAAATTAATAAATTATACTTTTTTACTATCAGGTCAAAATAAGTTTTTTATGTTAAATTTATTATGAGAAAACTGATTTTATAACAAGGTTAGCATATATAAAATCTGTACTGTGAAAATATTAATAAAGACGATGTATGCATTGTAATGTGATGGGAATATTAATTTATGTTAACACAAATAGTTTTTTGTTTATTGGCGATGGTTTATTGTTTTTGATCTGCTGGTCTACAGATTGTCGGTCTGATGCTCTTATCAATAATGCTACAGAAAAAATTCGCTGATGTAACTTTTCTGTAGAACTTACAAACTTTTGTGTACAGTTAATAGATTTTTATGTTATTTTACAGGTTTTAAATTTAGTGGAAATATATTTAAAAAATTTTTAATTGTTAAATAAAATTCCTAATCTCTACCAAAGTCGTGAGTTTAATAACTTTTGAAATTCTTGCGTCGAAATTGTATGCATCTTTCCGATTAAATTTAGTCTACAATAAAACTATATACCTATAAGAAATCTAGGCTAAATGAAAATGTTTAAAAAAAATTCAATCATTACCAAAATTGTGAGTTAAATCATTTTTTTCAATAAAACATGTGTACATACAAGAAAATGTTACGCAATCTTTCCAGGGTTTCTTGAAATGTTTCAGTGATTTTTGTATTATTTTTACATTATTCGGTATACGAGGTTTCGAAAATAAAAAAAAGTCTGAACCTATTTTTGAAAAATTCCTAATCTTCATCAAAGCCGCGAGTTTCATTATTTTTTAAATTTATGCATTGTACTTCTGTGTATTTTTTGACAAAATTTAGTACACAATAAAACTTTATATCTCGAAAAAATTTTATTTAAAAGTTTCAGTAATTTCAAAAATTATGTTTTGGATTATTTGAGGAACAGGGTTTGCAAAATGTAAAAAATTTTAAATAATTGTATTAACGATGCATGGAATGAATATAACTCTTTCAAATAAACAATTATTATTTCAAGGCTTTCAAAAGTGGATAGGATTGAAGAATTTGAATAATTTGGGGAAAACCATTTTTTTTACCATGAAATTTGCTGAAATTTTTTATTTTATTTTTAAAATTATCGCATGTGAGTTTTGTGTATCTTTCAGAGAAATTTTAGTATACAATAAAACTATATATACCTCTAGAAATTACATGTGTACGAAAAAAAGGTTTTCATGTCTTGAGTTGTTATTGAAAAGTTTTAGTATTCTTTAAAATTATTTTCACATTATTGGATGTACCAGGTTTCAAAAATATAAAAAATAATAGAAAGAATAATAGAAAATCAGTTAAATGTAAAAACATAATTGTCTAAACAATTTATTATTGTTAAAAACTGTCTTCTCCTATAGTAATGCCAGAAAGTTGCAGTTTTTTTCTGAAATTTTCAACTTTTTGTCAACTTTTCACTTACTTAGTGAAGGAATAATTATTGCAAGTGAAAAAGCGTCATTGTTTAGGCAATTCATTATTGTTTATAATTATCTTTACTTCGATAATTTATAGAAAGTTGCGGTTTTTCTGCATTTTTCAACTTATTTTCAATTTTTTACTTTGTGAGTTAATAATTAATGCAAGTTAGGAAAAAATATTATACAATAATAAGAATTTAAACAAAGTTTAATAATCGGGCTTAGAAAATTTCAAAGAAGGTAAAGTGGTTAGGTTAGCTTTTTTAAGATGAGTAGATAATTTATAAAAAATGCTCGGTATGTAAGGAAGACTAATTTTCGGTTGTTGTAAAAAATTCTTGTTACCTGAATTATGTTTTATTTTATCATTACGTGAAAATTTTATTGTATTTATATGAGTTTTAATATGTTTTTGGACGAACGTGATAGGATGATAATTTTTAAGTAGTATTTGAGTAACAATTTTAAGATTGTGAAAATGGAATTGTTTATGGGACAAATTTATGGCCCTATCAACCAAATTAAACACAATTACCAATTAGTAATAATCCTGTTGTTTTCTCTAAATGGAGTTATGTCCAGAAAATTGATCCTATTATTATTTTCCAATTCTGAAGTAAATTTAAGATTTTTGTTATAAGAATTAAAAATGTCGATAACCAGGTTGATATGGGCTTTTTTTATACATAGAATGGTGTCATCGACATAGCGATAGTAAAAAAGAGGAATACAACTGTGAGCCACTTTCAATTTTTTTAAACAAGTAGTTTCCAGATCATCCATGACCATGTCCGCAAATAACGGTGAAATCGGGGAACCCATCGGTGTCCCTTCAATTTGTTGATATTCCGTGTGGTCAAAAATGAAATAATTATTGTCAAAAAGAAACTGAATACAATTTATAATTTCATCGAACGGTATTTTGCACATATTTAAAATTTGATGGTACCTTTTGTCGAGACTTTCGAGAACTAAAGAGCATGGAATGTCAGTGAAGAAAGAGCTAACATCCAAAGATAAAAGGACGCAGTCATTATCGGTTGTAAATTTATCAAGTTCTTCTTTCAATTCACGACTGTTAATAACATGTGAAGATGGATCTTTAATTGCATTTTTTAGTTCATTGTAGATCACTATCATCATTATCATTTAAGTTTTTTAGTATTTTAGAAGTATTAACTTGTAAAGATTTTAAAGGATATCTTTTTACTTTTATATATGTCTCATCACGTAATAGTTCATGAGCTCTTCTGATGTAATCATTTTTATTTAAACAAACCGTAAGGTTATCCTTATCTACATTGGTGAAAAATATTCCAGGATTATAATTAAGATATATTTTTGTATTTTTTAACTTCTTAGCAAATTCTCTATCTTCATTTAAAACGTGTTTACTCTTATGAGACTCACTGACAATACTCTTACATACATTATCTCTTATTAAGTTTTTGACATCCATGTTCACATTTAAGTTTTGTAGAGTATTTTCAACATTCTAAATAGTATTGATCGCATCACTTTTTGAAATTTTATCTATCGCGAAATAGTTAGGTTCCAAGGAGATCGTTTCGGAAACTCCTCCGGAAGTTGTTTATCCGACAAGTTCATAACCCACTTGTCTGTGTTTGAATTTTTATAACGGTTCTTAACTAGTAACAAATTTTCAAATTTCTTTTTATGTTTAAGATTACAATTATATAAAATATTGTGAAATTTTGTTTCTGACAACTGTAAAAATGTATTAAAAATCACTTTTTCTAAATTCGAATTAAAAATTCTATATGATAATTTATGTCTTGACCATGTTGGCGTTGAATATTTAAAAAAAAGAAGAAGATGGTGTGTATGTTGGTAAGGAGTCCATATTTGGCCCAGGACTCAAGTTTATTTTACTCGAATACTACTCAAAAATGATTATCCTATCGCGTTCATCCAAATACATATTAAAACTCGTATAAATACGATCAAATTTCCACGTGATGATAAAATGAAACATAATTCAGGTAACAGGAATTTTTTACAAAAACCGAAAGTGTCTTCCTTACATACCGAACTTTTTTTATAAATTATCTACTCATCTTAAGAAAGCTAACATAGCCACTTTAAATTCTTTGAAATCTTCTGTAAGCTCGATTATTAACCTTGGTAGAGATGTTTCTGAAAAATGGGATCGTACAAATTTAGTTTATTTATTATATTTTTTTATAGTTTATTATATTTATTTATATAAATAAAAAAGAGGACATTCATGCATTTCTGATAATTTCCTATTCTGCAAAAATCTTATTCACAATCTTTCATTTGTTGGAAGTTGGAAGAAGGCAGCTATGAATAATAATAATTTGTTTAAACAATTATTCTTTATAAATTGAACTGAATGTTAACTCACTTTAAGTGGAAAGTGGACAAGAGTTTAAAAATTTCAGAAAAAACCGCCATTTCTGGCTTTATTTGAAGACAATATTATGAACAATAATAATAAATTGTTAAAAAAATTATGTTTGTTAACATAAATTAACTATTACCTCACTCTATTTGAAAATTGGACAAACAGTGAAATTTTTTTGAAAAAACCGCAATAATGACTTGAAAAATTTATTATTATTGTTAATAATATTGTCTTTAAATGAAGCTAGAAATTGCAGTTTTTTCTGAAATTTCTAAATTTTTGTTCACTGTACACTTAAAGTGAGTCAAAATTTATCAAAAATAATTATTTAATGAAATTATTATTGTTCATAGCTGTCTTCTTTTATAAGAATACTGGATAGTTGCGCTTTTTCTGAAATTCTCAACTTTTTGTCCACTTTTCAATAAGAGTAATAATTAATTCAAGGTAATAAAAATAATTGTTTCAACAATTTATTCTCATTGTTAATAATGTTCTCTTTGCTTAATGGTAGAAAGTTGTGTTTTTCCGAAATTTTTAACTATTTGTCTATTTTTCACTTGGCGTTAATTAATAATTATTCAAATTTAGCAAAAATTAATTCTTTAAACAAATTATTATCGCTTATAACTATCTCAATCTATATTAATGCTAGATAGTTACGGTTTTTTCTGAAATTTTTAGCTTTGATTTACCTTTTTATTAAGCAACAAATAATAAATAAACATTAGAGATCATCATATTTTAAACAATCTCTTTCTTTTTTGTAAATGTATTTTTCTGAAATGTAACAGATGTTTGAAATATTCTTTAAATTTTCCATATGGATCATATTAAATGTTAATTTTTCTCGAAGTAGTTGCTGAGAGCCTTTTTATTTAAATTAATATTAATATATAATATTTTTTCTAACTTGCATTAATTATTAACTCACTAAGTGGAAAGTTGACAACAAATTTAAAAAATCAGGAAAAACAGCAAATTTCTATTAATTATCTAAGCAAAGATATTATTATAGATATTACATATATATACATATTATTATAAATAATAATTATTTATCTTAACAATTATGTTTTTTAACTTGCATTAATTATTACTTCACTAAGTAAGTGAAAAAATGACAAAATGTAGAAAATTAAAAAAAAATCGCAAATGTCTAAAGTTATTCAATAATAATATTATTTAGGATAATAATTCATTGTTTAATCAATTAATTTTGTTAACTTCAATTATTTTTTTATTTCATTTTAGGGCCTATTGAAGGAATATTTAGCGCTTTTTCAGAGCTTTTTATATATATTTTTGCCTCCATTTTTTTTATAAGGATAATGAGAAATAATTCAAATTAATTTTGTCATCAAAAAATTAGATTCTTTGGACAATAAAATTTGTGGAAATTTTCTTGAACATATTCATGGTCAGCGTATTAAAATGTAACGTATTGATATAAGAGATTTTGAAAATATAAAAAATTTATGAACTTGTTTTTTTTTCTTTCGAACCAATATTTTTCTAATTTCTTGCTGCATTGTTAGAAATTTTAGGTAATTTTTAAAGTTATATTTGCATCATTTGATGCACGAGTTTTCATAAATTAATTTTATTTCGAACCCTTCAAATATAAACAATTTCGATATTAAGATCTGAATAATCTTAATGAAACAATTTTAATTTCAAAGCGATTATATATTATCACTTTTTTTCCAGTTGCTTTCTTCTAGAGATTATTTTTTTGTTATAAATTTTATTATTCGTTTAAACATTGAACAATTTGGTTAAGAAGGCATCCTTTTTGATAAAAAATTCACTTCTTGTTTAAAATTTATATTTTTATGTTGAAAAGTCAACTGAAATCTTTTTTGGTTACATATTCTATTTATTTTTAAATTTTGTCTTTTTGATTAAAAAATGTATCTGTTTGAATGAAAATTTCATCCTTCTTGGATAAAATTGCAACTTTGGTTGAAAATTAATCTTCTTTACTTCAGGATTCAACTATTTTTTTTGAAAATTTTGGTTGAACCACTATGCTAAAAAATAATTTTTTTTTGTTGAAGATTCCTATTTTCAGTTAAAAGTTCATCTATTTGGTTGAAAGTTGAACTATTTTCATGAAAATTGATCTTTTTAAATTTAGAATTAGGGTTTATCTCTTTGGTTGAAAATTCACATATTTTGTTGAAAGTTCGTTTTTTTGTTTAAAATTAATGTTTTGAACTGAGAAAGTAACTTTAACTTTTATTTGTTCAAATTGATATTTTTAGTTGAAAATTCTCCTTTTGCGGTAAGGAATAAATCTTCTTCATTTAAAATTCTATCCTTTTTGGGTTAAAATTCAACATTTTTTGAAAATAAATTTTGCTGCTACAAATATATTTTTTCTGGTTATAAATCACATTTTTGTACAGAAAATTCGCCTTTTGGCCTAAAGGTTAAACAATTCAGATGAATTTGTTTTTCCTTAGAAGTAAAAAATCTTATCTGTTGAAAATCGTTTTTCTTTTTATTTTAAAATTAATTTTTTTGAAACGAAATTCATTTTTTTTTTGATTAAATATCAACTACTACACTTTTTGCTTGAGAATTCGTCTTTTTAGATGGAGAATGGAACTCTTTTGTTGAAAATTGAACTATTTTCTTTAAAAATCAAGTATTTTCTTAAAAAGTAAACTTTTATGGTAGAAAAGTAATTTTTTTGTTTAAAATAAGTAAATAAAACAATATTTCAAAATCTGAAATATTGTTTTATTCCGTTCATGAACGATCTTATGTTCATAATATTACGAGATTAAAATGCTGGTGTTTAAATATTAATGATCAGGGAAAAAAAAAGTTAGTCAAGGAAAAATCAGCGAATTTTGAAAATGAAGTTTTCGGCCACTCTGTCCAATTCTACAAGCAATACATAGGAAAATAAAAACCATTTTTATGTTTCCCATTGTGTTCAATTTTTTTTTAATTTTGTCTTTTTGCTTTGAAAATTCACCTGTTTAAGTAGAAATTTCATATTTCAATTTCAACTATTTTGTTCGAACTACTTTGCTAAGAAATCAAAGGATTGTAAATAATTTGTTAACAATTTCTCAATCATTTGCTAATCATTCAAAAGCCATGAGATTGTAGATGTAAAGAGATTAAGATGTAAAAATAATTTCAAAACTTACGAAAACTTTTTAGTAATGCAGCAAGATATGAGAAAAATATTTTTTCGACAGAAATGAAAACTTTTAATAATTTTACGGGACTGGAAACATATTGTGGCATTTCTGAGGGTATTTTTTCCAAGGGTCACTTTTGTGACTATGAAGAATTTGAACATTTATTTGGCGGAAGTCTATGACTATGACTATGAGATGGGCAGGAAAAGAAGAGAGAATTATGGCGAGAAGAGAAGCTGAATTAAAGTTTATAGGTTTCAGACACATAAACCATGCGCGTGTGCAGGAATGTTCCGTCAGGACAGCATATGCAATAAAAGCTCATAGACGCTCTGATAGTTATAAAGGGATCGTAATAGAGCATATATAGCAAATAAGACAGCAACAAGATCAGCAGCAAGATGAGCGTCAACGACCCGAACCACCTAGAAGGAGACGAGGCAGATGTTCTCTCTTAGAAGCTCCTGATGAAAACCTTGAAGATCCCCTTTTGGTTTTCTACTTATTTATTGAACCGCCTAAACCTGATGATTTGACTTATGAAAAACAAGAACCGCATCAGATTTGTTCTGATGTTAGTTCAGAAACCAACTAGGACATCGCCACAAGAATAGCCGAAATGAAAAGTCTTTATGAGGAAAAAAGGGGAAGGTGTATAAAGAGTATTTTGAATGATGAAGGTAAAGTAAAACATGAACCACCTAAGAGGATAAAGGAGCCTTATTGGGTTCAAGTTCTCACGCAAGAATCCGAGCAATCACCTGAGCTCATAAGGCCGGAAATCGAGATTGATAAGGTTTGAATTCCCATTACCTTAGAGGAGATTGAAGGACATGTGTTATCAATAACAACCACACCTGGTCCTGATGGAATGACGCGAAGGCATTATGTAAAGACCTTTAATTTAATCCTATGGACTGAAAAGTTATAGCAAAGTCTTCTAACAGCAGGAACCATTTATATACCCAAAAAAGGGACATGAAGACCAGCCTGAGAAGTACAGACCAATTACTATTGCTTTGGATTTAGTAAGAGGTCTGCACAGAATTTTATCGACAAGATTGGAAAAAGTCATAGTTGATTCGAGGCAAAGAGGTTTAAAAATTCATATTGATGACTATGGAGACAACCTGTTTGAGCTAGATATGATTTTAAACAACATCATCAATCGTATAAACATCTTTATATGGCTTCAGTCGATGTTGCAAAGGCGTTTCCATCGGGTTCTCATTCAGCTCTTTTAGTGGCGCTCCAATCATTTGGTATTCCACCATAATTTCTAAGGCATATAAATTTATATATTGATATGGACATACGATTTTATAAGGACAAGGCTGGATCTCTGAGAAAATAACGCCAAAAGGAGGTGTCTGGCAGGAAGATCCTCTCTTGATGTTTAACATCCTTATGACCGTATGTTGGAGGTCCTACTGACAGAGGTAGGCGTTAAAACAGGAGACCACACTACCAACGCTTCAGCATTTGTTGGTGACGTTAATCTATATATCACTACGCCTAGGTACGTCAGTCTCTTATAAACAGCTTGGCCAACTTTTTTTTTCAATGCGGAATGGCAATAAATACGGATGAGATCTTGGCTCTGAGTTTCGAGCCTCTAAAAATGTATGGATACGAAAGAAAGGTTTCTTTATCTTTCGTCGTTTTGAAAAAACATAAGCGATGTTGGTATTATTTTTATGCTATTCGATACACGAAGTTGCAACAATATGAAAAATTTATGAACTTGTTTTTCATAATTTTCTAATCTTCACCAAGTCGTGACTTCAAACATTTTTGAAATTTCTGCAAATGAGTTCATTTCTGTGCACTATATGAATTTAGAGAGACGCATATTGTAACAAACTTTGTTTAGTTCTTGCTCCAGAGAAAAAATAGTACACTCAAACTTAATTATAGAAATTACAAAGGTGCGTGCCCTTAAATATTTTGAATAATAATCAACTCAACTATATACAATGAAAAAATTTCCTACAAATTCTTTAAATACATTTTCGGTATTCGAAATCATTAAAAAACTTTTCGAATTTTCTGAGAATTCTTGAGGAAATTATATCTATATAACTTCAAAAACCTAATTGAAAAACTGCACGTGCAGCAAGCCCACGATTGATGATGTTAGTCTTTAATGAAACAAAATTTCATTTTCATAGTTTGCTGGAATCGCCATCTTCGAACATCCTTATTAGCGATAAAAGATCTTCCAGAATGAAGTGCTTCATTGCTATTCGAATCACTGTCATTGTTTGTAAATAATTTAAACTTTATATCAAATTAGCAATCCGATAGATTAGCAAGATGTGAAACTAATTTTTGTCATTTTACATTGTAGGTTTGTCAACCTTTATTTCAGCTCAACTCTATAAACCACTTGCACCTGTCGTGATACAACAAAAATTAAAATTATCTCTGTACGAATTCCATGTAAAATGCGAAAAAAGAGGAGTACTTGATGAAGTCCTTCAACATGATCATTTTGGTATTAAATTGGCATATTCTTTGGCGCGAGACTTGGTGAAGGTTGCAAAGAAAAAGAAAACGATAGATGATCTTGTTTGGGACAAACTCATTACCTATCGCTTACTTAGAAATCATAAAATTCATGCCATGTGGAAAAATCGCGTTGCTATAATGAATAAATGTTTTTGTACAAGACAGTAATTGAAAGGAAAGAAGAAAAAGGATTTTACAGTTTCACTAATTGAAGCATACTCTCTTGCAGTGATCAGATTGTAAGTTGTGAGAAGTATATTATTACTCAATTATTTATATTCTCAGATGCATATAATATACAAGACAATAATTTTATTTTTTTCATTATTAGGGCCCAGACGATGTTGAAAGAGGTTTATAATAATTAATACAGAACATTACTCAAAGAAGCAATCAATCGAATAGATTTTTTTGGTGGAGGGAAATATTGGTCAGTATATAAATCTACATCATATATAACTAAAAACATTATATTCTTCACTATTATGTCAAAATAAGTATGTTTGTTTTGGTAAATCCATTATGAGAAAACTGATTTTATAGCAAAGTCAGCATATATAAAATTTGTAATGTGAAAATATTAATAAAAATGATGCGTGCACTTGAATTCGCTGGGGTTATTCATTTTTATTAGCGCAAATATTTTTTTGTTTATTAGCGATGAAGCGACGACTTTTAATCTACTATTCAGAAACCAAAATTCTATTAATTTTAAACAAGTTTAATTTAAAATTGAGTAATTGTGAATGCCTTCCATATTATTCAATGCTCACTCCTTATTTCTAAAAAATGTTGTTTTATAAAATACATAACGTTAAAAAATTTTCTTTTTTTTAAAGCCGCGTATATCAATACATTACAAGTAGCTGATTACAAATATGGTAAAGAAAATTTCCGCAAATCTTAAAACTTAAAAAACCAATTTCCTGAAAAAGAAAATATATCAAATTCTTTTGAAAACCAGTTAGCAACCGTTTTTTTTTTCATTTTTGAAGCCTCTTGTGTCAATACATTTTAATGCGCTGATTATGAATATGGCGAAGAAACTGTCTGAAAATTGCTGAATTTCGAATTTAACTCGTGTAAAAGAACTCGCATCTAAAAAATCTTTGGGCAAGAAAAAATGTTTCCTAATCTTTTCGTTACGCGCCACACGTTTCTTTCAATTTTGTGTAAAATAAAATTATTTGAGCGATTATCATTAATGTATATGAAGTATAATAAGCACGTACCTAAATAACGATTTCATATGCTTGAGATATTCATTTTAATATACATTGGTGTTTTAAATTTAATACTATTTTTAACAGTGTTCTCAAAAAGTTTGAGCGAGTTTCGTATTATTGTTACATTGCATGATACATGAAGTTATGAAAATATAACAAAGTTCTGAACTTGTTTAAAAAAATTCCTATTCTTTACCAAAGTCGTGAGTGTAAATATTGTTCAAATTTCTGCACTGGTATTCGGTGCATATTTTCGATAAAATTTGACATAACATAAAATCATACGCTTCTGAAAAATGCATGCGTTCAAAAAAATGTTACATAATCTCTTTCACGCTTTTTAAGACGTTTTAGTGATTGTTTGTTCTTTTTGTACTATATAAATACAAATAAATACATATTGTAACACACTTAATCAGTTTCTTTTCCAAGAAAACGATAGTAACCTCAGACGAAAAAAAAATTACAAAGGTGCGTGCCATAAATTTTTTAATAATAATCAACTTTACTATATACAGCAAACGTTCCTAAAACAAAAAATGGAACATACAGTCAATAACTGCTTCGAATGTTGCTATTATTTTGATTGTAAATTGTAAAAAAATGTAAAAAAATCATCGGTACCGGTAACAAAAAGATACCCTTATCGGTAAGTTTTTTTCTACTGATACGGATAATAATATTTCTAGTATAATTTTGAATAACTTAAGAATTATTTTAAAAAAATTATTATTTTCAGTTCGGTAGATTTCATGATATTTCCCAATATGAATTCGGAAGATTTTATAACAATTTTCTTTATTAGGCAGGATTTAACAAATCTTTCAGTACAACTTAAAATTATTTAAAAGATATTTGAGATTTGAAAAATATTTTAAAATAATATAACTCTTGAGGGGATTTCAAAAAATGTAAAACAAAATATAAATTTTCGAAATTTTCGAAAAAAGATGTTTTTTAAGATTTCCAAACATTTCAAATGATTTCATTGTAAAAGAATGCTCGCATTTCCATTCAACGATGGTAAAATCACTTTGAATTATTTCTCATCATCAGCTTTGAATAATTTTGAAAATCATTTCAAATACATTAATTATAAATTCAACTTGTTCGAAATTAATAGTGTTTAAAGTGGAACTGTTTTTTTATTTTTAATTCACAATTATTTTACAATTTGAAACGCTTTTAAAGATACATAAAAAATAAATGTAGTTTTTTTCTATTACTAAAGCAATCTTTTTATGATTATTAGGCTTGGTTAAATTATATTTTGAGAACATTATTTTTGGCCCCATGAAGAAGACATTTAAAAACATGCAGAAGATTTTGAAGCAAAATTTTTTTATTTTGCAAGATTAAAATATTTTAGAAAAAATTCGTGTAACTCTGAGAGATATTTAGAAGTCTTGAGAAGATTTTGAAATAATTTTAAAATTGAGAAGATTTAAAATAATTTAAAACGAAATGTAGATTTTCTAACATTTCCAACAAAAAATTGAGCAGCTTTTCAAGGATATGAAAGATTTCAGGAGCATAAAATGAATTTCTTAAGCTTTCTGGAGAAATTTCAAACAATTTTCTATTTGAAAAATCAATCATTAAAGAAAATTTAAAACGATTCGAAATTTTTTTCGAAAAATGTCGACAAAAGCAATGTGAAAGATTTTGGGGCAATTGTTTAAAACTTTAAGAAGACTTAAAATTTGTAAAAATAATTCGAGTAAGTTCAAAAAATAATAAAGAATTTTAGAAGTTTTGAAGAGATTAAATATATTTTAAAACCGGAAGATTTCCAAAAATTTCTGAAACATTTTTGAATTTATTCTAAAATTTTAAATGTCCTGAATACATTTTTAACTGCTTCGAAAATTGCTTCAAGTTTTCTAAAATCCTATGAAATACAAAAATTTGCGTACAAATTTTCTAGATACTTTTCCGATATCAGAAATCTTCAAACGTATTTTTGAATTATATCAGGAATTTTAGAAACATTATGTTTATATAACTTCAAAAACAAATGAAAACAAAAAATCTCATCATTATTATAATTTGAGGTGCTTTTTTTTCTACCTTGACTGAAAAATATTTGTTGGTTGAAAATTCAACAAGCTTGGTAAAAATTTGTCTTTTGGATAAATTCAACTCTTTTTAAATCACTTTTTTGGTTGAAGATTCATCATTTTTCTTGAAAGTTGTATCAATTTGAGTTAACAGTGTAACAATCTTGTTGGAAATTTGTCTATTTTCGTAGAATTCAACTGGTTTTTATTTAGAATAAAATATGTTGCGTTGACTGCAATATTAAATATTAAATTTTTCGTCAAGGATTGATATTTTTTGGTTAAAAATTCAACTAGTTATATCAAAGTTGATCAACTATCTGAAACAAAATTTTGCTTGGTCAAAGACTCATCATTTTAGTTCCAAATTATTATTTTTGGTTGAAAATTCGTCTTTTTTTCGTTTAAATTAATTTTTTTGGTTGAGGATTTAACTATTTTGTTGAAAAATGGTCTTTTCTTGAATAAGTTCAGCTGTTTTTAATTTAAAAGTAAAATCTTCTTTGGTTGGAACATGAATTATTATTTATTAGATTTTTCTATGAGAATTTTTTTTTTGGTTAAAAATTCAACTAATCGGTTGGAAATTAATTTTTTTCTTCGAATTTCGATTTGAGATATCTGTATGTGTAAAAAAAATATCTCTGCACCCAAAAATTTTTCCTAATCTCTTCCGGTATTCTGAAAAAGTAGCAGTGATTTTTGTATCAATTTGATATTATTCGATATACAAGGTTTGAAAAACATAAAAAGTTTATGAAATCATTTTAACAAATTCCAAATTTCTATCGAAGTCGTGAGTTTAAACATTCTTTAAGTTTCTGCGTTGGAGTTCTGTGGATCATTCCGATAAACTTTAGTATACGATAAAAATGTATGCCTATAAAATATGTAGGCTAAGTAAAAAAAGTTTCTTAATATTTTCCAGTGTTATGAAATAGTTTCTATACAAAAATAGTTCTTATTCTCATGATGATTTATTAAAAAGTATCAGTAATTTTTAAAATTATCTTCACAATATTTGATGGATGAAGTTTCAAAAATACAATAAATATATAACTCTTTCAAATGAACTGTTCTTATTTCAAGGCTTTCAAAATTAGATAGTATTCCAAAACTTGAATGATTTTATCATCGCTAAAGAGAAATAGGGGTTACGTGAGAGGCGTCCATAAAAATATCCCCAAATGTTATTTTCAAGGTCAAAATTAGGAAAAACTTGGGAAAAACTTTTTTTTTGATAATGAAATTTGGCTTGAACTTAATTTAGGAATATGCTTAATCCTTGCCGAAGTCGCGAGTTTAATTATTCTTTAAATTTCTGCATTACAGTTCTGTCCATCTTTTCAATAAAATTTAGTATCCAATAAAACTGCATGCATTATTCTTTTCACATTTTTCGATATACGAGGATTAAAAAATATACAAATTTTATGAACCTGTTTTTTAAACATTCCCAATCTCTACCAAAGACGTGAGCTTACATATTTGAAAAAATTTCGCATTGCAGTTCTGTGTACTTTCCTATAAAATTTCGTATACAATAAAAGCATTTGCTTCTAAAAATGTGTGGAAACTTAAAAATGTTTCATAATATCTTTTAGCCTGCTTTAAAAGTTCAAGCGGTTTTAATATTATTTTCACAATATCCGATATGAAAAGTTTCAAAAACATACATAATTTATGAACTTGTTTTTACGAAATTCCTAATCACTACCAAAATCGTGAGCTTAAACATTTTTTAAATTTCTGCTTTTGAGTTCTGTACTCCTTTCTATGAAATTTGGTATACAATTAAACTATACGCCTCTAAAAATGTATGGAAACGAAAGAAAGGTTTCTTTATCTTTTGTCGTTTTGAAAAAATGAAAGCGATGTTGGTATTATTTTCATGCTATTCGATACATAAAGTTGCGACAATATAAAAAAATTATGAGCTTGTTTTTGATAATTTGCTAATCTTTACTAAGTCGTGACTTCAAACATATTTGAAATTTCTGCACTGGAGTTCAGTTCCGTGCACTATATGAATTTAGAGAGACACATACTGTAACACACTTTGTTTAGTTTTTGCTCCAGAGAAAAAATAGTACACTCAAACTTAATTATAGAAATTACAAAGGTGCGTGCCCTTAAATATTTTGAATAATAATCAACTTAACTATATACGGGAAACCTCCCTACAGTAGAGAATAAAACAAACATTAGATGATTGTGGACTTAAAATAGTTCTTTATATCGAGAGGGTTTGGAAAATAAAATTTCTGGGTATGAATGTGGCTATTCTTTTTTTGTGAATGAATTTGTAATAATTGGAAATAATGCTTTTCTGATTCTAAGAGATATTTAGAAGTTTAAAGAGATTCAAAAATAATTATAAAGGTTAAAAGATATCAAACCATTCAAAACAGAATCTAGATTTGTGATTATTTCTAACAAAAAGATTGGAAGCTTCTTGAGAATTTGAAAGGTTTCAAGAAAGATTTCCGAATTTGAAGATTTCCGAAAAGTTACATAATATTTTTTGATTTCTTTCAAACTTGTGAGAGTCCTAAGTATATTTTAAACTGATTCGAATTTTTTCTGAAATTTCGTGAATTCCTATGCAATAAAAAAATTTCCTACACACTTTTTAGATACATTTTCGGTATTTGAAATCTTCAAAAATCTTTTCGAATCTTCTCAGAGTTCTCAATTATATTTATATAACTTCCGAAATTAAATTGAAAAACTGCACGTGTGGGAAGTGCACGATTGATGATGCTAGTCTACAATGGAACAAAATTTCATTTTCGCAGTTTACTGGAATTGCCATCTTCGAGCATCCTTATTAGCGATAAAAGATCTTCCAGAATGCAGTGCTTCATTGCTATTCAATTCACTTTCATCGTTTGTAAATAATTTAAAGTTCATATCAAATTAGCAATAAGATAGATTAGCAAGATGTGGAACTAATTTTTTCATTTTACATTCTAGGTTTGTCAAACTTTATTTCAGCTCAACTCTATAAACCACTTGCACCTGTCGTAATACAACAAAAATTAAAATTATCTCTGTACGAATTCCATGTAAAATGCGAAAAGAGAGGAGTACTTGATGAAGTCCTTGAACATGATTATCTTGGTTTAGAACTGGCATATTCTTTAGCGCGAGGCTTGGTGAAGGTTGCAAAAAAAAAGGAACCGATAGATGACCTTGTTTGGGACAAACTCATTACCTATCGCTTACTTAGAAATCATAAAATTCATGTTATGTGGAAAAACCGCGTTGATATAATGAATGAATGTTTTTCTAAAAGACAGCAATTGAAAGGAAAGAAGAAAACTGATTTTACAGATTCACTAATCGAAGCATACTCTCTTGAAGTGATAAGATTGTAAGTTGTGAGAAGTATATTCTTACTTAATTATTTACATTCTCAGATGCATATAATATACAAGAAAATAATGATATTCTTTTGATTATTAGGGCCCAGAGTTTGTTGAAAGAGGTCTATGATAAATAATGCAGAAAATTACTCAAAGAAGCAGTTAATTGAATAGATTTTTTTGGTGGAGGGAAATATTGGTCAATATGTAAATCTACATCATATATAAATTAAAACATTATATTCTTCACCATTGCCTCAAAATGAGTATGTTTGTTTTGATAAATATATTATGAGAAAACTGATTTTATAGTAAAGTTAGCATATATAAAATCTGTAATATGAAAATATTAATAAAGATGATGCCAAAATCTGAAACTAAAATGTTTTTTTTTCTTAGCTGAGAAAAAAAAAATTCGATATAACTTTTCTGTAGAACTTAGGCAATTTTGTGCAGATGGGGGCTACGTGAAAGGCGCCCATGAAAATATCCGCAAATGTTATTTTCAAGGTTCAAACTTAGAAATACTTGGAAATAACTAGTTTTGTTTTGACAATAAAATTTTCTGACATTTTCTTGGACTAATGCATCAGAATGTATCGGTGTGAGCGGTGTTAAAAGTATAAAAAATTTTTGAACTTGTTCGAAATAAACTCCCAATCTTGAAATTCTAAATTTATCTACCTCCATAAAATGTATGCACATGAAAAAATATTTTATAATCTCTTTAAGCGTTCCTCAAACGTTGAAGGGACTTTTGTAATATTGTTACAGAAATCAAAAATATTTGCAAACTTTTTTTTTTTAATTCACAATCTCTACCACAGTTGTGGTTTTAATTATTTTTCAAACTACTGCATTGGAGTTCCGTGCATTCTTCCGATACAATTCAGTATACAATACAATAATATATTTATCTATCTTCGTAAAATTTATGCACACGGAAGAAATATTTTTGATGTTTCAAGGTCTTATTAAAAATTTGAGTAATTTTTAAAATTATTTTTACATTATTGGATGTACGAGGTTTGAAAAATATGAAGTATTTGAAAATTTGCCTTGAACATGAGATAATCACCAAATAAGAAGACATTAAAATTAATTTTATTTTGAATCCTTCAAGCATAGAAAATCTCGATATCAAAATCTGAATATTTTAAATAGTTCTGTTTATTTCTTTTCAGGGACCGTTCAAAAAATAGATAACGCCTTTTTAGAGCTTTTTCAATCTTGGCACCTCCATATTTTACGTTGATAATAAGAACTAATTAAAGTCAATGTTACCATTTCTGAACGAAAATGAGGGTTACGTGGAAGGTGTGCATGAACATATCCGCAAATGACATTTCCAAGGTTACATTTTGAAAAAAACATGGAAAACACTTTTTTTGCAATAACATATGCGGGAATTTTCTGGACTATATTTGTAATCGAGGCATTAAAATTTAATGTATTGAAATAAGAGATTTGAAAAATATAAAAAATTTATGGACTTGTTGAAAAAAATTCCTTATCTTGACCGAGAAGAAATATATCAATTTTTAATGGTTCAATCTAAACTGGTTATTTCTTTTCGGGGGCTGTTGAAAGAATACGTAGCGCAGAGATCATAAAATTGTGGGAATACTAGGGAGTTTTGACTTCAACTGGACGTTTTTCTAATTAATATTTTAGAGTTAACACCCTTCCTAAGGGCAGCTGATGTAGACGCATGTCTTGTGCTGTGAGCTGTGAATACTCTGGTATCCACACCCGCCTGCTCTAAAGTTTCTTTAACTCAACGCAGATGAGCGGGTATAATTTCTGCTCACTCTTTAATGTTTTACAATCTGATTTTACTGAACATTTGAAATTGATGCACCATAGCTAATGCTAACAATGTAACTAGTCTCTGTGTTAGTTGTTGTAAATCAAGGCTATCATTAGGTCCCACTGAAGATAAAAATTCAAAAACCGGGGATGGTTCCCGAACATAGTCGTATTTCGTTTTTTTTTTTTTGGTTCAAGATTCGCGACGCCCTTGAAGAATCTTTAAATTTGGAGATTTTCACTTAAATTAGCCGAAACAATAAGCGATACTGCCAACCGGAAGTTATTTAAGGTTCCGTAGGACTTAACGCTCTCAAATTCCTAGCTTGAAGATTGTATTATTTTTGGGATCTGAGGTTCAAAAAGTGAAATATCTTCTCTTCTGTAGAATTCCCACCAGAGGCGTGTTGGCTTCTCGTATTGTTTAATTGTGTCCAACGCCAGTAAGGCGAAGGCTACTTGAGATGACCAGGATAAGGTTGATTGGAAGTTCCTTCCTGAAAGGTGATGCTAGTAAATCTTTCTGTTCTTTTAAAACAACTGACTCGGTTACAAGTGTAATATTATCCTTGCAATCGGAATTTTATAACCTGTTGCCTATACTAATATGACGGGATATGAGATCATGCGTTTCTACTCATGAAGGTAATTTTTCGGTCATCCTGCAGTCATCCTTACGTTTATTGACGATTCGGCCGGTTGTTCTTATTCTGACGATATAATCGGCTGTTCTGACGATAATACGCTTGTCCTTTTCTCCAAGTGTTCCTCCTAGGAGAGTCTCGCCAGCTAAGATGATCAGTGTTTTGTTTTCTTCTTGAAGGTAGTAAGGCGTTGTCATTATTCGACGGGCGATGAGGTGCAGTTGATGAGCCCTTGTTTGTTATTTCTTTGCTCAACCTTTCCACCGAAATCAGGGATTTGATTTTTTCTGAAAATGTTTACGAAATAAAAAAGAATTAACTTCACTGTCCGCTGCAATGGCTTTTGCAATAGAGTTCAATCCAATATCCTACCCGAATCTCCAAGAAGTAGTGTGATTATTCTAGCCTTGGTAAGAGTTTGTAAGTTTTTCTCAAGGATTTCCAGGAAAAAATGCCCATTAACGAAATACCTATTTCATGCTGATTTTGTGCGACCATCTGGTTGAAATTTATTCAAGATTCATGCGCACCTCCAGATTCAATTTTGGCATTTGATAGATTGGACAGTTTTCACTCGGGGGGTAGTTAGTTAAGAGTTCCTTTTTTGTTTCCTTTGGTGAGCCTTTCTTCAATATTGCTGCCCATCTATCTACTAATGCTTGATGAATGGGAGGGCCTGTACACTTATTAAGGAAGGGGTCCTCACCAAGTAGGTTCAGCACTGATTTCTTGATTTGATTGACAGGAGTGTCTGGTATTTTATTTTCACTCTCATGCACATTCCTTTTTTGGCGTTTCTTTTATTTGGCTTCCTTCACGTGGATTTCATGTTCCTGAAATCTTTGTCTCCGATTAGGTACAGAATCAGACTATTTTTGGCTGCTATTCGCATCTTGGCTTGAGTAGGAAGACTCTCCCGGACTGGTGAATATAATAAGCTTCGACTATTATATGACGAATGCCGAGGTGTTTGCTCGCCATCATCTCTGTCAGATAATTTTTTCCTATATCTACCACTGTATGACTTGTTGTAAGTTGATGAACTTCCATATGTCCAGCGATATGACAAATGATGCAACCAGTGACGCCTATTCAACTTTTCTTCCAGCTGTTGTATTTTTTGCCACAATCTCCGATTTTCACGACCCCACTCTTAGTTTTCCGTCTTCTTCAATGCGCTAAACTTTCAGAGATGCCAAAATATGTTTTCAAACACGTTTGACTACTTCTTCAGCACTTTTTGCTACTGGTAATTATTTTTGTTTTTGAATTGGATCACACGGGAAAACTTAATGAGATTCTCGGAGTGCGGAAAGCGCCACCTAGAGAGAATCAGAGAAAAATTTCTTACCACGAGGTTGAAAAATTTGTGGAATGGACCAAGAAACTAACGTTACTACATATTTGGCCGAGAGAAAGACGAATTATAATTAGGGATACTCTAGGGAGAGTTGGGACACGTGTGAACCGTTTTGATTAGTGGAGCCAACCGGAATACGGAAGTCCTTCTTAGCGCGCGCTTTTCAATTTAAATAATTTTTCTTTTCCTTTTAAAGTTAATATTTAATAATAAATTGTTGCGTACACGTTTCAAAGTATTGAAAATTCAACTCACGGCATTCTGCAACATTTCTGTTTCAATAAAAAAGACGTTACTGTGATTATGGTATTTTTAGATGTGCTAAAGATGCTGGATTTGAATCCTTGTATGTATATTTCTTTTTTTTGCAGTTGCCTCCTCATCAAGATTATGTTTTTAGTTATATTGAATGTTTGAAAATTATTCTTCTTTGCTTGAGGATTTAACTATTTTTTTTTTCAAATTTTGGTTGAACTTCTAGGCTGGAAAGTGATTTTTTCGTGAAAGATTCATATTTGAATTTGAAAATTTATCTCTTCGATTGAAAAATCAACAATTGTGTTGAAATGCAATATATTATTACTACTGGAAACCAAAAATTACATACGAAAAATTACAAAATTTATGAACTTGTTAAAAGAAATTCCGAATCTCTGCCTAAGTCACAAAGTTGATCATATTTTGAATTGCTTTATTATAGTTCTCTGCATATTTTCGATAAAATTTGGTGTACAATAAAATTCTATGCCTCTAAAAATGTATGGAAATTGAAAAAAGGTTTCTTCATATCTTTTGGCGTTCCTCAAAATTCCAAGCTATTTTCGTATTGTTTTTAAATTATTCGATATACGAAGTTTTGAAAATATGAAAAATTTATGAACTGGTCTGTAAAAATTCTAATCTCTACCAAACTCGTGAGTTTAAACAATTTTTCGAATTTCTGCTTTGTAGTTCTATGCATCTCTCCGATAAAGTTTAGCATACAATAAAAATGTATGCCTCTAAAAAATACTTGCTAAAAAAATGTTTTTTGATCTCTCTTCGGGTTCTTGAGTTGTTTTAGTAATCTTTTTGTTGCTTTTACACTATATAAATACAGAGAAACACATATTGTGACGGGTTTCTTTAAGTTCCTGTACCAAAGTAACGATAGTGCTCTCAGAAGAAAATACTGAAATTATAAAGGTGCATGCCCGTAAGTATTTGAATACACTCGAACTTGGATTTACCACTGGTTTTGGTTATGGTTTCAGTGGCCTTCAGTGGTAAATCGAGGGCACATCGAGGGCCGATGGTACAAGTGTGCACGTTGTGGGCTATGTAACACTATAATGTTACAACTATCCAAAAATTATTTTCCAAAATCAATCCTTTTAGTAAAAACCTACTCCAAGGAGAAATTCAGCGAATAAGTACAAGAAAACGTATATCATAGGTCTGAGCTATTATTTGGCTAACTGAAAATAACAAAATTGATTGTCCAAAAACAGCAACTAATACTAACATCTATCCCTAACGAAAGATATAGATATTACAAAAAAGTTGTAAGGCAGAAGTTATTGATTTTTGTGAGTTGAAAAAAAAATAATAAAAAAATAAAAATAATAATCACATTGATCACTTTTGCAAAACTCTAAAGAATATCCACCTAAAAAACCTTAGTACATTTAATGAACCCCATCTCAGTTGTCTTCAACTAAAAGAGCTAAACAAATTTCGGATTAAAAAAAGTCATTCCAGACATCTTCTCAAGACTCTAGTTCATATCCTCATCTCCATAGTAGTACCTAAAACTCAAGAAGCAAGCCCCAGTACTTTTAGCGAACCCGGCCTCAGCTGCCTCTAAATAAAACAGCTTAACAAATTACTAATTGAAAACAGTCACCGCAAACGAATCCCCAAGACTCTAGTTTATACCTTCACCTTAACAGCAATGTTACACAACTTCAATAAATAACGCACAAGAGCGTCTTCAGCGCCGCCGGAAGGCCTTGCGTCCAAAAAATAAATTATTTATGGTATGGAACTCAAAAAAGGTTGGTCTATGATGCTCTGTAAGTTTTGGTCCAGTATCGTTTGTTTTGAGAGAAGGAGAAAGGTATTGTGCAATAAGTGTAGCCTACGCGAGTCGGTTCGAAGCCGTGTTTCTATGCACGCATCCAAAAGGACCCAAAATGACTTTCACAGCAGCTACGCGCTAAACGAGAAAGTCAAAGGACTTTGTAAGGAGGTGGGTGAAGCGGTATAAAGAGGTAGAAAACGTTGATGATTTGCCAGATAGGGCTAAGATACGTGAGACTAAAAAACAGGAGGATAAGATGATCATCAAGCTTTTTGAGAAGAACCCCACCTATAATTTGCGGCAAGCCCAAAAAGTTTTGCCTAAAAAGGAAGTAAATATAAGCCTACAGACTATGCAAAGCCGTTTCAGATCTGCCGGCTATGGATGGAGGAGCACAGTTCTGAAACCGTTCTTGAAACTGGATCACATTGAAAAGCGACTGGTATGGGCAAACTGAAATATCCAGCGCGACTGCTCGAACGTAGTGTTCACAGATAAGTCATCGTTCTGGGAATAAGTTCGTAAACCACGTGCGTGGTCCGTAACTGGTCTACCATTCGTGCAACGCAGCGTTAAGCATCCGGTCAAGGTCCATGTATGGGTTTGCTTCTGCAAACTGGGTTTTGGCATAATGCACGTGTTCACTGGCAGCCTGAACGCCAAAAGAATGCTCAAAATCTATCAGACGGCTTTGATAAAGTCTACAGAGATGTAGTGTTGGCAAGGAAATAAAGACTAAATACTTCAGGAAGACAATGATCCAAAACACCGCAACGGCCTGTGCAGCCAGTGGAAAGAGGAAAAGGGAATCACTGTCTTGAACTGGCCCTCACGATTCCCAGATGCAAATCCCATAGAAAATGTGTGGTTTACAATGAAGCAGAAGCTTTGGGGGAAGCATGTCTTCAACATAAAACAGCTGACTTAACAGCTGTGTGACATTTCGAGATCATTACCCTGCACCACGGCTGAAAGTTTGGTGGAAAGCATGCCCCGATGCTGCCAAGCTATAATCGACAATCATGGGGATTGGACGCCATATTAGGTAAACGCATCACAGTTCGAATACTCTTTTTTGAACCTCTGATGCTGATTTTCATAAATATTTTTTTCTCCAGGAGAAATCGTGACGACGCTCTTGTGGAGCTGGCATATTCTCACCCCCGCGGTAATGCTTAACAATTTCAATAAATAACGCCTAGTACATTGAGCGAACCCCGTCTCAGCTGATTGTAACTAAATGAGCGATAAAATTTTCAATTAAAAATAATCACTCCAGACACCTTTGCAAGACTTTAGTTCTTTTCCTATCCCCAGAATGATATTTAACGGTTCTAAGAAGTAACCCGTATTAAACTTAGCGAATAGGACTTCAGCTGCTTTTAACTTGATCAGAAAAAAAGTTAAAAATAATCACCCCTAACACCTTTCAAAGACCCGTCCTAGCTACGTTCAACTAAAACAGCTAAAAAATGTCAATACAAATAATTAATCAACCCAGACACCTTTTCCAGTCTAGTTTATATCCTTGTCCATGCAGCATAATTAAGAAACCTTCAACTAAAACAGCAGAAAAAAAAAATTTAATCTCCACTGCAGACTCAAGTCAATACAGTATTATTCAATAACCCTAAGAAAGAAAGCATAGTTCAGTGAACGTGTCCTGTCTCAGCTGCCTTCAACTAAACAAGACAAAACATTTTAAATTGAAAATAATCACTTCAGACACTATTCCGAGACATTAGTTCATGCATTCACCTCCACAGTAATATTCAACAATCGAAAAAACCGAGGCAATGAGAATATGAACTGGAGTATCGTGAAGGTGTCTGGAGTGATTATTTCCAGTTTTAAATTTGTTGGCTGTTCTAGTTGACGATAGGTGAGGCAAGGTTCTCTTGTACAAGAGGTTGTCTTTTGGGGTTGTTGAATATTACTGTGAAGATGGGGACATGAATTAGAGTCTTGAGAAGTTGTTTGGGGTGATTTTTTAAAATTAAAAATTTTCTTTAGCTGTTTATGTTGACGGCAGCTGAGATGGGCTTCCTTGAACGTTTTCGAACTATTAGGTTTTTTTTTTCTAGTGAGCTGAATATTAGCTCAGTTAGGGTTAATTTTGTGAAATAATTTACTGGTGTTTTGGAGAGCCCCAAAAATAACGCAAAATTCCGATATTCTCATTGTGAGGTCGAGTGCATAATTTATGTTAAGGGTAGTTTTTATGTAATAGGGGTGTTTCTTTGATAAATCATTTTTGAAGTTTTCGAGAGCCTAATGATAACCCGAGATGCTGGCGTGGTTCAAATTTTCAATTTCTCAAATTTGCTGTAGGGGGGTGTCTTCCAGTACCTCCACCAAAAACTCGGTTTTTAGAGAAAAATAAAAGAGCGCAGAAATCTACATCGGTGCCCAGAAAGACCCAAAAAACAATTGGTCACTGATTTTCATGAAAAACCTTATTTTTAACGAAAATTTCATTAGCCCCCACCCCCTTCTTTTGACATGTGATATCTTGGTCAGAGTGCAACATTTGTGATTGGTGGTGCATTTGGATGCATTTCAAACGCATTTTTTTATTTCGCATATCTGAAATCTTCAAAACCCTTTTTTAATTATTTAAGAATTTAAGAAAAATTATGTTGATTTAAATAAACAAATAAATTACAAAATAAATAGTTTTCAAAATGTTTGAATCAAAAATTATTTTTTTCCTCAATTGGAGAAATTTTACATGCGCGTGGCGCGCGATTGATGATGCTAGTCTTTAACAGAAGAATTTTCAGATCCTCAGTTTACTGGAATTGCCGTCATCGAGAAACTTCAAAAGCGATACAAAATCTTCCAGGATGAAGTACTTTATAGCTGCTGAATTTACTCTCATCGTGTGTAAGTAATTTAAAGTTCATATTAAATTATCAATAAGATAGATTAGCAAGATGTAAGCTAATGTCTGCATACTGTAGGTTCCTCAATCCATATCTCAGCCCAGCACTACGATCCACTTGATCCTGCCGTAATAAAACAAAAACTGAAATTATCGCTGGAAGAACTACAGATAAAATGCGAAAAAAGAGGAGTACTTGATGAAATCCTTCAACACAATTATTTCAATGGGAAAATCGCACATGCTTTGGCGCGAAACTTAGTGAAGGTTGCGAAAAAAGAGAGACCGATAAATGACCTTGTTTGGGACAAACTTATCTATCGTTTATTCAGAAATCCTCAAGTCCATGTCATGTGGAGGGATCGCGTTGTTACAATAAATAAATGTCTTTGTAAAAGCCATAAATTGAAGGGAGATGAGAAAACTGATTTCATAGTTTCACTAATTGAAGCATACTCTTTGGCAGTGATAAAATTGTAAGTTGTGATGGGCATATTGTTACCTAATTATTTATAATCTCAAATGCATATAATAGAAAATGGCAATAATTATATATTTTTATTATTAGGGCCCAGAAGAAGTTAGAAATGGTCCATAAGCAGTACCTGCGTTAGCCTCTTGGCGACCTTGGGTGGGGCCCGAATTGCCTTCCGAAGGCCGGTATTATCCATAAGTAACATAGAACATTACTTGAAGACGCAGTAAATTGAATAGTTTTTTTAGAGGAAAATATTGGCCAATATATAAATCTACTTCGAATAAAAATTATTACATTGAATTGTTTATCATAAAAAAAGTATACCTAGACAATAATAAACTATGATTTGATTCGAGTAAACGGAGATAGTCTGAAAATTTTACATCCATTACGATTTCTTCCTAGTCTAAGTCAAAAGATTCAGTTCCTCCTTGATTAATGCTGCCTGTGCTGCAGCTTCTTGCACGATTATCTGCTATTGAGCTTGAAGTTGTAAAATATCCTGTCTTCCTCGTTGGCGTTCTTTTTCTTCTTTCAAATGATCTATCACTTGCTGTCTCTTCAGACTTCTTCACTTCAATATAGCGAGAATAAGTATTACACGCGGGATGAACCAAATCTTTCGTAACTGGCTACGATTTGACACCTCCAGCAGCTTTTACACTGTCATGCGCAACGCGTTAGCCTATCGGGCTTTCTTCTCACTCTTTTTCCGAATCTGATATTAGTTTTATCTAAAAATGACCAAGTCGAGAAGTCTTTCGATCAAAGGCTTTTAAAGCTTCAATGGTTTGAGGTAAGTTGCATAAATTTTTGTATTCAATCTCAATTCTGTCTGCTGCTGATCCTAGAATCCATTTCATTTCTATGCTCGCGATGTCTAAGCAGGATGTTGGACACCTTCAAGCCACTGCAAGACTCTCCAAAATACAAATTCGATCCATTTGTACTTCACAGGAGTGAGATCCTATCCAGCGACCTCGCTGATAACTAAGTTTCACGTCGCGAATTCCGACGTTGAAAGTATATTAAATTTCTTTTCCTTTCTTTTATTTTTGCTCATTAGGAGTGCTCATTCTTGTTCTATTCGTTACAGTTTTAAGCAGGGAAAACGGCGATCCTGAGAAGTAGGATCGACATTTCATTGATAAATGCCACGATAAAACACATTTTCCAGCTATCCCATTGAGATAGAGGGGTTTGACCCATGCGATCTTACTGAGCTCCTTTTCATCAATGAAATATTTTTTCCTACGTACTTGTCCAAACAAGAATGACCACGCTGCTCAAATGATAATGCTTTATCTTAGCACCCAAATACCGGAGAATAAGAAAATACGAAAGAGAACGAGTTGATTTCTTCTTTTCATAGAAGCTAAAACGCTGCAACAATGGATAATAACGGGACTTTGAGACTCAGTGTTAGAATTAAAGGCTTTTCGTTCCACGCCCTAGAAGAATATCCACTGAAAGAGATTTGATCGATCGAGATAAATCTCTGAACAAAGAAAAAAGGTTTTCGTTCGAAAATCGTTTGGTAGGAATCTACAGAACGTTGAGAGGAACCAGTTGTAGTATACTGAATATTTTAACACGTTTAGAAGGGCAAAGACTGTTCACAAGGAGGTCAGCCAGAAAATTAACAAACTTTGGACTGAGCGACAAAAAGGCCCACTCAGAAGAACTTATTCGTTTAAAGTCAGCGATACAGACATCAATTAGTTCAAACAGCAAGATAGAAGGAAAAATTACTACAACCGCGAATACGGCGAATAAGAAGATTCACACAGCAGCCAAAATCCTGGATCAAGACATGATCAGGCACGTAGAGCATTGCAAACGAGAATGCCACCAGCAAGCCAAGGAACTCTCGAAAGACATTGCTATCCTGGATGAAAACACAGAAGCCCATAAAACCCAATCAACATTAGTACGGAAGGTGCAAGATCAAAAAAATATGATTGTAAGCATGGAGGAAAATCAGACAGAATTGGAAAGACGCGTAAATAAAGGTTCCTAAGTCAGTATATAGGTGAAAGCCTGATTGGCTGAAGAACCTACCGTTAGGGAGGTTTAAGAAGGACAAACGAACTTCCTATGCGGTCCATACGCGAACTCAAAGGTTATACAAAGGCCACCGAGATCCACTTCGAGTTTCGGCACCTCATGTATGTTAGCCTAGGCGGTATGGCACACGAATGGTAGCAATGATCGAGACCAAAAATAAAACATATGCATAATTCAGGGAGAAGTTTATGAAGCGCTTCCGGAATGACACAATTCACAGAAAAATATCAAACTTACTATAATAATAGTTCCATGACAACCGAGGGAAGACAACCATGGTGGAAGATGCCGTTAAAATAATTTCGAATGCTAAGGATCTGATACCACCATTATCTGAATCGGACATAATTAATCAGCTTTCACGACATTTTACAGAGGTGATTAGAAATGCGGTTCTGATGCGAAGAGTCAACGAGTCTCTAGTAGATAAACCGTTTCGGATCAAATACGGCGATCCTTACTCGTGCCACCATGCAGTGGTTGCTCCAAGGATACCAGAACCCTTGAAGTATCTCAACGCGCTTGCCGGCACCCGCCACGGGCCGGCAACCATTCTCAGGAATTGTAAGTGGCAATAAAACCGCTCGTATTGCTTTATTACAAACCCTGGTTTTAATGTATCTCTTCCTTATTCTCGGTCTTCCATCTCCCACGAAGAAACGGTCGATATAATTGGACAAGTAGTAATTCCAAGCATAATCGAGGAAAAAGGGAAACACTTAATGTTCAGGTTAGTCCCAAAATTGAAATCTGTAGGTACTTTAGTCACGGGCATGCTAAAAGTCCTACTTGCTATCCAATGGAAGCAAATCCACAATCACAACCCCTATCCATAACTGTAAATAAAACCGAAAATACACCTGACATTACAGTAAAAAAGAATAAGGAAGTTAAAAATTAAAAAATTATGGATAAACCATTCTTCAAAAAAGAAGAAAACCATAATGAAAATAGGAAACCGAAATTAGGAACTAGCATTAATCTCAAAAGTACAAGAGAGCTTGATAAAACTAAATCGATTATAAAAGATAGGGAAAAACCTCTAGTACCTATCAATCCTAACCAATCCCCAGAAACACAAAATGCCCAAATTCATGTAACAAATCCTACGAAGGATATCCCAAGCTTAATAAGCATAAAAATCAGAATAAAAAATAACATTTCAGATAGATAAGGAAAAATTGACGCACAAAACAATAGTTCGCCAGAAATTTTCGAAGTTATTGTTGAGCTTAACGAAAGCCAACAATCACAATTAGAAAAACTTTCAGAAGATAAAATAAAAGTATACCAGAGAAAAGAAAATAGGGTGAATCACCTAACAAAACATAAAGTTCACATTTAGCGCCACGATACCATTCAACAACGATATTACCACGTGAGACCAAAAATTAAAGAAATAATTTATCAAACAGTAGATAAATTATTGGAACAAGATATAATTAAACCTTCTTGTTCTCATTGGTCACACCCTATAGTTATGATAAAAAAACCAGGAAAAGACTATAGATTTTTTTTGACTTAAGAAAGGTTAATAATATTACAAAAAAGGACCTCTACCCAATCACACTTATGACAGAAATACTGGAAACTCTAGGATCAGCAAAATTCATTTCTAAAATTGACTTAAAATTCGCTTATTTTTATTTTTTTATTTTTTTTTATTTAGACGACATAGTGATTGTGACTCAAAATTTTAAAGACCATTTAAAAGACTTGAATATTATATTAAATAAAATCAATTATGCAAATTCAACGATCAGCCCGGACGAATGCTAGTGAACCTAAAAATAATAAATAATTACAACGCATAATAGGAATGGCAAGCTTTTAAGACTTTTAAAATTGGATAGTATGTTGAAAATTGAACTATCATTTCGAAGTCTTAATTATGAAATTATCACCAAATAACAAGATAAACAAATTATTTTAAAGCTTTCAAACATAAACACTCTCCATATTAGAATATGCCTACTTTTAATGAAAATATTTTAAAATAAAAGCTTTCTTTAAATTATTTATTGATTTTGAATTTTAAATCCTTTAATTTCAAACCTCATTAAAAATATTTCCATGGAAAATTAGTAAATTTTCAATCTATTAATTTTGAACGATTTTTATTTTCAATTGAGCTGTTGTAAATGTTTTCAAAATTATGCAGTCCTAAGTGCTTTGAACTATAAATTTTCAATCATGGTTTTGTCTAAATCGTTTATTGCTTGTTGTGAAATGGAAATGGGGGCTATGTGAAAAGCCCCATAAAAATATTCGTAAATGTCATACCCAATTTTGAAACTTGGAAAAGCGTTGGAAATATTAATTTTGTTTACGGTTACAGTTGGTGATTTTTTTTTGCTCATATTCGTAATAAGCGCACTAAACTCTGTAGATATAAATGCTTTCAAATATAAAAAATTTATGAATTTATTTTCGACAAATTCTTAATATCATTTGAAGTCGTGAGTCAGATATCAACTTTTAAAACTACTTTGCTCAAGTTTTTTTCATGTTCAGTATGAATTTCTTACAGGTTTAACTATATAACAGTACAGCCCTTTTTCTTATTTTTTTTTTAAATTTGTAAAGAGTTCCTTTGGCTTTCATTTGCTTGACAGACTAAAGATCTTCATTCTTGAATCTGATAATCATTTTCAGAAAATCTGTTTGTAATATTTCTCAGTTACATTAGTAATTTTCCACGATTTCATTTGATAACTGGAAACTTTTTTGGTTGAAAATTCAACTATTTTTGGAAAATTTGTATTTTTGGTTTAAAAATTTATCTGGTTTAGTAGAATCATTAGTAGTTTAATTCAACTATTTTTTATTAAAAATTAACACATTTTTTTGATATATCTATTATTATGTTATTGTTTGAAATTATTTTGTTTTTGTTAAAAATTGAACTACTTGGTTCAAAGTTAAACCAAGCTGTGGATTGAAAAGAATTATTTAAACACATTCTTAAAAGGCTGAAATTTTGAAAAAACTTCTGAATATTCTTTTTCGTTCTTTTCCGAAATCCTTCTTCTTTTTTAGATCCGTTTGAACTTTTTACGTCTATTTTACTACAAATAATTATCTCCAAAGTTCACTTGTTTATTTCTTTTTAATGTTATTTATATAAATATAATTTTCCTAATATTCTGAAGAAAATTAAAAAAAAATATTTTTAAAGCTTTCATTTGCGGGAAAAGAATCTTGAAATTAAAAAAAAAATATATTTTATTGTATACGATTTTATAACGTTTTATGGAAAATTCGAATCAGTTCAAGAGATATTTAGGACCTTCATAAGCTTGGAAGAAATAAAAAAATATTTGAGGATTTTCGGAAATATTTCAGTTTTGAAATATTTTAATCTCTTCAAAACTTTTTAAATTCCTAAATATGATTTAAAATTGCGGGAATTATTCTGAAAATTTTCAAGCCATGCAGAATAAAAAAAATGCCTTAAAATCTTCCCGATTTTCTTCTACATTTTTAGAAATGTTTAAAAATCTTTTTAAATTAAAAACAAATTATTTTTGTGAAATAGAAAATCATTCGAAATTCCGTCAGGAAGCTCAAGAACTTTTTTTATTCTCCAGAAACCTTTTGAATTTTGAAAAAGATTTTAAACTTTTAGTATAGAGACAATCTCGATACTAAAATTCAAATATGTATTTCAATTTCAATTCGAAAAAAAAAGTGAAAACTATCAACTGAAGTTTAGATTAAAATTAAGCAATTTTGAATGTCTTCAATTTTATTTAATGCTTACTTCTTTAATAAAAAAAATTGGTTTTATGAAAAAGGTAATGTTCATATTTTTTTATTATTAAAGCCTCGTATGTCAATAAATTTTCATGCGCTGATTACCAATATCGAGAAGAAAACTTCCGTAAATTTTATTGTCAAAAAAGCCTATTTCCTAAGAAACATATACATTAACTTGTTTTTAAAAAGAAGTTGATGAAATTTTTTTATTTTGAAAACCTTTTATATCAATACATTTTAATGCGCTGATTATGAATATGGCGAAGGAAATTTCAGTAAATTTTATTGTAAAAAAAAACCTAATTTCATTACAAAAATGTATTAACTTCTTTTTAAAAACAAGTTAATAATATTTTTTATTTTTAAAGCCTATTTTATCATACAGTAGATAATTATGAATTACAAATAATTATGTGTATCGAGACGTTATGGAAAATCAAAATTTTGGGTGAAAATTGCTTCAAAGTTTGCTATGATTTTTATCGTAAACTGTTTTTCAATAATTGGAAATAATACTTTTCTGAACATTTTGCTATCACTCTTTAATGTTTACACTTAACAGATCTTCAAAGTGGTGAAACAAATATTTCCAAAAATGAATGCGAAAGATTTTAAGACAATTTTTTTCATTTGGCAGGATTGAAATATTTTTTTAAAAAACTTTGAATTATTTCGAAATATATTTGAAAGTTATAAGAAATATTCGCAAATAATGTGAATCTTGAGGTGATTTCAAAAAATGTAAAACAAGATATAGATTTTTGGGATTTTTTAAAAAAGATGCTTTTCAAGATTTTTAAACATTTTAAATGATTTCCCAAAATTTCAAAAAGATTCAAAAATAATTTTAAACTTTACAGGATTTCTAATAATTTGAAACAGAATTTAGATTTTGAAAGATTTCCAACAAAAATCAGCTTTTTAAGAATTTGTGAGGTTTCAAAATATTAAGACGAATATCTTGAGTTTCTTGGAAAATTTTCAAATGATTTTCGATTTTGAAAATTATTATTCATAGGAAAATTTTAACGCTCTTTTACAAAATAACAAAATTTGCCTATAAATTTTTAAAATACTTTTCCGATATCTGAAATCTTCAAAAATATTTTTGAATTTTCTCAAGAATTCTAGGAACATTATATTTATATAACATTAAATGAAATAGTTATTCGAAATTATTATTTTGTATTGAAAATTATTTTTTCCCCCAGATTATAATTTGGTTTAATTTTTGTTCTGTCTTGTCTGAAACATCATTTTTGGTTAAAAGTTGAACTACTTTGTTTCGTCAGAGGGGTCCTCCAATCGACATCGTGATAGAAAATTCATATTTCAACATTAAATTAAAAATAGTAAACAATATCTGAAAAATATTTTATTGGCGTTTTAAAATTAGAATTTTATAAACTATAAGATCCAATAATTGGAAAAGTGATATCTGACTTTGGATACAACCCTATTCAGTTCACATTTGGGCGAAAAAAAAAAACCAAGAAAAAGGGTAATAACGGAAAGACTGTAGAGTCTGATACATTTGAAAGTTTGAATCACTTAAAATTGTCGAAGAAAACTTACTACTACCGTATCCTCCAGAGCTTCCTCTGTTGTTGTATCCTCCGCCTCCACTTCCACCGCCGCCACCACCGCTGCTTCCATAGCCACTACCTCCATAGTTGTTGCCACCACCACTGTTGCCGGTAGCACCTCCAGAGCCGTAGCTACTCTGGCCATAACTTCCTTGGCTTTGAGATTGGCTATAATCCTGGCCACCGCCACCGCCACCACCACCACCACCTCCACTGCCACTGTTGGCACCATAACTCTGGTTGGCACCATAGCTCTGATAACTTCCAGTGCTTGGAGGTGGTTGAGTATATTGGCTATATGCAGCAGCTGCACCAGTTGGGGGTGGATACGAAGTATCCTGAGTTGCTGGTGGAGGCTGGCTGTACTGATTGTACCCCTGCTGCTGATAAGCAGCGTATTCTGAAACAGATGTTTTTTATTTATATTTTCATGGCTGGAACCTTCAGAATCGACGAGAAAATAAATTAAACAAGAGTTCTGTTTCAAAAAGAATACGCGTGATTAAATTTGTTCAAAATAGTTGAATGATTTCTGATTTGGAAGAAGGAATTTTAGAAGAAGAATTTTAAATTGTCAGTTGAAGCATCAGCTAATTTTTTGTCATAAGAATTACAATTCTGATTTGGAACGGAGAAATTTTCCAAAAATTATATTACAAAGCAAATAATAATTCTTTACGGAAATTACCTGTCCTGAAATTTAAATTATAAATATTTACAGAAATCCCCTCTTCCAAACTGAAACCAATTTCTTTATGGAAATTCCCCGTTTCAAGTCACAAGTACATTTATTTAAAAAAATAGTCTGTACCAAATCATAATTATATTTATTTACAACATTTTATATCATAATTTCGAAAACTCTTTTCAAATTTGGAAAAGATAAGTTTCAAAATTATTATTTGCAACAAAAAAGAAATGTTATTCTAAACAAATTCTTATTTAGAACCAGGAATTTTCGAAATCTGACGAATTCTGACTTGAAACAGGGATTGTTTTGGTAAATTCTCTTTTTATAAATTATAATTCTTTTCCAAAATTCCCGTTCCATATCAAAAATTCAATGTTCAAAAGTCAAATTACAATTTTTGCGGTAACTCCCTGTCCTAAAATCAAAATTATAATTTTTCACGAAAACTTACTGTCTCAAACTCAAAATTACATTTCTTTATTTGAATTCTATGTCACAACTTACAATTATAATTCTTTTCGAAAGTTCCCTGTTCCAAGACAGGACCCATTTACATTCTTTTCGTGATTTTTTTTTCATATTATAAAAAATTATATAAAATTTCAAATTGTTTGAACAGGGAATTTTCTAAAAAAAAAAATAATAAAATAAAAAAATAACTCTTGAGTTGAAACAGGGAATTTTCGTTAAGAATAATAATCTTCACTTCGGGACAGGATATTCCCGTAAAAAGAATTATATTTTTTGTTTTAGGTTCACTTTAGAAAAGGAAATTTTTTTAAGAATGATAATTACGAATTTGGAACAGAGAATTTCCGGAAGAATTACAAATTTAGCTTGGAATAGGTAATTCTTAATATTGAACGGGCAATTTTGGGACAAATTTTGATTCTGATTTATAAAAAGGGAATTTACCAAAACAATCCCTGTTGCAAGTTAGAATTCGTCAGATTTTGAAAATGCCTTGTTGCCAAATCAGAATTTCTTTGAATCGAAACATTTTTTTTTGCAAATAAGTTTGCCAGCAAATAATTAAATTTTGACGATTTAAAAAGTCAAAAGTTAAGTTTTCAATTCTAAACCTTCTAAATTGAAGAAATTTCGAATGAAAGTCATGAAAATTACAGAATTTTGATTGGTAAAACTTAAAATTTGCATGATTTTTAATCGTAAATTTTCAAAATTAAAAACCCTTAAATTTCAAAGATTTACAATTGAAAACTCTTGAAATCTGTAACTTGAAATTCTAAATCTTCCAAAAATTGAAGAAAATTTTAATGTAAATCATCAAATTTACAGCTTTTTAAATTGTAAAACTTAAATTTTGCATAATTTGAAATGGCTAATTTTCTAAATTAAACTCTTCAATTTTAAAAACTTACAATTCAAAATTCAACAATTTTGAAGAGTTATAATTGAAAACTCTTGAACTTGAGAGACGTATAAACAACATTCTAAAATTTTAATGAGTTTTGGAAATCAAAGGTCAAGTTTTCAATTATAAATCTTCCAAATTGAAGTTTCGAATGTAAAATATCAAAATTGCAGAATTTTTAATTATAAAAATTGAAACTTGCATAATTTATCATTTTAAATTGTGAAAATTTAACTCTTCTATTTTAAAGAGTTTCAATTTCAAGTTTTACAATTTTGAATAATTACAATTGAAAAATGTGAAATTATAGAGATGTATTTATTGTGATGATTTTGAAGTTCAAAAGTCAAAGTTTCGATTCTAAACCCTTCAAATTGAAGAAATTTCAAATGTTAATCATCAAAATTAGAAATCCTTCTTAACGATTTGCAATTCAAAGTTCTACAATTTTAAAGAGTTAAAATTGAAAACTCTGAAATTTCAAGACGTATAAATAAACATTCTTAAATTTTGATGATTTTGGAAATCAAAAGTCAAGTTTTTAATTATAAATCTTCCAAACTGAAGAAACTTGTAAAGTAAAGTATCAAAAATATACTTTTAAATTGTGAATATTTTAAACTCTTCAATTTTATCGATTTTCAATTATAAGTTCTATAATTTTGAAGTTTTACAATTAAAAACTGTGACCTTTTACAGATCTATCAATACAAATTGTTCAATAGTGATGATTTTGAAAATCATCACTATTGAAGAAAATTCGAATATAAATAATCAAAACTACAGAATTTTTTAATCTTCAAGACTAAAAAACTCTTAAATTTTGAAGAATTACAAATCTGAAGTGTTGAAATTGAAAATTCTTAAATTTAAAAAATAAAAAATTACAAATTATGTATGCAGTTTTCAAGATTTATATTTTATTTAAAGGTATGTAAATTGGAACATTTCTTTTGATAGTTAAATTTTGTAGATTTACAATGGAAAAATCTTCAATTTTCACGACTTGCAATTTAAAATTCTTCAATTTTAAAGATTTTTTAATAATCATTCTTAAATAGTGATTATTTTGTAAATCAAAAGTCTCACTTCTAAATCTTCCAAATTGAAGAAGTTTCGAATGTAACTAAGAAAAATTACAGAATTATTAAATTTTCAAAATTAAAAACTCTTCAATTTTGAAAATATAGCATTAAAAAGTATATTTTGAAGACACAATTGAAAACCCTTCCAAATTGAAGAAAATTCTACGGTAATTCATCAAAATTACAGAATTTTGAATGGCAAAACTTAAAATTTGCATAATTTTTTATCGTAAATTGTCAAAATGAAAAACTCGTATTTGACTGGGATCATAGAATTTTCGACACGGAACGGGAATTTCGGAAAATAATTTTAATACTGTTTTAGAAGGGAATTGAAAAAAAATTCAGAATTATAATTCTTCAACAAAATTCTCTGCTCCAAATCAGGAGTCTTTCAAATCTGTAAAGATGTTTAGAAATCTTTAAAAATCGTTTGCAATCATTCAAATATTTTGAAATCTTTCAAATATATCGGGGAAAATTAACAATTTAACGGGAGAATATGTGAATTTAATATCACCGAACGAGTTTTTAGAGCATTTAAAAAAAATCGTAAATTATTTTTGATTGTGTCGCCTGTATCTTGGCATACTAATGCGTCATTAGTGTAAAATTTATAGCAAGTCCCGACAGGCTTTTCTATTTTAAAAACAGCCTTGTACGCATGCAAAGATAAAATCTATAAACGCCCAAAAATTATAATATACAGCACAAATTATAATCAATACGTCACCATGTTACATAATACCTATAACACACACAAAAATTAATTTCACCTGACTTTAATAATTATTTCTAGAATCCTAAAATAAAACGATGAGATTACAGTTAGCATTATTATAGTTTCTAAAAATTCCTGAACGGCAGCGTGCCTTTTTAATGTCTGCATTCATCAAATTCGATAAAAACTCCAAAAAACCCAAAAATTGTTTACAATAACAATTCATGCCGCTCCAGGGTCATTTTTATCCTGGCAATTATTCTAACCTGATTTGATGATCACCCATCAGTGGATTTTCGATAAGACCGGTGAAATTACTAGCAAACTAATGATAAGAAATAGGAATGACGAACGCGTTTTCGACGCCAAATTGGGGCACAATAGTTACTCTAGGGCTTTTGCTTAAAATTAAAAAAAATCGCTAAAGATGAAAGTTAAATGAATTTGTTACTCGATATTAACGAAAAAATTAACTTTGTCGTTATCGAGCTATCATTAATAAAACAAAATGTAGGAAGCGTCACCGCGCTATGCCGAAAAGTATCAGGGTCTCCATATTTATCAAACATTACCGGAAGATTGCCGATCGGCGTGCAACATTTTAGGAAAGGGATTTATTTTAGATAACAAAAATGCAGGTACTTACGGTTATCCGCCATCGTGTCCCTTTTGCGATTTACGACTTCCAGAAACACAAAAACGGCAGGAAGCCGAAAAATGCGGGAGGGAAAGGCCTAAAAATTGAGAGAAAGGCCAACCAACAAGCACACGACGACAAACTTTTCCCTGTCCGTCAATGGTAGGAAACGGAAACCTCTCCACCCTCGTTTCCGGAAGTACACAGCGACCTCTATTTTTCATTTCCTAGGTATCAAATCAGAGTATGAATTTCTCCCTATTTTCTGAAAAGAATTGTCGAAAATTAAGCAATTTTCAAATTATCGAACTGTTTTTCTTGTTTTAGAGATTTTTATTTTTATTTTTCCACAATTTATCTAATTGTTTCATGAAAAAACTGCAATTTTGTGTAGGTAATTTGAAAGAGGTGCCAAAGATCCATGTCCTGCCAACCTATAAAAATGATTTCCAGATAGCGGGATCTTAAAAAATATTGACTAATTGATACATTTTAGCAAGTTTATGTGATAAATCAATTTAATTTTTTAATTTTCTGTATTTTTAAGATAAAAGTAGTAAAGTAAGGTATGAATAAGGAATTTAAATATAAATGGCGGAAAAATGGTTTTGGTTGGCGACCCTGCTCGACAGCTCTTTGTCTGTGGCTCTTCCATTTTGGTTTTTCGTCCAAAGAACAGACGGTTTGTTTGGTAGGCCAACACGTTTTCGTGTCGTTTGACTGAAATGTAAGTACTATTTAACACTTTTTTCTGAAAAATATTGTTAAATTTAGACGCTTTAATATTTTATTGAATTAATTTTTCAGTTAAAACCTGAAAAACTATTCAAATTGTTTACGATGCGTTCCGATGTTTTTGACGTTCGCCACGATTCCGTGCTTTCACTTTTACAGGTTTCTTGAAGGTTTAACTCTAAATATTAAATTAACGTAATTTAATTTTATCTTATTTCCATTTTTTATTAAAAATCGATCTTTAGTAGTAATAATTTGGCGTAATTTCGAATGTTTGAAGTTTGTTTCAACAATTACGTGTTTCGAGGTTATGTTTAATCATTTTTCACGTGGAATTTTAAAGCTTATTGATGATTATAAATAAGTATAACAATTTAGAGCGAGCCATGCTTTAATATATACAATTCAGTTATTGATTACCCAAAATACCCGCATTATCAAATAATTGTAAGGTATTAAAATGAAAATAAAGAAAATTAAAACAACATGGAACATGCAACAAAGGAACTACACTAAAATAAAAACGTATAAAACAGTCATCCAGTAGAAAAATTTTCATCAAGAACTTAATTCTTTACATGCTTTTTTAATTGCTCGCACATATCTTCGATTTTTTTATATTGGTTATGTATTTTTATAGATTTTTCGACAAGCTATGCGACCTAAAATAACCTAAATGATTCTAAGAACAATTGCGATCATAATAAACGTTAATAAAATGTAACATAAAACGAGATTATTTCCTTGAATCTTTTATCAAAAGTAGATCACCATATCTAAGAGTGCATTTAAGTAAATAGTGTAACACCTCACAGACTTGAAAATTGTTGAATGATTTTGTGGATAGTATTAATTTCAAAAATTATGAAAAAACTTGGTTTTTATGGATATTTTTTTAAATATCCAAAAATATTTTCAAATCATTGAATATCCTAAAGTATATTCAAATTTCCGAAATACTTGGAAATTTCTCAAATCTTGAAAATAAATTTTTTGACATTCCGTTAAAATATTATAAAATTATTTAAACCTAATTGGAATCCTTTAAAGTGCCCTCAAATGTTTCTAAAACTTTAGAATCTTGAAATTCCTTGAATTTTGTTAATCACTTAAAACTTCCTCCGAATCCTTTAAAATATTTCGAATCCTTTGTAATTTCTTTTAAGGTTTTGAAAATTCCTTAGAATCTTTGAAAATATGCTGAAATATTTCAAATTGTTGAAATACATCCGGAAATATTTCAAATTTTTGAAAATATTTCAAACTTCCTTGGAATCTTTGGAAATCCCTTGCAATTTTTCGAAGTTCTTGAAAATTCCTTGGAATCTTTTAAAATATTGTAAAATCCTTTTAAATCTATTCAGATTCCTTGGAATCATTCAAAATATCTTAAAATCTTTGGATATACCTAAAAATATTGAAAAACACTTGAAATCCTTGAAATGCTATGAAATCCCTTAATTCTTGATTATAAATTATTTTAAATTTCATTAAAATTTTGCAGCATTTCTTGAAATCCCGTGACCCTAAAATATTTCCAATCCATTGGAATTTTTGGAAATCATTTGATATCTTGAAAATTCCTTGGAATCTTTTAACATATCCGGCAATCTTAAAAAAAAGTTTAAAATACCTTAAAATATTCAGAGAAAAAAAACTCAAATCCTTGAAATGCTATGAAATCCTTCAATTCTCGAGAATGATTCTTTGCAATGTCATTAAAATTTTACAGGATCTCTTGAAATCGCGTAAAGTTACATGAAATCTGGTGAAATTCCTCGAATTTTTTAATTACATGAAACTTCCTTCGAATCGTTTAAAATACCCTAAAATCCTTTGAAATTCCTTAGAACCTTACAATATGTCTTAGAAACTTTGAAAATACATTAATAATGAAAAAAAAACCTTAATAATTGGAAAAATCTTCAAATGCTATGAAATCCCTCAATTCTTGAGAATATATTCTTTGAAATTTTATATAATGCCTTGAAATTCCTCGTAATAATTGAAGTCCTGTGAAATCCTTTGAGATCCGGGAATATTCATCAAAATTACCCTTATGAAAAGCCTTTGAAATTACTGAAATCCTCGGGAATCTTTTAAAATATCCTAAAACCTTATATGTCCTATAAAATCCTTCAAAATCTTCTAAAGCCCATGGAAATTCTTTAAAACAGCATGCAATTTTTTTATGTCGCTTCAAAACCTTCAAATCTTCGAAATTTTGTAAATCCTTCGAAATCTTTTCAAATATCCTTACAAACCTTCGAAATATCTTCAAATTTTTGAAATATAATAACATCTTTGGAAATACTTCAAAATATGTATTTAAAAATCGGTTTAAATCCCTGGAAATTTTTAAGGTTCTATTAAATCCTTCGAGTTCCTGGAAAATTCATCAAAATACCTTATCAAAAGCCTTTAAATTACTGAAATCCTCGGAATCTTGTAAACTCTTTAAAAATAAAAATTCTTTGGAATCTTTTTAAATATCCTAAAACCTTACAGGTACTATAAAATCCTTCCGAAATTCTTGAAAACCGCATGCATTTTTTTAAAATCCCTTCAACTCATTAAATCTTTAAAAAATTTGTTTAATCTTTTGTAATTTCTTGAAATTTTTTAAAGCTTTTAAAAATTCCTTGGAATCTTTTTAAATCTTTGAAATTTCATAAAATCTGACGATATTCATTAAGATACCTCATTGAGATCCTTTAAAATTCTAAAAATTATTGAAATTCTTTGAAATCTTATAAAATCACTTTAAAAATCTTTGAAATCTTTTCCTTTATGGATATTTTTTTGCAGAAAATTAAAAAAAAAATGAAAATACCAATCTAATTATACGGATGACGTCTTTATAATATTAAATCTTTTATTGTAAAATTACTAAAATCTAACCGATGACCCCTGAGTGAACATGATGATTCCAATTATCACCATCTTTCGACTGAGTCGTTGTGATGATACTTTTTGAAACTGACACGTTTCTAAAATTGATTTTAATGAAACTGTAAAGTTAAATTGAATTATTAAAGTTTCTGTTTCTCTCTGTTTAAAGTTTTTGCAATGCGTTACGTGGCTGCATACCTTCTGGCTGTCCTGGGTGGCAAAACTGGACCCAGCCAAACCGACATTGAAAAGATCTTGTCGTCCGTGGGAATTGAAGCAGATGCGGAGAAACTAAAGAAGGTTATCTCCGAGCTCAATGGAAAATCCATTGATGAGCTGATCGCACAAGGTATAATTCTCGATACTTTTATTGTAGAAGGGTTTATTCTCTCCTTTTCATTTAACTTTAAGAGAAAATTCCGATTTTTAATTGAAGAATCTAAAATTTTAATATCTTTCAGGTCGCGAGAAACTGTCTTCAATGCCCGTGGGCGGCGGTGCAGCCCCTGCAGCTGCTGCAGCAGGTGGTGCAGCTGCAGCTCCAGCAGAGGAGAAGAAAGGTAAAAAAAACCTTCTTTTGTTCTTGAAGATTAATCTAAAAATGCAAAATGATGTTATCCACTATACCATCTTTCGCCTGAGTCGATGTGTTGAAAATTTCTTAACTGAATGCAATGATTAAATTTTTGTTTGAAGAAAATGCCATCATAGGTTTTTACTGATGTATTATTTGTTTGTTTGTTGTAACAGAGGACAAGAAAGCAGCCAAAGAGGAGTCTGAATCCGAAGACGAAGACATGGGTTTCGGTCTCTTTGACTAAGGCCTTTTCGGGGTTGTACAAAAGTCTATTCCTTTAATACCACCACTGTTGAGGAATAAATCTTTTTTTTAAACATGAGTGTTGCGATAAGTACCAAACCTTTTCCCTCACCATTTTCCAGACAAGGATTTTTTTTACTTAAAGATCAATAATTGGTTCAGAAAATATTCATTTGGTTTTGAGCTTTTCCAGAACTCTTAAATTATGTTTTCCAAAATCGTCAAAAAAGATTGGACCATTTCAAGACAATTTTCGTAATTTTACAAGATTAAAACAAAAATCGAATATTTAAAAAAAATATTTAGAAGTTTTAAAAAGATTTAAATAATAATTTGAAGTCTGAAAATATTGCAAACAAAATGTCAAACTTTTAATGAAAAAAAAAAAATTAAACCAACCAAAAACAGTTGAATTTTCCACCAAAGAGTAAAATTTTCCAGCCAAAAAGACGAATATTTCAAAAGACAAATTCTTAACAAAAAATGTAATAGCTGAGTTTTGAACTAAAAAAGGTAACTTAAAACAAAAAGGGAAAAGTACTATACAAAATTAATTTCCCATCAAAGAGATAAATTTTACAAACAACAATAAAGATTTTTCAGTCAAAGAGAAAAACAAAGTCTTCCAAGATGTTAAACTTTCAAACTTGAGTTAAATAAATGCAGAAATAAGATTTTTTTAGAAGATAATTGAATTTTCGAACCCAAAACTTTAATTTTCAACAAAAGGATGAATTAATTCTCAATGAAAAAGTTAATATAGTTGATATTTTAACTAAATACTTAAATTTTTAAACCAAAAAGATACGTTTTTAGCAGGCAGTTGAATATTTAATCCGAAAAGTTTAATTTTCAACAGATGAATTCTCAATGAAAAACGTAACAGTTGCTATTTCAACCAAAAAAAGCGAATTTACAACCAAAAGGAGGATTTTTTTAATACAAAAGTTGAATTTTCAAACCGCAAAGTTTAATTATCAACAGGAAGATAAATTCTCAACGAAAAATGTAATAGTTGAATTTTCAACAACAAAAAACGAATTTTCAATAAAATAGACAAATTTCAATCAAAGTGATGAATTTTGCAACCAAAAAGACAAATTTTGAACAAATGAAGATTTCTAAGTCAAAAAGGGAAAAAAGTTTCATCCGGACTGTTCAACTTTCAAGCAAAAAGATGAATTTTGTATAAAACAACAGAATCTTCACAAAAAGAAAACCTATTTTTTAATTAAACATTTGCATTTTTAATTTAAAAAAAGAGAACATTTCAAACCAAAATGATAAATTTTCTACCAAAAAAACCAATTTTCTAAAAAAAAAAAAAAAAAAAATCATAAAAATAGACTTTCAACCAAAGGGATAAATTTCGAACTCAATAATTGGTGAATTTTCAACTGGAATAGTTAAATTTTCAGTTAAAAAAATTCTATATGTAATAGAGTTTAGTACAGTTGAATTTTCAACCAAGAAAGATTCCAGTTGAATTCTCAACGACAAAATATGAATTTTCTACTAAAATAGTAGAATTTTCAGCTTTTTCTCAAAATTGATTACATTTTGAACCAAATAATAAAATTTTTAACCGAAAATATAATCGTCAGGTGGAAGCAATTGCAAAAGGAAATACAACTAGAAGGTAAATATATTTTAAAAATATATGTGTATGTTTTCAGTGCATACAAATTATTAGTAAGTATATTATTTCAGGGTGGCCGCAAAACTTCAGTTTCAAAATTTCCTAATTTTTCCCTGACCAATTTTTCATTTTCCCTGACTATTTAACATTAAAAACCCAGAATCCTAATCTTCCAACATTTCTAATAGAATTTTCAACTAGGAAGATTTAAATTTCTACCAAAAAATACGATTTTTCAAAGAAATAATTGAATTTTCATCTAAAAAAAAATTCTACCAAAAATGGTACAGTTTCATTTTCACTTAAAAAAGTTTATTTTCAGCACCAAAAAAATAATGAATTTTGAACTAAAATTATGAATCTTTAAACGCAACACGATTAATTTTTTAACAAAGTAGTTCAACCATGTATATATATATATATTTATTTCTTCCAAATATACATTCTTTGTGTTTGTACATAAATCAAATTTCTTACTCTACTTTCTCTTAAACCTATACAACTTTCAACCAAGTATTAGTTGAATTTTCAATCAAGAAAGATTTTTCAGTTAAGAAAGAAAACAAATTTTAACCGAATTGTTGAATTTTGAAGCCAAGAAAACTAGTTTTCTACCAAAAAAGTGGAATTTTCCACCCGAAAATATGAATTTTGAACAAGAAAATTATTTTTCAAACAAGTAGTTTAATTTCTGCCAAAATAGTTGAATTTTCACCACAAAAAGATGATTTTTCAAGAAAAAATGATGATTTTCCAACAAAATAATAAAAAATAGTTGGATTTTCATATTGAATTACGTTAATTCAGTACTTATTTAAATAGAATAACTAGAAAAAGAGGAAAACAGATACATGAAAGGAAATAGAAATTTTAATAATTTATAGACTAACAAATAAGAGGTCGCCCATATACTACGTTACCAATTTTAGGTAGTTGAATTTTCAATTTAAAAAAATGAATTTTTAAAGAAGTATCATTTTCAACCAAAGATGAATTTTCCAGCAAGAAGATTAATTCTTTACCAAAAACACGAATTTTCAACAAGATTTTTTATTTTTAAAGCCAAAAAGACGAATTATTTGCAGAAAAGTTGAATTTTCAACCCGAAAATATGATTTATAACAAAAAAATTAATTTTCTTCCTAAAAGTTAAATTTTCATGAAAATAATTTAATTCTTAACAAAAAAATTAATTTTCAACCAAATAGCTCATTTTTCTACTAAATTGTTGAATGCTCAATCAAACCAGATTACTTTAGACCCAAACAGTTGAATTTTTAAATAGAGATGAATTTTTAACCAAGAAGATTCATTTCGACCAAAAAAGACGAATTTTGAACAAATTACATGCATTTTCAACTAGAAATATCAATTTTCAACTAAAAATGGAATAGGTACATTGTTAATTAAAAAAATTAATTCTAAAAAAAACTTCAACAAAATAGTTACCTTTTTTTAAAAATAGTTACATTACCGACAAAAGATATACATTTTCAATTAAAATGATGAATCTTTAAAAAAATGAATTTTCAACACAATAGTTCAACCCAAAATAATATTTTTTAACTAAGAAGATTAATTTTCTAAGAATGGAATAGTTAAATTTTTACCCAAGTAATTGAATTTTTAACTAAAGAAGATACATTTTGAAAAAACAGTTAAATTTTTAATGAAAAAGATGTACTTTCCAGCAAGAAGATTAATATTCTACAAAAAAAAACGAATTTTTAACAAAATACGTTAATTTTCAACGAAATTGTAGACTTTTTAAGCTAAATGGACGAATTATCTACAAAAGGGTTGAGTTTTCAGCTCAAAAATATGATTTCTTAACGAAAAAATTAGTTTTCTACCAAATAGTTCAATTTTCTACCAAATTGTTGAATGCTCAACCAAACCAGATTAAGTTAGACCCAAATAGTTGCATTTTTAAATAGATATGAATTTTTAACCAAGAAGATTCATTTCGACCAAAAAAGACGAATTTTAAACAAATTACATGCATTTTCAACTAGAAAATATAAATTTTCAACTAAAAATGGAAAAGGTACATTGTTAATTATAAAAATTAATTCTAAAAAAAAATTCAACAAAATAGTTATATATTTTTTAAAATAGTTACATTATCAACAAAAGATATACATTTTCAACTAAAATGATGAATCTTAAAAAAAATGAATTTTCAACACAATAGTTTAACCCAAAATAATATTTTTTAACTCAGAAGATTAATTTTATAAGAATGGAATAGTTAAATTTTTAACCATGTAATTGAATTTTTAACTAAAAAAGATAAATTTGTAAAAAATAGTTAAATTTTTAGTGAAAAAGATGAACTTTCCAGCAAAAAGATTAATGTTCTACCAAAAAAAATGGATTTTTAACAAAATACGTTAATTTTCAACGAAATTATAGACTTTTTAAGCCAAAAGGACGAATTATCTACAAAAGGGTTGAATTTTCAACTCAAAAATATGATTTCTTAACCAAAAAGTTAGTTTTCTACCAAAACGTTAAATTTTAATTAAAAGCATCTGAATTTTTAACAAAAAAAGTTAATTTACAACCGAATAGTTTAATTTTCTATCAAATTGTTGATGATTTAACCAAACCAGATTAATTTACACCTAAACAGATGCATTTTTAATCAAAAGAGATGAATTTTCAACCATGAACATTAATTTCGACCAAAAAAGACGAATGTTGAACAAATTACATGCATTTGCAACTAGAAGATATCAATTTTCAACTAAAAATAGATTAGGTACATTTTTTAATAAAAAATTTAATTCTAATAAAAAAAAAATTTCAACAAAATAGTTACATTTTCAAATAAAATGATGAATCTTAAAAAAATGAATTTTGAACACAAGAGTTCAACCCAAAATATGATTTTTTAACTCAAAGAGTAATTTTCTAAGAATGTTAAATTTTAAGAATATTTTTTTTTCTAATTCTGAGAATGTTAAATAAGAAAGTTAAATTTTAACCAAGTAATTGAATTTTTAACTAAAAAAGATAAATTTAAACAAATAGTTAAATTTTTAATGAAGAAGACTTTCTAGCAAGATTAATGTTCTACCAAAAAACACGAATTTAAACAAAAAATACATTAATTTTCAACGAAATTATTGTAGAATTTTAAAGCCAAAAGGACGAACTATCTGCAAAGCGGTTAAATTTTCAACTCAAAAATATGATTTTTTATTCAAAAAGTTAGTTTTCTACCATAAAGTTAAATTTTCATTAAAATAATTTTATTTTTTTAACGAAAAAGTTAATTTTCCACCGAGTAGTTTAATTTTCTACCAAATTGTGGAATCGTTAACCAAACCATATTAATTTAGACCTAAACAAATGCATTTTTAATCAAAAGAGATGAATTTTCAACCAAGACTATTAATTTCGATCAAAAAGACGAATTTTTAACAAAATACATGCATTTTCAACTCGAAAAGATCAATTTTCAATCAAAAATATCAATTTTCAACTAAAAATGGAAAAGGTACATTGTTAGTTAACGAAATTAATTCTCAACCAAAAAAAAAAAACGAATTTTCAACAAATTAGTTACAGTTTCAACAAAAGATATACATTTTCAACTGCAATGATGAATCTTTAAAAAAAATGAATTTGCAACAAGAGTTCAATACAAAATATGATTTCTTAACGCAGAAGAATAATAATTTTCTAAAAATGGAATAGTATAATTTTCAACCAAGAAGGTGAATTTTAAGAGATATGAATTTTTAATAAACTAGTTCAACTTTCAACCAGTGAGGTAAATTTTTGACCAAGGAAGATGACTTTTTAACAAAATAGTTGCATTTTCAAAAAAAAAAATTCAAATAAATACTAGAATTTTAAACCAAACGAGATAAATTCCGAATCAAAAATATAATAGTAGACTTCTCAATCAAAATGAGTTGATTTTTCTTGTTGGATTCTCTTAATTTAGTTCACATTTAACCGAAAAAACAAGAAGAAGGGGAGAAAGGGATTATAAAGTTAAAGATTTGCCTAATTTAAATTCCTAGACGAAGGGAAATTTTATAATAATTGAATTAATAAATTTGAGATCATTGATTAATAAATTATTTATGATAATATATAGATAAATTATACTAATTTAATTTTTAGCAATAACATTATTTTTTGTTTTCATGTTTCTTAAAAACAGAGAAAAAAAGAATTATTTATAATTTATCTCAGGAACGTCAGGAAACGTTTCTTCCACTACCCCCCCCCCCGCCCACATTACTACAGCGTAGTTTTTAGCGAGACCCCCCGCCCACACTCAAATTTAGAAAGTAATTTACATGGACAGCCCCTATAAGCATTTAAATAAACATTGAAGTTTATTTTTAATACTTTTAAAATTTTAGGTTAGAAAGTTGGACATTTTGCTAAGAAAATTAATTTTAAGTCAAAAAGTTAATATTGCACTGCAAACTTTTTAATTTCGGACAGCATATTTGTAATCTTTGTAATCCGTATTTTCAATCAATCCCACAGAAATCCAATGGCGCGAACCCAGTGAAATTCAAACCCAATAACCACCCTGCTCCAAAAATGCAACCAAATAATAAAGACAAAAACGTTCTATTAAAATCAAAATGACCCGAGTCGAACTGAAGATCGGTTTGATGGTTTGCCAAGCATTGCAAGTTCCGGAACGTGTCAATAAAGACACGAGACACATTGACAGTGTCACCTACGATTAAAATTATATTGTACGCGCCGTCGCCGTTGGCTTCATTCACGAGATTTCCAAGTGGGATTGGCAAGAGGGGTTGACGTTCTCTATTGTAACCTTGCGCACCAGGTCTCCAAAACCTCAGTTTCCGTCATCAAGTCACCTCGTCATCAAAAGCTTCCAATCTCAGAGTATTAATTTATTCCCAAGTATTTCCACCTGACACGCGAAAGGGGTCTTCTCGCCGCCGGGTAAAAGTCGATCCTGCGAGGGACTATTTTGCAATCGAAGGAGTTGTGGTGGGGGACGAATGGACGAATAATGGCGGCCATGATGGGTGTCAGCGGTTGACGGTATTTGCCTTGCGTCAGTCGGTTTTGTACGCGGATGATTGAATCGAGATTTTCGGGGTGAAAGGTGTACGAAAAAGTTAGTGTAGTTGCGATCGAGAGAATCGCCACTGGCCGCGAAAAGAAACTGCCAAGTTGGGCGGCTTAAGGATTCCGGTAATCTGGGAATATCATCGCAAACATGACGCAGCTACTGCCCATAAGGTTTCAGGAACATCTCCAGGTAGGTGACCTGCTTTTCCCCTAAGATGCATCGCCTCTGACCTCCGAACCCGAAACACTCCGATTCTTGGAATTAGATAACGGTCATGACCTTTTCAAATCGGATTAGGTTCAAATCTCTCCTAAAGATGAGTCGAGACGCGTCCGGAGCTCCGAAATGCCATTGACTTTGGACGTTGACAGCTATCGGAACGGTTGAATTCTGGGCTTTTTGATGAGTTCGTTAAAAGCCCTGGGGCTATTTGGTGAACCGGACGATTTGAGAGAGCAGTGGGTATCGGTTGGGAGCAGATTGGGTGCGAGAATCGTCGCAAAATCAGCGAAATTAGGGAATCGATTTTCCGCCGATAACCGATCGCCTGTGGCATGGAAGCCACGTCTGCTCCTCGACATATACGCCCCTCGCTTCCGCCTACAAAACATCGTGTGGTACTGTCGCTTGACGTGATTCCTCGACCTGTGTTTTTTCCCTTAATATGATTATTAGACGATGATCCTTGTCCATTTCAGAGGCATTCTGCATGGGTCAAACTTTCAGCATTGCTGACATTGCAGGGAGATTTTTTTTACAAAAGATGAAATTTATTTCTGGGATTTATTTTACTGCGTGCGTGCAGATAATTTAATAGTTGTCATTCTCGGTTTTATTTGCATGAAAGAATATAAATATATTTTATTTGAAGAGTGTATGTTTTTAAAGGTTAATTATAATATCAAATTGAATAACCGGAATTCTGGATTGTGCAAGATTCTTGCAAACTGTTGTTATTTTTCAAGTTTAGCCCATTTTTCCCTTTCTCAGTCGCCAACGTAAAGTTCTTTTAATTCATCTGGAGTTCCAGTTTTCTCATTAACTGAAAAATATCAATTTTTAACAAAACAGTTTAACTTTCGACCAAAGGGATGAATTTTCTATTAAAATGAAGAATCTTCAACAAAAACAATTGATTTTTTAACAAATTGGTTCAACCTTCAACCAAGTAGTTCAATTTTCAACCAAGAAAGATTAGTTTTTAACAAAGCCGTTCAAAGTTTAACCAAGTAGTTGAATTTTCAATTAAAATAGACCAATTTTCGACAAAACGGTTAAACTTTTAACCAAAGGGATGAATTTATAACTAAAATGATGCATCTCCAACCAAAAAATGATTTTTTAACCAAGTGTTCAACCTTGAACCAAGCAGTTCAATTTTCAACCAACAAATAATTTTTGACGAATAATGTAATAGTAGATATTTCAACCAAAAAATATGTAAATTTTGAATAAAAGAACAATTTGATACAACTAAAAAAGACGAATTTTCAATAAGATAGTTAAATTTTCAACCAAAGGATTGAATTTTGAACTGTAATTATGAATCTTAAAAAAAAGTGATTTTTTAACAGTGTTCAACCTTAAACCAAGCAGTTCAATTTTCATTCAAAAAATATTTACATTTTAAATAAAAAACAATGGAATGTAACCAAAAAAGACGGATTTTCAACAAGATAGTTAAATTTTCAACCGAAGAATTAAATTTTGAACTGTAATTATGAATCTTCAACAAAAAAATGATTTTTTAACAAAGTGGTTCAACCTTCAAGCAAGTACATAAATTTCCAACCAAAAATATCTTTATTTTTATTGAATAATGTAATAGATATCACAACCAAAAACTATTTTAATTTTAAATGAAAAACAGTTAAATCCAAACAAAAAAGACGAATTTTCAACATGATATTTACATTTTCAACCAGAAGGATGAATTTTCAACCAAAATTATGAATCTTCAACAACAACAACATTTTTTTTTCTAACAAAGTGTTCAACCTTTAACCAAACAGTTCAATTTTCAACCAAAAAATATTTAAATTTTAAATAAAAAACAATTGAATGCAACAAAAAAAGACGAATTTTCAACAAGATAGTTAGATTTTCAACCAAAGGAATGAATTTTGAACTGTAATTATGAATCTTTAACAAAAAAATGATTTTTTAACAATAATGTTCAACCTTTAACCAAGCAGTTTAATTTCCAACCAAAAAATAATTATTAACGAATAATGTAATAGTAGATATTTCAACCAAAAAATATTAAAATTTTAAATAAAAAACAATTTAGTGTAACCTAAAACGACGAATTTTCATCAAGATAGTTAAATTTTCAACCGAAAGATTAAATTTTGAACTGTAATTATGAATCTTCAACAAAAAAATTATTTTTTAACAAAGTGGTTCAACCTTCAATCCAGTACATAAATTTCCAACCAAAAATGTCTTAATTTTTATTGAATAATGTAATAGATATCACAACCAAAAACTATTTTAATTTTGAATGAAAAACAGTTAAATGCAAACAAAAAAGACGAATTTTCAGCATGATATTTACATTTTCAACCAGAAGGATGAATTTTCAACCAAAATTATGAATCTTCAACAAAAAATTTGATTTTTTCAATAAAGTCTTCAACCAAGCAGTTCAATTTCCAAACCAAAAATATTAATTTTCAACGAATAATTTAATAATAAATATTTTAACCAAAAAATGAACCAAAGAGATGAATTTTGAACTGAAATTATGAATCTTTACCAAAAAGATGATTTTTTAACAAAGTGGTTCAACCTTCAATCAAGTACTTAAATTTTCAACCAAAAAATATTTAATTTTCAACAAGATAGTTGAATTTTCAAATGAAGGCATGAATTTTGAACTCCAATTATGAATCTTCAACCAAAAAAAAATATTTTTTAACAAAGTAGTTCAACCTTCAACCAATTACTTTAATTTTCAGCCAAAACTATATTAATTTTCAATTAAAAAATATCCTAATTTTAAACGAATAATGTAATAGATATTTCAGCCACAACAAATATTTTTATTGTAAATAAAAAACAGTTAAGTCTAACAAAAAAGACGTATTTTGAAAAAGATAGTTAAATCATCAACCAGAGGGATGAATTTTGAACTGAAATTATGAATCTTAAATAAAAAAAAAATTTTTTAAATCTCTTCAACCTTCAACCAAGCACTTCAACTTTCAACCAAAAAATATCTTAATTTTCAACGAATAATATAATAGTAGATATTTTAACCAAATAATATATTTTTATTTAGAATCAAATACAGTTGAATGCAACCAAAAAAGGCGAATTTTCAAAAAGATAGTTAAATTTTCCACCAAAGGGGTGAATTTTGAACTAAAATGAATCTTAAAAAAAAAGATTTTTAACAAAGTGGTTCAAGCAAGTACTTCAATTTTCAACCAAAAAATATCTTAATTCTCAACGAATAGTGTAATGGTAGATATTTCAACCAAAAAACATTTTAATTTTAAATCAAAAATAGCTGAATGCAACCAAAAAGGCGAATTTTCAACAAATTCGTTTAAATTTTACCCAAGTAGTTGAATTTTTAAGAAAAAAAGATTAAACTTCGACCAAAAACAGTTGCATTTCCAACCAAATAGTTGAATTTTTAATAAAAAAGACGTTTTTTTTAGAAGACAGTTGAATTTTCAAACCCAAAAGTTTAATTTTCAACAAAAATATGAATTCTCAATGAAAAATGTAATAGTTGAATATTCAAAAACAAAAAACGAATCTTCAATAAAATAGTCAGATTTTTAACCAAAGAGTTGAATTTTCCAACCAAAAAGACAAATTTGGAACAAATGAAGATATTTCAGTCAAAATGAAAAAAAGGTTCATGCACGTGCTTGAACTTTCAAGCAAAAAGATTAATTTTTTCTAAAACAATTGAGTTTTCAACCAAAGGCATGAATCTTCAACTCAAATGAAGAATCAACTGAAATAGTTACATTTTCAGTTAAGAAAATTAATTTTCATACAAAAAAAATTATATGTAATTGCAGAGTTTCTCTCTGGTAATAGTAGATATTTCAACCAAAAAATATTATAATTTTAAATCAAAAACAGTTGAATGCAACCCAAAAAAGATGAATTTTCGACATATATATATTTTTTTAAGTATAAATATATATATACTTTTTTTCTTGATTTTTTTTCCTTCAATAAGATTATTAGACGATGATCCTTGTCAATTTTAAAGGCATTATGCACGATTCAAGCTGTAAGCATTGCTGACACTGGTGGGAGATTTTTTTATGGAAGATGAAATTGGTTTCTGGGATTTATTTTACTGCGTGCGTGCAGATAATTTAATAGTTGTCGTTCTCGGTTTTATTTGCATGAAAGAATATAATTATATTTTATTTGAAGATTGCTTGTGTTTAAAGGCTAATTACAATATCAAATTGAATAACAACAGACTTCACACTCTTACCCTTATAATAAGCTGACTTCACGAAAATAAGGGAATAGGGGAAAACATTATTTTAAATAAAATTAATATTTACGAGTGTAGGTACCATATTTAATTCAATATGAAACGCTTAAGATTTCAAATCGAAATATATTGCATTTTCAACAAAATAGTTGAATTTTCAAATAAAAAAGATGAATTTTCAACCAAAAACGAAAATAATTTTCGACAAAATAGTTAAATCACCAGCAATAAAATGAGTTTTTAATCAAAGTAGTAGTTTAACTTTCACGCCAGTAGTTAAATTTTCAACCAAAAAAAGATGAATTCTCCGTGAAAGAGTTAATACTTTAAAATTCAAATTACTAAATTCTAAATGCTGGAAACTAAATTAAAATTGTTAAAGTGTTGTGATTTTCAATTTAAAGTTGAACAATATTAATGCAAATTTGAAATCAAACCTCATTTGATCTTTTAGTCTGAAGTTATTCCACTTTTAACGCTCTCAACTCATAATTGTTAAATTCCAAATTTTTAAAATTGAATTCTCTATTTGTTGAGAAGATTCTACCTTTATTTTATCTGTATAGCCAGTTTCAATTTGAAACTTTTCAATGTGGACATTTTTCATTGTTTACTTTCTAATGCATCAATTTGGAATATCATAAACGATTTAAATCTCAAATTGTTTAATTTTGAGACTTTTAAACATAAATTCTCAATTTTTTTTAGTGCTTCCTTTTTTAAATATTATTAACTTTGAAGTATTAAAAGTTTACTTCTAACGTTGATTATGAGTTTTTTTTTCCAAATAGATTGAACGCTATCAGAATACTATATAAAATGAGCAAGGTTGAAGGTATTTTATCACTTTATAAAGAAGATATTGCAAAAATAGTATAAATTCCAATGCTTTTTAAAATCTGTAATAAAATCTAATATAATAAACGTTTTATAACGTTGGAACAAAAAATTAGAAAAATTTGAAGACATCTCATCTGTAGGAAAATACTAATGAAAATCAAATGAATATAATTTTTAATAAATTTGATAGAAAACTTGTGACTACTCATTGCATATATTTTGCATAAAATATTTCCTTCAGCAGAAAAAATATTTAAATGTTTCAAACAATTTTGTTTCAACTTTAAACATGTTGCACCACGTAAGCCAACATTTTTGCAGTAATGGCAATAAGTTGGTGCGATTCTATAGAAATTTACCTTTAAAATTATTCCAAGAATATTAAAAAGTGTTTATTACATACGATTTCATTTAAATTTAAAAAGAAAATGGAAATTTACACTATTTTTTAAATATCTTCTTGAAAAATTGACAAAATGTCTTTATCTTGGTTTATTTGATCGAGAATACTTGCAACCTATTTAAGTAACAATTTTTTAACCAATACTAAATAATTACAAAAAGATCACTAGACACCTTGCTACGAAACATTACAATCAGAATCTGAAAATGTTTGATTTTGAAACTAAACTTGAATTCGAAAAAGATTTATTTGGAAAGAAATTTGGTAAATAAATTGAAATTTTAAGGTGCATACTCAAAGTCAAATATTATTTTATTAAGAATCCTGTGATTCGTTTTGTTTTAAAACTGATTCACGTCTAAAGTCTAAACTCTAAACAAACAATTCAGTGATGAACAAAAAAATCATGAATGCCAGAAATAGATTTCTGATTTTTTTCTTTTCTTTCATCATTTGTTCTCTGATTTCAAGCCAAAATCTTATGATTGAAAAATATCTTACATATTTTATTGATTTTATATTTTTCTTGTTATTTTCTATATCTTTATTTTCTAAGTGGATATTTCTTACGTACACACGTTTACATACATATTCTTTTTCATCCAAACAAATACGCAACGGCTAATTTTGTTCCAAACGAACTTGCTCAGTTTGCCGTCTGAATATAGGGTGTCTACTAACCGGAAAATCACCGGGAAGTAAAATAAAGCCGGGAATCACATTTAAAGTTTTGAAAAATGTGAATTTTGGAAGGTTTCAAGAGAATAAAAAAAATGTCTTATGATTTCTGGGAAAATGATTTCTGATTTTGAAACATTCATTTTAAGAGAATATTTGAAAAAAATTTAAAACTTTTCCAACATTGTCAAAAAAGGACCCGGTGGCTCTTAAGATTATATTTCTAATTAGCAGAATTTATTTCCAAATGTTAGGCAAATGCCATCATTTAAAATTTAAAAATATTTCACAAAAATTAAACCAAATTATTAAGTTTTTCAAGAAAATTTTAAAATATTTCTAGAAATGTCGAAAAGTGTGGAAGCTTTTAAGGCAATTTTTTATTTAGAAAGATTTTACAAATATTTTAGGAATAATTCGATTCAGTTTAAAAGATGTTTGAAAATTCTTCTCTTGATATAAATTTCACCGTGTCGGTTAAAAATGCAATTGTTGTGTTGAAAATTAATTTTTTTGGTTAATGATTCAACTATTTTGTTGAAAATTCGGTTTTATGTTTGAAAATTCATTTTTTAACTGTAAATTTAACTATTTCATTTTTGGTTGAAAATTGATCTTTTTTAGTTGAAAATTCATGTATTTTGTTAACAATTCGTCTTTTTTGGTTTAAACAAATTGATTTTCTTGGTTACAAATTCAACTATTTTGTTTAATATTCATCCACTTGGTTGATAATAATTCTGTTTGGCTGAAAATTCAACTATTTCCTTGAAAATTCTTCTTTTTGGAAGAAAATTCATTTTTTGGTTGAAAATGTAACCGGTCGAAAAATAATCCTTGTTGATGAAGATTCAACTATAATGTTCAAAATCGTCTTTTTCAAAAATAATTTGAAAAAATTGAAGAAAGAATGTGGATTTTTGAAGATTCCGAAACAAAATTTAGAAGCATTGTAAGAATTTTGAAAGGTTTCATGATGATAAAAAAGTTTTCTTAAGATTCATAGGAAAATTTCATATAATTTTTTATTTTGAAAAATGAATTCAAAGAGAAAAGTGAACAATATTTCAAAACATTAAAAATGATTTCCTCAAATTTTGAACAAGAATATAAAAGATATTAAAGCCGAATTTGGCCAATTTTGCAAAATTACAAAATATTACAAACAATTCGAGTAAGTTTAAGTGATATTTAGAAGTTTTGAAAAGATTCAAAAATAATTTAAAACTTGTCAAGATTTCAAAAGATTTAAAACCAAATGTAGATTTTTGAGGATTTGAAACAAAAAATTAAGATATCTTTTTAATTTCTTTTGTATTAGAGATTGATTATTGATTAAGTATGAAAGAGTTATTACAAAAAAAACATAAATTTTATTTATTTAATACCAAGTGAATGTTATATTAACTATGTTAGAAACACATGTAATTATAATTAAACTTTTATAATAAAAGATTAAAAATAGTTTATTGTAAGTAATGTTAAACAATTAATAATTAGTTAATCGCTAATAACAAAAACATTAAAAATTATATCTAAGAATTATTTAACAGTTAGAATACCAAAAATAGAAGGATCTAGAAGCATGAATCAGAATTAAATAATAAGTAACTATCTTTTAAATTGTTTTTTAATGCAAGTTCCTTGTGAGCCTGGGTATGAAAATGATTAAAGCTTTAAGGAATACCTTTCATATTTAAGTTAGATGATAAATTCGAAGTAAATGCGAAAATAAGAAATAGTAACCTTGATGGAAGAGAAGGGAACTAGCTGGATAATTTTCTAAGTCAAAGGTAGTAATGAATATATTTTCCTCTAAAATCTATACCTAACTACTGTTGGACGCTCTCCTAACTTCCTTTGAATCTCACGAAGATAATAAAGCTTCGAATGAGTCACACAATGTGTTTTTAATTGTAAAAAAAAAATCGAATTCATTTTATGCATTTAGGTCACGGAAGAGTAATCACTACATTGAAATAGGAAAACTCTGGAATAAAATCGTAATCAATCTCTTCTTAATGTTTTCTTTTTCTCTCTAAAATCGACTTTTAAGCTGATTTGATAATTTCAATAAATGTTCATTTAATTCGTATTTCATACTCTGATGCAACATTGCTTGGTTCTAGAAGGATTGAAAAACGCCTCTGTATTTTGTCAAGAAAGTCACTAATCGGCAAAGTATCTAGTAATTAATATTAATGAGAAACTTTATTTGGTGGAGGAAAGATTATTTTTTGTTTTAGTATTATATATTCAGATAAAGATATGATTCGCAGTTTGAATCCTTCGACATTGACACACAAAAAAAACAGATTATTGTTATATTTTTGTGTTATCAATGAATCTTATCTTTATTAAAAGAATTTAGTTTTGGCGAGTACTATCTCGTCTGCAAAAGATTGACCGCATCTAATTAAAATATGAAATTTTATTTATAGCTGACCGCTGTTGGGATAAACGCAAACAATGTCAGCTTCAATACTGTCACCATGGAATCTGATAAATTCATCTGTGTGCGAGAAAAGGTAGGCGATACAGCACAAGTAGTAATCATCGATATGAACGATACCGCCAACCCCATCAGAAGGCCGATTTCGGCAGATTCGGCAATTATGAATCCAGCGAGCAAAGTCATCGCTCTGAAAGGTAAACTCAAAGAATTTTATAATTAAAATAGGGATCACAGTCCGTCCCCTTTTTCCCCTTAAATTTAGAAATCCCCTAAAATAATTAAAATTGATAAATTGGGCCCAATTTTTTTCCATTTTTTTTTTACAAAGTTTCGATTCATTTTTTAAGAATCATATACCGAAATTGAAGAAATTAGAATACAAGACGGTCGATTTTTGATGATAGCAATTTCAAATATTGCGTAAACAATTTATTTGCTAATTTTGTAAATTTGAGACATCGTCGACAGCGAAGAAATCGCTAACGATTCAATTAAAAAAATGCTGTCGTTGCAAATCAAAAACATTTTTGTAGAGGACAGGCTTCTTAGTCCAAAATGCTCTAAAACAGGAGAAATAAGGAGACTTTGCAAGAAAATAGGGGAATAAAATCTTTTAAATAAAATTAATGTTTATATTTACTATATTAAATTCAATTTTAAAGGCTTTAAGCTAAATTCTTAATCAAGAAGATGGGTTTTCAACTAAAACGATGAATCTTCAATAAAAAGTGAAAAATTCTTCAATAAAAATAAAAAAAATTGTTAACAAAGTAGTTCAACTTTTAACCAAGTAGTGGAATTTGCAACCGCAAAAGATGAATTCACGAAAAATGCAATATTTGATATTTTAATCAAAAAAAACTTTTATGTTGAATGAAGAATAGTTGAATTTATCTTTAAAAAATACGACTTTTCAACGAAGTAGTTGATTTTTCAACCAAATTGTTAAATTTTAAATTTAAAAAAAAAATAATAATTACAAAACAGTAATTTTCCACTAAGCAACGGAATTTTCAGCCCTGAAATGTAAATTGTTCTCAAAAAAGTTAATTTTAACCAAAGAGATGAATTTTCAACTAAAGTAATAAATCTTCAACTAAGAAAATGAATTTTTAACAAGCCAGTTCAACATTTAAACGAATAGGTGCATTTTTAACCAAAAAAGGTGAATTCTCAACAAGAAATGTAATAGTTGATATTTTAAACAAAGTAGATTTTAATTTTTAAAAACAGTTGAATTCAGTGAAAAAATACAACTTTTCAAGAAATTGATTGATTTTTTAATCCAAAAAGACGAATTTTCTATAAAAACAGTTGAATTTTTAACCATAAAATATGAATTCTTCACAAACAAGTTACTTTTGAACCAAATAGTTGTCTACATCATTTAATTTTCAAGCCAAAGAGACGAATTTTGTATTTAAAACAACAGTTGAATTGTCAACCCTAAAATATAAATTGTCAACAAAAAAGTTATTTTTGAACTAAGTAGTTTCTACAAAATAATTCGATTTTCATACCGAAAATATAAATTTTCATCGAAAAAGTTATTTTTCAACTAATTATTTTTTACAAAACAGATTTTCAAACCGAAAATATAAATTTTCAACAAATAAGTTATTTTTCAACCAAATAGATGATTTTCCAACTAAACTGATGAATCTTCAACCAAAGTTCTCAACCATGAAAGATGAATTCTCAAAAGAAAATGTAATAGTTGATATTTCAACCAAACAATATGTTTACTTTAAATAAAAAATAGCTGAATTCATCTAAAAAAATACAACCTTTCAACGAAATAGTTGATTCTTCAATCAAATTGTTGAATTTTCTACAAAAAAAAAACAGTTGAATGTACAATCATGAAAGATGAATTCTGAGCAAAAAATGCGATAGTTGATATTGTAACCGAAGAAGTTTTTAACTTTGAATAAAAAATAGTCAAATTTATCAAAAAACTACGAATTTTCAACAATATAGTTGACTTTTACACGCAAACAAATTTTTCAGTCAGAAAAGAACAAAAATATGAGTCATATTGTTGAATTTTTAAGACAGTAAGACAATAATTTTTCAGTCAAGAAAAAAAATTACAACCAAATGATTGAATATTCTACAAAGCAGTTGAATTTTCAACCTAAAATATAAATTTTCAATAAAAGAGTTCATTTTCAACCAAAAAGAATGAACTTACGACCGAAAATACATAGTTGGACTTTCTTATTGAGTTCTATTAATTCAGTTCGAACTTAAGTTGGAAAAAATTCATGAGAATAAGAAATCAAAATCTTCTTGAATCATTTTTTCTGATTTATTTTTATCATAAGAAAGTGTTGAAGTGTTCCAACAGATCTTTCAAAGCTAGCTAAAAAAAAATGGATACAAAAATGAATAGAAAACTTGCTAAAGAAAGGGCGCTACTGTTAGAAGGGACTTTCTGTCGACATTCACGCGGATTATATAAAAAGCTTTTAATAAAAAATGAAATCCCTGTTTTTACCTAAATTTGAACTACTGAACCGCTGTGATCCCTGTTAAAAAATGAATGTATTTTTTATGTTTGCTTCAAAAATAAAAAAAGATTCTGGTCTGATTTATCGTTATTATTTAGTTTGAGCAGAAAAACTCAAAAATAAAAACATTTCACAATCGTTATTCCATTTAAATCAATTAGTGATTGGATAAATCAAATCAGGTCTGGAGATAAGGAAAGGGACATTTTACAAGTGATTTCTTAACCCCTCGATTTATCTGTCGACATTGAGCTTATGTCAATTGCGATTAATTTCTCTCCTTTCATACATTACGAGCAATCTGCCTAAATGCATTTAAGTCATCGATATATCGATTTTCACAATTCTGTCATGATGGAAGTAAGATATTTAGAATTAATAGAATTAAATAAAAACAAATTTTGTATATCTGATTGGAATCGAAGTATTAGCAAAACCTTTTTTCATTTCTTCAGGCCTCACAGACCGATGCCTAGTATCGTTAAAAAAAATGGTAATAAGATCAAAGCTTCCAAGAGTCAGGGATTTTGAAAAAAGTAGCAAATCAGGGAATTTCTGTAAGAAGTAACTGCAAAAAATAATCAGGACTGCCACACAGTCACTATTAGTCATTTTTTCCTCAAATCACTTTTTAGTCACTTTTTTTAAATGAAAATATCATACTATTCACTTTTCTTTCAATAAATTAACTCATGGGTTAATCACTGTTCAGATCTATACCTATTTCTGAATTGTCTTGAATTCTTTTGAAATATTTCAGGGTATTTTTAAAGATGTCGAGAAATTTTTAATAGATTTCAATAGTGGGAAAGACTTAAAGATTTTAGGGTATTTTTGAAACTTTTAAGGCATTTTCGAGAGCTTTAATCTGAAATATTTGAGGGAATTTAAAAAGATTTCATGAATTATTAATTAATTTCATTAATTTGAAGGGATTTCAAAGCTCTTGAAATATTTTAGGATAAAGAATTTTCTAGAATTTCGGAAGATATCGGAACGATTTTACAGGACCTATAATGTTTTAAGATATTTTAAAAGATTTAACGGGATTTTATAAGGTTTCTGAGGATTTCAATGATTGTAATAATTCAAATTAATCCCGGTCAAGGTATTTTAATCAATTTTCCAGGCTTTCAGGAAATATCAGATTTCATAGAATGTCACGGGATTTTGTAATATTTTAGTGGATTTTAAAGAATTTATTCACGTGAAGTAAGGTATTTTGTAGAGTTTCAAAGATTTGAATATATTCGAAATTACTATTTTGGATTTCACCCTACATTCTTATTAATTTATCCTGATTTTTTTTTAATTCTTTGAAATTCTTTTTAATTTTTTTAATTCACTTGAATTCTTATAAATGTACTCAATTCTACTTATCCAATGGGTTTTTTTTACCTTATTATTAAAATGATAATGATGTTCAAATGATCAAAGGATTTGAATTATTTTAATGTTTTTTTTTTTTTAATTCCTTGGAATATTCAAGAGCTTTACAAATTTTCAAGGGATTTCAAAAGATTTTAAGGGATTTTAAATATTTGAGGTTATTTTAGAAGATTAGGAGTAGTTTTTAACATGTGTCAGTAATTTAATCGGATTTTAGAGGATTTGCAATATTTTAAGGTATAATAAAAGATTTCCAGGCGTTAGGGATTTCAAAAGATATCAAAGCATTTGAAATATTTTAGGATTTTTTTTCTATTCCAATAGTTTAAAGGGATATCAAAGATTTTAAAATATTTTAGGGTATTTTAAAAGATATCAATGTATTTTGAAGAGATTTAAAGAATTTCAAGGGGTTTCCAATGCTTTCAATAATTTTAAGGGATTTTAATATTTTGATTTTAATATTTTGATGGATTTCAAAAAATTTATTCACAAGAAGTAAGAGGTTTCGTAGGGTTTCAAGAGGTTTCCAAATATTTTTTTGCAATTCATTTGGAATTCACCCTGAATTCTTATTAATGTATCCTGGATTCTTTTAAATCCTTTTGAATTCTTCTAAATTCACTCAATTTTACTCAATTCAATGGATTTTTAAAAAGTTTTTGTTTAATTCATCTTGAAGTCTTTAAAATTCAGCTTAAATTCTTAGGCATTTCATCAAATTCTTTTGAATTCTCTTAAACTTTTAAAACACATTTCAATTAATTTTTTAACATTTTTTCATTGTTTTCATTTCACTTGATTGCTTTTTATATTCAGCTTAATTTTCATGAATTTCATTGAATTCTCCTCAATTCCCTTAAATTCCTTTAAATTCGCTTAAATTTTACTGAAATCAATGGAATTTTATTCGATTTTTTAAATTATTCCCAATTCATTTGAATTGTTTTGTAGTCATTAGTCACTTTTTTCGTAGAAATTAGTATTGTTTCAAAGATCTTAAGAGATTTGACATTATTTTCTGGAATTCGCCCTTAATTCTTAATTCACATGAATCTTTCTAAAATTACTCAATCCTACTTAATTCAATGGCTTTTTTTTAATTTTTAAAAGTTTTTATTTAATTGATCCTCAAGTCTTTCAACCTCACCTTGAATTCTTATGCATTTCATCAAATTCTTTTGAATTTCCTTGAATTTTTCTAAGCTTATTTCAAATTTACTGCATTCAGTAAAGTTTTTCATATTTTTAAATTGTTTTCAATTCATTTGAATTTTTTTTTAATTCACCTGGAATTTTTATGAATTTTATCGAATTTTGCTTGTTTACCTTAAATTCCTCTAAATTCATTCCAATTTTACGGAAATCAATGGACTTTTTTTATTTTTAAAATTTTTTCCAATTAATTTGAATTCTTTTGAATTTAACTAAATTGTTTTGAGGTTTTATGAATTTATCCTGAATTTTGTACCCTATGACTGTGACAAAAAGTACCCTTAGGGACTGCGAGGCCTTTTTCTTTTATTTATATCCAACTCTTGTTTTTCTCTGATGTTTATATTGATGATACGAACCTTTTTCGAAACTATTTTAGGATCCGAATTTCATATTCTTTAATGTTTGTGATTGTTGAGGAGGGGGGAAAATTACTCGAAAATGAATAGAAAAGTATTTAAAGTTTTTTGAAAAGCTTCAAGGAGAAAATGTAACAAGTTGTTTTGCATTTTTCACAGCTCAAAAAACCCTACAGATCTTTAATATAGAGATGAAGTCGAAAATGAAAGCCCACACAATGACGGAGGATGTCGTCTTCTGGAAGTGGATCTCTCTTAACACCTTAGCCCTGGTGACCGAAACGACGGTATACCATTGGTCCATGGAAGGCGACTCGACTCCGAATAAAGTTTTCGATCGTCACTCGTCCTTGACCGGATGTCAAATCATAAACTACCGAACAGATGCGAAACAAACTTGGCTTCTCCTAATCGGAATTTCCGCACAGCACAGTAGAGTTGTCGGTGCTATGCAACTTTATTCCGTAGAGCGAAAATGTTCCCAACCAATTGAAGGTCACGCGGCTTCATTCGCACAGTTCAAAATGGAAGGAAATCCAGAGACAAGTAATCTCTTTTGCTTCGCTGTCAGAACCGTGCAGGGCGCTAAATTGCATATCATAGAAGTTGGACAACCACCTGCCGGCAATCATCCATTCCCGAAAAAAGCCGTCGAGGTCTTTTTCCCACCTGAGGCTGGAAACGATTTTCCAGTGGCCATGCAAGTCAGTTCCAAGTACGATGTTATATACCTGATAACCAAGTACGGTTACATTCACATGTATGATATTGAGTCTGCAACTTGTATATTCATGAACCGCATCTCGGGAGAAACGATTTTTGTCACCGCACCACATGAGGCATCCGGCGGAATTATTGGAGTGAATAGGAAAGGTCAAGTGCTCTCAGTTTCCGTCGAGGAAGAAAATATTATCCCTTACATCAACGGTGTACTGCAAAATCCGGAACTGGCACTCAGAATGGCTGTGCGGAATAATTTATCTGGAGCCGAGGATCTCTTTGTTAGGAAATTCAATATGCTCTTCCAAAATGGCCAATACGCCGAGGCTGCCAAAGTTGCAGCAAATGCTCCTAAAGGAATACTCAGGACACCAGCAACTATACAACGATTTCAACAGGTAAGATTAAAATTGAGGAGATTAGGTTCAGAATAAATAAAAATTTTAATTCCTCTTTAACGTTCGACATGCAAATTTAACTAGGAAATTCTGGAAAATTAAAAAAAGGAAGAATCTAACTATCAAATTCGGACAACACACTTTTAAATGTCTCCATTCAAATTAAAGAAACCGAAAGAAAACAAAGAAGAGAAAAGAAAAAGGAGACTTCCAAATCCTCTTTTTTTATTTTTACTGGAAAGAAACACTTCAGAATTATTAGATAATATTTTTGTACAAAATAGCAATTTTAGACGAAAAACGCTAACATAAAAAAATTATTGTAAATCTTCTTTTAAACCTAATGTTTTTTGTGTAAAGAATCCGACTTCAGGTGAAAACTGTTAACATAACCTAAAATTGTTCATCTTCCTTGGAATCTAATGTTTTTTTTTTATTAAAAGTACCGATTTCCAGTATAAAACGCCATCGAAACCAAAAGTAGTGAATTTAATGACCCTGAATTATAATCTGAAGAATAGTAATAATTTAAAAAAATGTTACGATTATTTTAGTTAAAAATGCCAATTTTCAATCAAAACCACCAACAAAATTTAAAAAAATTATTTCAAATTGTAAATCTTATTTGAAATTTAATGGTTTTTGTTTAAAATAACCGCGATTTTCGGGGGAAAAAACGTTAGAATAACCTTAAATTGTTCAAAAATTGTAAATCTTCCTTGAACTTTATATCGATATTTCCGATAAATATCGCTAGCATCACCTTCAATTGTACAAAAAAATGTTATCTTCTTTGAAATCTAGTGATTTTTTACTAAAACTACCTATTTCAGCTGTAAAATGGCAACAAAACTTGAAATAGCTAACAAGTTTTGAATCTTCTTTAAGATATTTTTTTTTGTCTAAAAATACCATTTTTTGACGAAAAACAATAACACAATCAAAAATTGTTAAATTATTCTAAATTTTGTTCAAATTATAATGATTTTCGTTTGCAAATACCTATTTTCTATATCAATTTCAGACGAAAAAGTCTAACATAACATAACAAATATGGTTAATGACTGTAAAGCTTCTTTTATACTTAATGTTTTTTGTTTAAAGGATCCGACTTCAAAATATATACAGAATTTACGGCGAAAAACGGGCGCATAACCTAAAATTGTTTATGTTTTTTTGAAATCCAATTATTTTTTATTAAGAGTGCTGATTTCCAGTATAAAATGCTAACAAAACCAAAAATGGTGAATTTAATTACCCTGAATTATAATCTAAAGAATAATGATAATATAAAAAAATCTTATTATTTTTATTAAAAGTGCCAATTTTAAACGGAACACACTAGCATGATATAAAAAAAAGTGGTTCCAAAATGTAAAAACAGTAACATAACCTTAAATTGTTCGCAAAATTGTTAAACTTCTTTGGAATTTATATAGATATTCTTGGCAAAAGTTGCTAGCATTACCTGCAATTGTAAAAAAAATATGTATATATTTGAGATCTAATGATTTTTTCACTAAAACTACCAATTTCAGCTGTAAAATAGCAACATAACCTAAAGATGTTCAAAGATTTGAATCTTCTTTGAAATGTAATTTTTTTAAATTAAAAATACAAATTTCCGAAGAAAAATACTAACATAATCCAAAATTGTTAAATGATTCTAAATCTTGTTCAAATTATAATGATTTTCGTTTGGAAATAACAATTTTCTATATCAAACGCCAATGTAAACTAAATGTTAAAAAATTATGTATCTTCTTTAAAATCTAATAATTTGTTAATAAAAATTTTAATTTCTGAGTAAAACCTCTAACAACTAAATTCTTTGAAATTTAATAATTTTTCATTAAAAATACCAATAATTTCTGACGAAAAACATTAATGTAACAGAAAATTTTTCAAAATAATAAATCTTCTTCAAAACCTAATGATTTTTGTTTAAAAATGCTTAAAAATGTTTTAAAATGTTTAGATAATTTAAAAGTTTTAATTTTATCGCGCAAGAGTATTAAAAAGAACAAATTTTTCTCAGTTCAAAAAAAAAAATGCTATGCTTTTTCTTATTCAAAAGGACAAGAAAATTAATTTTTATACAAAAAGAATAATTTTATAACAAAAAATACGATTTTTCAACAAAATACATGTATTTTTAACGAAATATTTGATTTTTTAACAAAAAATATAAGTTTTCAACATTACAATTCAATTTTTCAGTTTCAATTTACGGTTAAAAAATTAATTTTCAACCAAGCTTATAAATCTTCAACTAAAATGATGAATCATTGATTGGAATAGTTTAATTTTCATCTAAAAATGGTCATTTTTCAACCTGAAATTGGATTAATTAATTTTAATTTTTTTATATGTTCATCTAAAGAGATGAATTTTTAACTACAATGTTAGAATATTCAATTGGAATAATTACATTTTCAGTTTAAAAAAAAAAAAAAAATTTTGTCGAAGAAAAAACAAATTTTAAACAAAATAGCTCACTTTTCAATCAAAGAGATAAATTTTTTATTGAAATGATGAATCTTGGACCAACAAAAATTAATGTTTAGCAAAACAGTTTAACTTTCAACTCACAAAATTAAGTCAAGGGAGAAAAACAATTACAAACAATCTGTTGAATTTTCAAGCAAAGAGATGAATATTTGAATCTTCAACTAAAAACGATGAATTATCAAACATAATATTTCAATTTTAATTTTAAAAAATTAAATAAACTGAATGAAAATTGTCGCGATTTAAAGCATGTAGATACTTTCTTTTTAACTTATCCGAGGTTTACAAATGCTGTGATTCACAAAAGCCGGTTTTGAAGACAAAAGAGTTTTCAACTCTGTTTAAAATTAAGTTAAATAATAATTTTTTCGGTTAGGAAAACTGGATCTGATGATTATAAGCGCTGCCTCAAAAGTGATAAGTTTGAAACATGAAAAAAGAGTCAAAAATCATCGATACAATGATTTTATGACGACCCAATTTTTTTACTTTGAACAAATGATTAAAAATGTAATAAAAATCTCATTTTATTTTCTCTCAAAGATTTTATACCATAATAATAATTTGAATATTTTAATTTCGGAGGATTATTGAGGATTATATATTATATGAGGATTATCGTTTCTCAATTAAAACTCAAAAACCCGTAGAACGTATTTAAAAAATTATTAAATTATGTTTCCATAGCAATTCATTGCTACTCATTGAATTAGTAAGTCGGCACTATTAAGCAGATTAGTAGAATACACTTACTAATTCATTTAGTAACATATAAATCTTACAGTTTAATTTAGTAGAAACTGATCAAGTTCCTAATTTAACAGTCAGATACAATGCTACTAATTGCATTAGTAAAATTTCTACTAATTCGGATTTAGAGATTAGCCTAGGGCCTTGTTAAAGCTAACAAAACTAACTACCCTCTAAGACCAGTTATTTGAACAATAGATTCTCCAACTAGAAAATTGGAAGAATCATTGAGTTAAATTATGAAAAAATCAATAGAAATCTCAAAAACATCAATTAAAAATAATCATGCTATTTTAAAACTAATCGAAAATGTAATAATACCATTTGATGACTTATTTGTTTCTTTTGATGTAGTAGCTATTTTTCCAAATATCCCTTATGAAAGAGTTGAAAATGCCATACAAAAACTTTGGGATTTGATTAAAATTAATACCAAAATTCCGAAGAAACAATTTCTGGATGCTATCAAATATGTTTTTCATTCAGTGTATTTCAAATTTAATAATAATTTTTATAAACATAAGTGTGAAACTCTCATAGGATCAGTGTTGTCTCCTATTTTAGCTGAAATTGTTATGGAAGATCTAGAGAATGAAGTTTTCTAAAAAATTGATTGCAATATTGATTTTTATTCAAGACATGTAGATGATTCAGTACTTAGTGTACATAAAAATAATGTTAACACCCTTCCAAATGCTTTTAATAGTATACACCCAAGATTACAATTTACTGTTGAAATTGACACTAAAGGAAAATTAAATTTTCTCGACATGACTTTAATTAAAACCGATGAAAAGCATATTATCACTGACTGGAATAGGAAAACTATTTGTTGAGGAAGGAGACTTAGTTTTCTCTCAAATCACTCTATTCAAAATCAAATAGAAATTATTAAAAATTTGATTGATAGAGCCCTTAAAATATCACATCCAGGTTTCCATGAAAAAAATATTTAACTATGCAAACAAATTCTTTTTCTAAACCATTAACCTTTTGAGTTTATTGAAAAACATAGGGATAGCAGAATAAATTACATTAAAAATAAAAACAATTATCAAAACAAAGTAAGAGCAGATTATAATACATTTAATACTATTGTTCTTCCATATTTTGATAAAATCTCCAAGATCTGGAAGTCAATGTTGGGAAAATTGGGAAAGGATAAATATGAAACACTAGACAAAAAAGGTGTAATTTACGAAGCTAATTGTGAAGATTGCAATACAGTTTATACAGGGCAGACAGAAAGGCACGACTTAAGAAAAATAAACATGAAAATAATTTTCACAGAAGTCCCAGATATCACTCAGTCCTTTCTAAGCATAAAATTACACATGGTCATGATTTTAATTTGAATGATATTAAAATTCTTTATCATGAAAAGAATCAGAAAAAGAGAGAATTCATGGAGATGCTATTCATAAAGAGAGAGGGAAACAAGGCTATTAATTTAAAAAGGGACAAATGGACAAATGGACAAAAGGACAAATGGAATTTGTTTTATTTTAAAAAATAGAACTTGATTAAACAATCAAAAATTAATCAAGCAATGTTGATAAATATTCCACTAAAGAAATATTAATAATTTTTAATAGAAAAAGAATAAAAAAGATTATCTAAACAAATACTGTTTGTTTACATGTTTGAAAATTGATGAAAAAATGTTAATAAATATTCCACTAGACCATTAGTAATAATTTTTGGGGGAAAACCCGAATTTTCGAGAAAAAAAATTATTTAAGCAAATTCCATTTATTTAAATAATTGAAAATTAAACAAACAATGTTGATAAATATTCCACGAGACCAATATAAATAATTTTAAGTAAAAAAAAGACGAGAATACAGTGCTCAAAAGGTCGATTTCATGAAGAATTGACATTTTTCGTTTTAAGGGGAGTTTTCAGTGACTCGTGGGGGTGTGTTAGGGGTGTCAAACTCATATGTCTGATACATGAAATTCTTCGTTGGATGATTCTCAACAATCCTCTATACTTTCCCGTCACATTTTCCCGAACCCTAAACAATTATTCTAAAAACTCAAAAGAGTGATTTTTCCCCATGCATTTTACGTGGGAAACTTCAAGTCAAAACCGGCACTTGTTAACATAAAAATTGAAAAAAAAATTATGGAATTTCTTTTTTCGGATTTGGAATGAAATTGGGGGCATCGTTACCCTCTGGAACGGAAAAAGAATTTGCCATGCATTTTTGGACCACCCTAGTGCTCATCTGTAAACAAAAATTTAAAAACAAAATTTCATCCCAAGCCAACTCAACACAAATGTTTAAAATAAAGAATATCCTTTAAAGACATGAAAAGATCCAGAGAATGTCTTAAAAACGTCCAGCCATATGAAGTAGACTGGTACATCCTAAGGACGTCTTTAGGGTATAGAGTTGTCCAAGAACCGAACTTTTGAAAACGGTACAAGGAACCGAACTGTAGAGAATGGTAGCAACATTGTGTCTCCGTTTATTGAAATTTTGTCAGAAAATTTGAAAACATAAACTTAAAAAGTCGAATTATGTAACAAACTTGCACGAAAAGGCTTAAGGAGAAGTATGCTTACACAAATTGACTTTCTTGAATACATGTTTTTTTTTAACTGATTTTTAGAATCATACTTTTTGAAGCCTTCTCGTGTCAGTTTGTAATACAATTTAATTTTTTTAAATTTATGTTTTAAATTTATTTTTTTAAAAAGAGTCTTTAGGATGTCCAGAAGAATTAGGATGTTCATAAGAAAAATGTTGAAAATAAAAAATCTGTCCCGCTTCAACTCAATTAAAATATTAATCAAAATGTTGAAAGTAAAGAAATTTCCTCTTTCAATACAGGAAAAACGTTGAAAATAAAAATTGAACCATACAAACTCGCAAGAATTTCAAATCAAACTCATGAAAAATTATATCATTTTATTTTATATTGAGTGGATGACATTTATAAAGTCGTGATACTTTTATTGTGTCGTTAAATGTTTAACATTTGAATTGGAAAAGTGAAGAGGTTTGAAAGTTTAAATTAAAAAAATTTTGATGACCTGAAAAAATGTTTGTTAACTATGAAAGGACCAAACATTTGGTTTATTTGTAGACGCCATCCTGAAATGCTTATATTAAGAATTTTACTGCCAATAAGAAACTTCTCGCGAGTTTAGCGCGCGAATAGTTCCTGTTATTTAAAATAATTTGTTAGTCATAAAACAGTCATGCACTATCTTTATTTCGCATATGTTACTTTTTAGAGGTTTCGAAGTTCTACAAAACCCCTATCAAACATCTATTTCTTTCATTGTTAAGTGTAATTTATTTCATCATAACTTTAAAATATAGCGCGTAAACAAAAAAACAAAAATTTCTCTCTTTATGAGAATAAATGAAACAACCGATATTCTATCCTATTTTGAAAAATCAGTTTAAATAGTTTCAACAATTTTGTCAATACTTATTATTTACAAATTTTTTATTATGGATTTCAACAGTGTTTATGTTTTTAATATTAGGAAATGAAAATCCAGGCAGGTGAACGGGAGGTGCAATTCTTGTTTGTTTTTATATAAAGTTTTTTATAAAGTTTATATAAAGGAAGTTTTTTTCAGGTTCAAAGTTAATTTTTTCCCCACGCGAAATTTCAAGTTTTCCAGTTAATTAGGATTATTCACCATATTCATAATTATTCAGTTCAATCTCACAATGCGAGAGGTCAGGCGAGGAAGCCTTCAGATTCGACGTCAAATACATAAGGACAGACTTTTCCGAAAAGTCAGTAACTAATCAGTAAGCGTTAAAATATAAAAATTACAAATAAATTGGCGATTGCCATTAGAGTCTGTGACGCTTGTCAACATTTTAAAAATAAAATCGATTTTTCGTATTAGTATTGTACGCGCAACGATTATCTGGTTTAAAAAATCCATTTCAGTTTTTTTTTCGTGGCACACCTTTTCATAGCGAATCCTCGCATTCAAAAGTTTTTATTCTGCTCTAAACTTTCCTCTCATTCATTCGCATTCAGTAGCATTCTAATGAAATGGAACTCTGGCATTAATAAGGTTTGACTTCTCTTCGGTTTTCTTTGGATTAAATAATATTTAATAATATTTTCTCATTCAGTCGCATTCAAAGTTTAGACGTTACATGCCAAGTATCGCATTCGTAAGTTTTGAACTGTAGTCCAATCCGAGATTGTTGAAAAGCAGATTTCACCAGAAATATCGTCATCGTGGAAGAATATTTTTCAATGAGACGTTTTTTGTAGGGTAAATAAACGTCAGATAAGGATTTCGCCCTAAAATCTTCTGAACGCCGACAGTCGTAGTCGGCTGAACCCACAGAATAATTTAGCCTTTGACCAGTTTCCTCTTTTGTAGTAAACAATCGATAGATAAAAAAAAACCTGCAAGAGTAAAATAAGATAAGAAGAGTAAATATGACATTAACAAGTAAGGTTAAAGTCTGACGTTCAATCCGCGGAAGCTGTTTGATATATTTTATCGAGTCTAGTCCCTTTTAAAGAGAGATGATCGTTGATACACACCGAAGCAAATGTGTTTGAGAAAACCATAGACTGCACGAAATATATTATGTATATAACATTAAAGCTTTTCATCTATCCCTATCATCTACAATTAATTTTTTGGTTATTTTAATTTCTTTTCAGAAACTTTATCAAACATTTGGCAGAAGGGTGTTGAAGTCAAAATGAAGATGACAAATCGATGTGTCTGTAACTTTTATTACGATAGAAGAACAGTATTTACCTCCGCAAAGCATTAAACTTTGTCTCAGTATAAAAGATAACACTAATAAATCGAGCAAAATTTTACCTTTCAAAGTTTGAAAATTATGATAAATACAGGACGATCGATGAGGACTTCATAGACTAAATTTACAGCTTGAATTTGGCAGCTCTGAGGATTGGGAACTTGTCTCCATTGCAAATTCCTCGAAAATCATCCAAAGACAGTTCGTAAATCGCAACTCCACCAAGTCCTTTGGCTTTGGCATAGAGAGCTTTGTTTCCAGCCGTATCTGGATCTTCATAACCAACCCAAATTCCTTCTTCACCAGATTGGTCGTTGTATTTTTTGTAAGCGTAGGTTCCGTATTTTTTCGAAGGGTCACCAACACGCCTCAGACGATCCACAGCGCTTTCTATTATTCTAGAGCAAATTTCGGCATAAGAAAGAACTCCAGGAATGTGAGAGTGAGGTCCCTCTAATCCTGGCCCATCAGCGTGAAGTGGAGGAACTCCGGCAACTTCACTATCAGCTGTCAATTTCCAAGTGCGACCGAAAGTGGGAATTGCAATCACGATTTTGCTACTGGGGGTTCCGTTCTCTAACCAATATCTGAAATCATTTTTTTTTTAATTTGGTGCCCTGCGCAAAGTTATTAACAAATCGGAAAAATATTTATCGTCCAATTTCCTCTGAAGAACAACATATTTTTTCTCCGAGAGATTCTTATACGACTTCAGGTGTAGAGCCTGCCTGATTTGAAAAGGATTCGGTCTATGCATTTTTAAAACTGAAGAGTTTTCAGTTGTAAGCCTTCAAAATTGAACTATTAAAAAAAACATTCAAAACTACATCATCTTGAATTATACATATTAAACATAGAAAGATCTTAAATTGCAAATCTTTAAGATAGACCTATTGCAAAAATATGTTCAAATTTTATGATTTTAAATTATAAACATTAAAAACTAAGCAAGATGGAGAATTTAAAATTGTAAAAAGCTCCAAAATGGATCAGTGTCGAAAATGGAATACTTGAATATCAGAATTCCAGAAGTCTTTTAAGAACATCTTATTGTCATATAAAGTACCACATCAGCTTGTTAATTTGTTGTTGTTTCTAATTCTTGCTGTGATAAAATCTTATATTTAAATGAAAGTTGCAGATTACTGAAAGCTGATTAAAATTAAAATTCAAATTAAGTTCAAATTATGTGAAAGCCAGTGAAGTTATTTTAGTCTTCATTTTAATTTATGACTATTAATGATATTTTATAGTACTTTAAATTGAAGCATGTGATTTAATTTTGATACAAAAAGTTTTTCAAAAATGTTAATCCTGAAAAAGGTTAACATTTTTTTCTAATATGAACAATCTACTGAAAAAGTATTTACTAAAGTTATAGTTTTCAACTAAACAAACCTTGTTTGGTAATCAATATTGTCATCAGGAACTCGTCCGTAACTTTCATACAGTGGAGCTGGATAATCAGCTTCTTTCGGATTGCGTTCAGGAGTTTTCTGGTCGAAAGTCATTAAGTGAACAGCATCCAAATTTGGTGATAAAAGTCTCGCATCGTAATAGACTAAAAAAATAATAAGAGTAATGAATAATTAAATTCGATAGAATAGATTTTCTAAACATATTTATTGGGTTTTTTTCTAGAACTTCGAAAAGTTTGAACTATTTTATTTACCCGGAATAAAAATGAAAACTTACTGCTGGAATTAATGTGAGGCAAAACGGTGAGGGTGAGTGCTTTATTTCTGTTTCTGAGTTGAGTCTTCAAATCACGAGCCAGAATCGTAAATCCATCACGATGCTCTTGTTCTTTGTCGTCCTTGAATTTTCCATAGCCGAAAGTCTTTTTGATTCCGTGCCAAATTGAGCTGAAGGTTCCACGATTCTTCTTTACCTTCACAGGTGGAAATTGCCATGCCAAATCAATTCCGTCGAATTCATAATCGGACAAGAGACGACCAACCGAATTGATGAACTTTGTCCTTGCTTCAGAAGTCTCAGTCTATTCATTGAAAGTTGATCAAAATTAGAATATTAGAAAGTCAAAAATAAAGTCGAATTCAATGAAAGAGATTTACTATTAATTCGGATCAATATAAATTATGTTTTGTATTGAAGGTTTTATAAATTTTCAGCAGTTAATATTAAAAACTGCTTTTATTTGCTGTCTTAATTAACAGCTGATGATGAATCATAAATGTATGCTATCGATCTACTTATTATGTGAATAATTGCGTCGATACTCTTTAATTTTTTCTCGGTTCTTATCCCGTGATTTAATGACATCATACGACTCTTTATCGTGACCCGTAAAAGATTCTTTAGTGAACAACAAGTTAAAGCTTTTATATTTCAGTGAAAAATATCCTGATCGAAATGTTTTTCAAACGGTAGAAATAATAGCAATAGAAAGGAATTAAAAAATATGTTTGCTTACAGCTGTTAGATATTTGTGAGTTTCTTCATAGGGGTCGGCGTTTCCGCCTATTCCAAGATAAATTTTGAGATCGGGGAAATTTCTCTTTAGTTGAGTTACTAGTCTGTAGAATGCATACCCAGCACCGGTATCCAAACTCGGGTTCAAAGGAACAACCTCAAAAGAATTGGCATCAATTCCAGCCCATCCATAAATTAGATGTGTACACATGGACAAAGCTGGGCGAAGGTCTTCGACTTGGAACTTGCCAGGTCCTTGAAAGGAGAAAATCGAGATGATCTCACGATAAAATTGTTTATAAATACAACACGTATATTCCAATAATTTCAAATTTGAATTTCAATTTGCATTTCTGAGTCACGATGATTTACAGTCTCAGCAAAACTAGAGGGACTATTTCATTCCCTGTCAACTATGTAAATTTTTAATAGAACCGGTTTAGTAAAATGGAAATTGAATCTCATGTGACTCTTATAGATTTTCTTATTCAATATTTTTATATTTATTTTTTGCATCTACTTTTTCAAAAAGTTGAGACTGTATTATATTATAAATGAGGCCGAGTCTGGTCACCTCGACAAATTGGCGGAGCTGGAAAAGGAAACGGACTAGTCTTTCCGAAATGAAAGTTCTTGACGACTAGCCGAGCTTGTGAAAAATATTTGACTACTATTTGCACACAAAATTTAGATAAGTCTATTTTTGTACATATTATAGTGAAAATCTCATTTTATAATACTTAACTTTGAATGTCTGTTACTACCTGAAAATACATTACAACAAATCTGCAAAAAAAATATATGTATTTCTTTCGTCCTTTCTGTGTACAATGATAAAATTTAGTGTCAGAAAAAACCAGTTGTTATTGAGTTAATAAAAAAAGAGTAGCTAGGTGTCATATCAGCAACTAAAGAACTTACGAAGATAATTCTTGAAGTAAATTGGAAATTTTTGGCACCTGAAAATGTTATATGTCGTGACAATGAGGAAAATGTTGCGCTTATATGTTTAAAAAATTATTTTCTTCTTCGGAAAATACAAAAGGTTTTCTGATTATCGAAGGAATGGGACTCACAATAGGAGTGAGGGTGACAGAAAGTCGTAGTTGTAGGGTGCGGTTTCTTCGATAATCGGAAAGCCCTTTGTATTTTCCGCATAAGAAAAACATTTTTTGAACATTTGAGCGCAACTTTTTGCTCATTGAAGCTGCGCACAACATTTTCAGAAGCCAACAATTTGCAATTTACTTCAATCATTATTGTGCACAGGAAGGATGAAAGAAATTCATATATTTTTTACAGATTTTTTGTAATGTATTTTCAGGGAGTAGCAGTCATTCAAAGTTGAGCAATCTTAAATAATCGTAAGATAATGGTACTAATTAACATTTCACTTATCAGGAAATGATTGCTAATCTACCGAAAAATGCAAAATTCTGTATCAGTATAAGAAAAACTATCATCTGCAACATGTAGTTTGTCTCATATTTTTAGATTTTTTTTTTGCTGAGATTTTCACTATAATCTGTACAAGAATTAAGGTATCCAAATTTTTTGTACAGATAGTAATCAACCCGAATTTTGGGACGAAGAGACACTTCGATTAAATAACGAAAAAATTATTTTCTAATTTACCTTGTCTTTCGAAGGACGAGGAGTTCCAGTAACAAACTACTTTGTTGTGTTCATGAGGATCGACAGCCAGAACTTCATGGTTTGAACAGGCTAATACGAGCCAAAAGGCCAACGTTGACACAATAAACAGCTTCATCTTCACAGCCTAAAAAAATTTAGTCTTCAAACTAATTTTGCAAATTTCCTTTAAATTGTACAATTTAATAGTGAGTTCGATTTGGGTCTATTTTTACTACTTTTAAAGTCTAGAAACTCAAATTTGGATTTTTATTCCTACTTTAACATGATTCTTATTTCAAATTGATTTATTTAAACTATAAGTTGAATTATAAAATAAATGGTAGCAATTACACTTGTGAGATTAGTTATACCGAAATCCGAAGACAATTATGTTGAAAAATCTTTGAAAATTTATGAAGGATTAAAAAAAATAATGAACACAAGTCAGCTTAGGTACATACCTTCGAAGCTGAAAGACGACTGTCTGAATCGCTGAAATTGTCGAGGACTTTGATGCTGTTGCCTCGTTCTCCACACTGGTAGTGGGGTAAAATTACGTCATCATAATTCTCTTGTAAATGATTTTTCATTATTCGTATTAGACATATGATTTACAGTTTACATTTGCTCTATAATAGTAGTAAAATATTCATAATCGTAAATAAATCTTAGAAGATAAAACTTTTTTTAACAATGAAAAATCTTTTTAAAGTTATTAGTTCGGGGCATTATTTTGATCATTAAAATATTAGCTTGAAGAGCAAAGAATACATTAAATTTTTTAGTGTTTTTTAACATTGTTTTTATCTCCTATTAATCAAAGAAATATTAAGAATAGTCTCCTATTAAATAAAAACTTTTAAAGATAGCATTATATAAGCAAGAATATAAAATGAACCATTCTCTACAAGAACAACTTACGAGCGTTGGAACTAGGATCCTACCTTAAAATTGAATTGTCTGATTTTACTCCATAAATACTAGAATTACATCTTTTTAGATAATTAGGGCCTATTCCTGTTTTGAATCCAATCTATATTCGAAGTGAAAAATTGGCTAATTTCAATAGTTTTTGTGTACAATTTTCGTTGTTGGATACTCGCCTTAATAGCACGGAACGTTCCAAATGTGACTTACCGTTATTGTTATTATTGTCAATAAATATCGCGTAAACCGTAAGAGATAGGTCAAAATCAATGTCAGTTCATAATAATGATATCATATTATAATTTAGTACTCAAAAATGACATCCATTTTTACCCATCTCTTACGGTTTACAAGATATAAGTTGTTAAAAATAATAATAATGCTGAGTTCCCTTCAGGTTCTCACGGAACGTTCCAGGGAGAACGGCTCAATTTGTTTTAGTTCCATTTTTCTGTATGAAATTGGAACTCTGTTGCAGAAGATAAATTTTACATAAAATTATACCTAAAACACAATTTGTGAAATCAGTTAATGTCTTCTGTTTTCTTTTTGAGTTTAACCATTCGTTCAATTTTACCTATTGGCTGAAAAATTATGATTGTCTTTTTGTAGGTATATTTTTTAGTATCAATCATCAATAAGAAGTAAGAACTTGGAAAATACAAAAAAAAATTGAAATGTAGGCAATTTTATTCGAAGAAAATTTTTATTATTTTGTTACGATGAAAACAAAATTGATCCGCGTTTTTAAAATCGTTTGAAAAAGGAAAAATGCCCGATTTTGATAGGCTTTAAAAGTACGAAAATGCATACGTATGTACAAACTTTAATACAAAAATTGCAATGACCATTAACAGGGGCTATTTTGTGAAAAATAAAGCAATTGTTTCTTTTAGCGCTTCGCTCAAAAACAAAATCTTAACTAGAATTTTTTAATCCATTTAGAAATGCTGTGGACATATTTCTGAACGGTATCGAGCGAGTTTCAATAAGAAAAAAATTGTTTGTTGAAGTAATATAGACTTAAAACCTATTCCGTAATAGTCCCGTAGATGGGGTATTATGAAACAAACCTGTTTTTTAAATAAAATTGTAAAATAATTTTGTCTTGTACCTATAAACCACATGGATATCTTTCACTTTGAGTAAAATAAATTAAAAAATATTTGTTTTTAATAAAAATTATGCCCAGAATTATTACAATATTTGTTTTTGGGGTTAAATATAGAAAATTATTTTAAAACTTTGAATTAACTGCACTTTTAGGTTTCGTAGAAAACCCTTATGCAGTCGGTGAAATGGCTGGAGAAGAGCCTGATGTGTCTAATGCAAGGGAAAATACCGAGAACTCTAAGGAAAATACTCTTGAGGACGCTCCTATGCAAAAACATAAAAATTGAAGCCTTTTGACTAAAAATGACCCCCCTGAAAACGAAATTTTTAATTGAAATGAATTAGAAATATTCAAATGACGATTCGCGATTTAAAGCAATCTGAAGAATGCCTTATGAATTGGTCTCAAATGAAAAAAATGTGTCACAAAAAAATTGTTCTAGTAAATGTAGTTAGCATTAAAAGGACCATTTACACAGTATTAAGAATTTAATTTTAAGACAGTATTATATCCGCTTTATGTCAGCAATAAGTTATAAAAATATATTTATCGCAATGCATCATGAATTATATTATGATTCGGAATTTCTTAATTACAGTGAATCAGGTTTGTGGGATTTTTCCAAGTTGTAAATTTATTCTGCTGACCGAAATTATTTCAAAACACGTATGCTCAGTTCACAGAATTATTTGCCACTCAAATATGCTGTTTTTCAAGGGGAATGAGACGAAACGTATCTTACCAATTTGTCGAAAAAAACAAATTTGATGAAGTTATAAGTATTTGAACTTTGAAAATTGAAAACGCGGATTGTCAAAAAATAATCTAAGTTTCTGTTAAAAGTGTGATATTTTGTAATATAATAGAGGTATTTGAAAAGGTGTTTCTGAAAATATTCAAAGGCAACTTATTCAAAATTCCACCGGTTTTTTCTCTTGATTTTTTTTTCTAGATCCTTTCTAATGTAAAGAGTACATTTCATGATATTTTGCCCTGTGTCCACGCCTTGGTGAGAAAAGAGATTCTTTTTGTCTGAAAAACGAAAATTCACGTTTTTTCCAAGAACGACACTAATTTTTTGTCAACAATACAATTTTATAGTGTCATAAAGAAAGCAAAAAAGAACATAAATTAACATTTTCCACAACTTTTACATGAAACTTTTTCCTTTGAAGTCATTATTTTTTAAATAATCGATACTCTCCATTTTTCTAACTTACCTCATTATTTTTTCACCAACACGTTATTAAATCTGTTACATTAAGTCCTTTTTGGTTTTTCATCACAATATAAAACGCATTGTTGAGAAAAAAAATCATTAATGATTTCATACATATTTCGCAACAATCTCGAACAGAAACAATTTTGTTCTTTTGACTTTTTTCATATCTTGTGTTTTGTTTTGGAAAAAAAATGTGAATTTTCGTTTTTCAAATGAACAAAAATTCTTTCTCCTCTCCATCGCTCGAGCGGCGGTTTTTCTGGAAATATTCAATGTCAATTTATTTAAAAACCCCACCGTTTTTTCATCTTTTTCTAGATTCGTCCGTATATAAAGAATATATTCCATGATATTTCACCCTGAGCACGAGCATTGGAAAGAAGAGAGAATTTTTGTTTGTTTGAAGAAGGAAAATTCACATTTTTGCTAATACGATACAAGATATGAAAAAAGTAGAAAATTGTTTCTTTTCGAGATTTTTGCGAAAATATGTATAAAATCATCATTTTTGCACAAAACGTAAACTTTCGTTTGTAAGACAAAAAAAATCTCTTCTCACTTTTGAACTTTTTTTAAATTTTCCAACAATTTTGGAAAGAAGACAAGGAATTGTACCAGAATCAGAAAGAAAAAGTCAAATACCCATATTATATTAAAAAATAGCAACTTTTAACAGAAAATTTGACTATTTTTTGATAATCCGCGTTTTTAATTTTTAAAATTAAAATACTCATAACTTTGTGAGAAAATTTTGTTCAATAAATCGGTAAAAGACGTGTCGTCTTACTCTCTTTGAAAAACAACATATTTGAGTAGGTCTTACAGTTTATAATATATTGAGAACAAATGAGTGTCCGAGTTTCAGAGTCTCTCAGGCACTTTTGCAATCAGCAAACGTTGGCAAACTTTTAGTATAGAACTTTTGTCATTAAGGAGATAACAATTGCGAACTTAAAAAAAATGATTATTTTGCAATTAGTGATTTGAGAATAAGATACTCGGAATCTACCATTTCTTTCAATTCTTATGATTTCCAGATAATTTGTTTGAAAAAGTTTAAAATTTGATAAGGGTAAAGCCCACCTTTTTCGAAAATCGTTTTTTTGCAGTTTCCAGTACTTTAGGTTTTGGCCTATCGATAAATGTTAGAATATGTAAAGAAACAAATTTAATTCCGCAAAATGTTTCGTGTAATGTTTTTTTATAGTAAAGAATCATTTTTAACGTTCTCGATGTATTTCATAGATTTAAAACATGAAAAAATACACTTTCAAATAATTAAAATGAAAACTATTTAGGTAAAACCTATTTCGTTTCTCCTCCCCTCTACTCTAAAAATAAAAAAATAAATAGATATCTTCAAATCTTGAAAATATAGCTCATAAGAACCACTTGCTTCTATAGTTTTATGAGAATTATATATTTTTTAATTCTTTAATTTTGGCCTGTTGATGCTCTTGGTTAATGAGAAAGCTTTATATCCCATGACATATACACCAAATGTTGTAAATATTTGTTGCTCATTCATATGGATATTAATGAATTCGCAATCATTACCATAAATTTCCCGAAACTTTGCAATAACTTTTATAATTTTTCTGGTAACTATACAGAAATTTACGGTAATATTCAAGATATTTTTGGAAAGTCTCAGCTAATTTTCAAGAATTCAATGTCCTAAATAAGAGACAACGTGTCTAACTTATTCTCAAAGTTTCCATCGTAAGTCAAAGTTTCCATGAAAGTACCGCCAGGCCACTTTCATTTTTAGGAATACACCACTGCTACCGTCCTCATCTTTTTCATTGAGATGTGTCTCCTGTGTAGCAGATGGTTTTTGCTTTTCCTCATGCGAGGAAAAAAAGTGAGAACCTCGATAAAAATATTCATGAGAACGTTGTTATGCAAAAACATGAAAATGTAGGCTTTTTGAGCCAAAAATTTTGAAAATTCACTCAGACCTTGGGAAATAATTGAAATAGTCAACATATTTTTTGGAAGAGTTTAACTTAGGCACATAAACAAAAAAGAGAGGTTTCTAAAGTTTAGAACATGAGCACATAATAATTCTCAGTAATTCACAGAAAATTATCGTACTACATAATGAACTTTCCATCGAGGTTATCACCTCGCTGGTTAGGCCGGGTTTTCCAAGCAGATCTCGTAAGTTAGCCGTGATTAGACGCTAGTGGCACACATACAGTTTTAAGCTTAATATCCTTTGAGCTTTGTAAATTCCACTTTGTGAAACATATTGAGAGATTGTTGAAAATACATCCAATTAAGCGATGACAGGGTGAACTAGATCCCTCAAAAGGATTAATTTTGAACCATAAAATCGACTCGAACTTTAAAGTTTGCGGGGGCTGGAACCGATTTGCTAGTTCCAATGCTTCCAATATAATTAGGGACTGAATTGGGGAATTTGAATTCAATACAGGAATTCATTAATTTAATCAAAATTTAAAATATAGAATTAATTTTATGTCGGATTTATATATTCAACTCGAAATAACATTGACCTTCTCAGAGGTTTATTTGAACAAACCCATATTTATGAGTCTCATACTGATTAAAGGAGTGGTCCAAAGTTGGGTAGTAACTTGTTAAAAGTAACTACGTTACTGAAAAGTTACGTTATTTGTAACTTTCAGGGTAACTTTGTTACTAGTTTAAAAAGTAACTTCTAACGTAACTTAGTTACGATTATTGCAGTAACTTGGAACTTTAATTTTAGTTACTTCAAAGTTACTTTGTGTTTTTGTATATTATCTCCTAATAAGAGAGGTTTATGGCTTATTTGTTTCAAATTATTTCAACTATGTATTATATTTTTCGTTCAGAATTAATCTATTTTGGTTTGAAGTTTAACTACCTCGTTGAAAATTCATGTATTGTGCTAAAAATTCAACTATTTTGATAGAAAATTCAACTATTTGGTTGAAACGTAACTTTTTTGTTGATAATTCATATTTTCGGTTTGAAAATGCAACTGTTTTTACAAAATTCATCTGTTTGGCTTGGAAATTCAACAATTTAGTGGACGTTTTTCTTCTTCTCGGTTCAAAATTCGGCTTTTACTTTACAAAATTGATCTTTTTCGGTAAAAAAACTAACTTTTTTTTGGTTGTATACAACAACTGTGTTTGATTTCAAATCAAAGTCTTTTTTTATTGAAGTATCATTTATTATATATATATTTTTTTTTTAGAATTCATCTATTTTGATTGAAAATTCATGCATTTAAAAAAAAATTAACTATTTTACTTGGTTGAAAAGTAACTTTTTTTTTAATTCATATTTTTCGTTAAGAATTCATCTACATATTTTGGTTGTGTTAAAAATTCAACTATTTTCGATTTGAAAATACAACTGTTTTGTAGAATATTCATCTTCTTGGCTTGGCAATGCAACAATTCAGTGGAAATTTTTTCCTTTCTTGTTTCAAAATTCGACATTTCTATTTCAAAATTAATCACTTTTGTTAAAAAAAAAATCTAACTTATTTTGGTCGGAAATTCAATTTTTTTGGTAAAATACTAATCTGATTTGGTTGAAGATTCAGCTATTTTGTTGAAAATTCGTCTTTTTTGGTTGAAGACAACTGTGTTTGATTTCATATTAAAATCTGTTTTTGTTTAAAATAATATCAACTATTATATTTTTCGCTGATAATTCATCTATTTTTGTTAAAAATGCATGCATTTGGTAAAAAATTTAACTATTTTATTTCGTTGAAAAATAATTTTTATGTTACAAATTCATATTTTCGGTTTGAAATTCAAAATTCAACTATTTTGTTAGAAAATTAACTTGGTTTGGTTGAAGATACAACCATTTTGTTGAAAATTCGTATTTTTTTGGTTGAATTCAACTATTTTGGTAGAAAGTTCAACTAGTTTGTTGAAAAATAACCAACATCTTTGTTCGAAATTCAACTCTTTTCTTTGAAAAGTTTTGATTTTCTTTGAGAAATTCATCTCTTTTGGTAAAAAATTTTTCTGAATAGGGTTTAGCTACTTTTTGAAAATTTGTCTTTTTTGGCTGAAAATTTAAATACATAGTTGATAGTTGATCTACTTTGATAAAAATTCAGTTGTTTGGTTAAAGATTTATAATTTTAGTTAAAAATTCATCTCTTTGGTTGAAAATTTAACTACTTTGTTTCAAATTCGATATTTCGGGAGAGGGGATAGATGAAATAAAATACATTTTTGTGAAAATTTGTCTTTTTCAGTTGAAAATTCATGTATTTTGCTTAAATTTCATTTTTTTATAGAAAATTAGGATTTTTGCTTGACAATTCATCTTTTTGGTTGAAAATTCATTTTTTTTGTTTGTTTAAAATTAATTTTTGAACTGAAAGTTTAACTGTTCCATATTTTATTGTAATTTTATCTTTTGTAGTTAAAAATTCTATTATTTGAATGAAAATTAACTTTTTTTATAAATTTAACTCTTTTGTTGAAAATTCGTCTTTTTTGGTTTGGAAATGTTAGAAAATTCAACTATTTAGTTCAAAATTAACTTTTTTGTTGAAAATTAATATTTTTGGTATGAACATTCAACCATTTGGACGAAAATTCAAGTATTTAGTTAAAAATTAAACTATTTTGGTAGAAAGTCCAAATTTGCTTGAAAATTTACTTTTTTTGTCAGAAATTGAACTTTTTTGTTGAAAATTCGTATTGCTGATTTGAAAATGGTAGAAAATTCAACTATTTGATTGATAATTAACTTTTTTGTTGAAAATTCGTCCTCTTGGCTTGAAAATTCATTCCTGACTGAAAAATCTTCTTTTAACTAATGCCTATTTCTTTTTAATTTAAGTGTTTATGAATTTTCTTGGTTATTTGAATAAAATTACTTTTCATGTAACCTGATGTTACTTTATTTAGTAACTGTAACTAGTTACCTTTTTTCGCTTAGTAATGTAACTGAAACTGGTTACTCAAAAAAAAAGTGATTTACCCAAGACTGGAGTGGTCCTCAATTGCTATAATAAATTTGGACTTGTTCCTCTGGAATAGATACATAGACTTTCTGACATCATCTCTGGTTTAGAATCAATTACCTTGTTACATGGGTCAATTCGCAAACTAACGTGGCATTAAATAATTTACACTTTTCATCTGCGACTCAGCGTGTCACGTGAAGTCTCATCATCAAGTAAAAGTATCACTTTGAAGTTGAGTTTTTTCGCATCTCTAGATTAAAAGAACTTTCAAATTTTCTGGAACTATCCCTACAAAAACACGTCAGATTGAAACGTATTCAAAAGTATTTCACTTTCAATGCGAGGTTGTAGAAAAACAGTTTCCCAGAGAACATCTCGTGCATGGGATTCAATACTTAGCAATCGCATATTTTCTGCTTCGTATTCAATCGCATTCAATAGCAACGAGACAAATTCTGTTTCACATTCAATCGCATTCTATAGCATTGAAACATATAATAACTCTCGCATCAACACGCATATTGAACGAAAAATCTCTCACTTCGCATTCAGACGTATTCAAGATTTAGACGTTATATGCAAACTCTCGCATTAAAAAGATTGTGCTTCCGTCCCAATGCGAGGATGTCGCAAATCAGATTTCAAGAAACATATTGTGAATGCGAAGCAATATTTTTTAATCTGACGTTTTTTGCAGGGGTAATTAGATTCAAAACATGGATATATTTTTTTATGTTGACATCAACTTGATTCATAATCTTGATTTTAAATTTTACCAGCATTTTTTAATCGGATTAAATTTTTTATTGATAAGATATTTTTTTAATCCGTTGGTCAATGGCAAGTCCTTGGCCGTGATTAATCAATAAGGCCAGGGTAGCCATTGAAATTTATCGTTCTTTGGTCAAGGTTTTTTCAACTAATAGTTGACCCTGACATTTATTCAGATCCATCCATTGATATCTCACTCAAAATATTGGAAATAAGACAAAAATATTCCGTGAATAAATTTAGCACCTATTCAATAAAAATTCAGTAGAATTAAAAATTAACGCTCCCTCTCTAAAGCAAAAGGATAGCTTCTAAATTAGTTCGCAGATTTGTAAATACAACATTTGCCTACAAGTTCAAAAAGATCCTGAGCGAGAAAATTTTATCTTCACAGCAAAATTACATAACACAGAGAACAAGATTACTTCCTTATTATTGAAAAAGCAGCACATAATTCTCTGAAGCAATCCTCGGAAGAAAATTAAATCAGAACGCTTTCAGAATTATGTATAACAGATGCAATGCAGGGTTAACAAACGTCGCGAGAACAACAAAACAAAAAAATTATCGATAGCTTAAATCAATTGAACATTTACGATCTTAGGTCGAAGTGTATGTTTCAAATGAAAATTGCTTCTCGCCTTCTCGGAAGGAATAGAGCGAATTCTATATCTTTGTTCCAAGATTACATAACACACGAGTCAGTCATGAGAATAACGAACTATAACTATTAATTCTGAGTTACGCAAATAATTAGTCAATTGTCGAAAATAATTTAAATTTCATAATTTGCATATTGTCAACAAATTACGACTCTGTCATCAACGCTCCCTGGTGGAAAACATTTTTACAAGAATGTACATTTTTCCAAATTTAATTTTTTGTTAAAACATGTACTTTTCGTAAAAAAAATGTAAAAAATTTAACAAAAAAATACAATTACATACGAATAGCTAATTCTTTCTGGTATTTTCTTGTAGAAAAGTAAAAAAAATAACAATAAAGTATAAGAAGTGGAAATATTGCAAAACTGTACTGAAAATTATGTTATAAATACTGGTAGTTTATTGTAGAAATGTAGAACTGTGTTGGAAATTTGTTTACAAAAGAGTGCAAAAAACTAAAACCATTTTTACAGGAATTTACAGGTTTTGCAGCCAAACAGTTGTTCTTTTTCGACCTAGGATGACAAATATTTAGAATATTGCAATGATCCTGGTGGGAAAAAATGTTTACAAGAATGTACAACTTTTTTACAACTGTAATTTTTTGTTAAATCATGTCCTTTTTTTTGTAAAAAATGTACAAAATCTAATAAAAAAATACTATTAAATACAAATAGTTCTTATATTTTTTTTGTGGTAAAGAGAAAAAAATTAACAATAAAGTACATGTTTCTACAATTCAAAAATTTATATAACAGGATTTTACATTTTTTTCAATTGGGTTGGTTGACGTCATAAAAACACTTTTAATGTTACGTAAATCATTCTAGAAAATTATAAATCATTACAGAAAAATACAAAATTACACAAAAGTTGAAATATTATGAAACTTTACTTAAAATTATATTGTAAACACTGGTAGGGTATTGTAGAAATCTACAAATTTAAACAAAAAATATAAATTTTGACAAGCCTTTAGAATCCGCATCAACGTTTCGACTTGTACTTTACTATCAATTTTTGTAGGATATTTAGTATGTAAGTTTCTACAAGAAACTGAAGTTTTTAACAAATATTAAACTTTTACCAAGAACTTTTGCTATTATAATAAATCACAGATTAAGCAGCAATTTCAGTTGAGCAACATTTTTTCACATTAAAATTTTACCTAGAGATCCACATCTATCGAACATAATTATAAATAAAGAGATTTTATTTATGTTTCAAAATAATTTTATGTAAATTATTTCAGACAGGGAAATGCATTTTTAGCCAAAACCTTATTTAAAAGGGTGTATAAGTTTATTTTGCAAGATATTAAAATTCAGTGAAACAGTCATCGGATCAAGAGTGGTTATCTTTAAAATAATATCCAACTTATTAAAAATCCAAAATTTTGAAGATTTCGATACTATAAAGTTCTTAAAGCTTTTTAGGGGCCTTTAAAGGTCTTAAGAAAATAAATAAAAATGCTTAGGATTGCTGAGAAAATTAAAAAAAAAATATTATATTTAAAAAGATTTAAAAAATTTGATAAAAAAATAACAATTGAATAATTATTAATTTGGAAAAAATTGGAGGAAGTTTAAGATATCTTTAGAAGATTTGAAAAGATTCAAAAATAATTTAAAACTTGAGAGGATTTCAAAACATTTAAAGATATGTAGCTTTTTGAAGATTACGATCACAAAATTTAGACTTAAAATCATTTTGAAAGGTTTCAAAATTATACATTTTTTTATCAAAATTCCTAGTACTAAAAAAGATTTTCTTTTTAAATTAATTTTAAAGGAATATTTAAAAAGATTTCTAAAATGTTCGAAAAAGAATCTAGAGGATTTTGAGGCAATTTTTTAATCTTGCAAGAATTTCTAAAAACCATAGGAAAAATTCTAGTTCCAAGATAATAACAAAATTTTTATTATATTCCTGGAAAATTTTTAAATGATTTTTTAAACAAATTTTTAAAAGAATATTGAAAAATATTTCTAAAATTGTTTTGCTTTATATATTAATGTTTGTAACTTAAAATTGATTAAAATGATATAACTTTGAAAATGTATGAATTGTTTATTCATTTTTCAATTTATAGTATTGAAAATGATACCCTGGATTTCGATTCTTTTTTTGAAATCTTTGATCTGTACAATGTATAAAAGTTTAAAAAAAATTATTTTGCAGTTTAACTGCTTTTAATTACAAAATTTCTAATTGAAAAGTGTTAAAAGCTTCCATTTTATACGCGTAAATTATTGAGCGTTTGAATTGAAAAGTTTTAAGCTTTAATTTTAAAAGTTTTAAATTTGAAAGTATTTCAACTTGAATGTTTTAATTTCCATTTCAGTTTTTATAACTTCAAATGAAAAAAAATGTTTATCTTTAAGAGTTCGAATCCTTTAATTGTAATTACCGTGTTCAATTCTTTCTCAATTGTTCAATTTTTATTTTCAGTCAAAAAGTTGTAGTTTCTCAACCTAGGATGACAAATATTAAAAACATTGCAATTACATAATTTTAAATGACATATAGGTATGGTGTACAATCGATCGATATATATTTGAGGAAAAAAAACTTCAAACGTAAGGTTTCTTGTTATTTAATAACGATTATTCATTATTGTCTTTTAATATTCTACCATTCCTTTAAAGTTTAAGCAAAGAAGTTTTTTTTGTAAAAGCGATCACATACACATCCTAATTTAATATTATCTCATTGCAATATTCTAAATATTGATCATCCTAGGTCGAAAAAGAACAACTTTTTAGCTGAAAAAAAAACCTATAAATTCCTGTAGATTCTTGTAGTGGTAAATTGTTTTAGTTGTACTTATTGTAAATTCTTGTTGGAAATTAAAACTACAATAAAATACAGCAATATACAAAAAATACAAAAAAGTACAAAATTCGTCTCAATAATAGAGAAATGTTTTACTTTCGTGTAATTTTGGTTGTAAATTATTGCATTTATTTATAGATTCCTGTAAAAATGGTTTTAGTTGTTTGTAGATTTTTATACAAATTTTTCTACCAGGGGAGATAATTTTAAATGAAATTGTGTACATGATCGCTATTACAAAAAAAGCTTTTATGTTTAAAATTTAAAGGAATGGTAGAATATTAAAAGACAATGATGAATATACAGCAATCGACTGGATACCATATATGTCATTTAAAATTATATCTTTGCAATGTTTTCAATATTTTTCATCCTAGGTCGAAAAAGAACAGCTTTTTTACTGCAAATAAAAATTGAAAATTTGAGAAAGAATTGATCGAATTGAAGTTAAAATTTTTAATTTTGCAGCTTAACGGCTTTTAATAATCAATTTTTTAATTGAAATGTGTTTTAAAAAATCTCAAGTTTTAATTTAAAAAATTTTTAATTTGAAAGTATTCCACTTCTAGTGTTTTAATTTTCAGCTCAGTTTTTAGAACTTCAAATGAAAAAATGTGTATCTTCAAGAGTTCGAATCTTTTAATATCAATTACCGTGATCAATTCTCTCTTGATTGTTCAATTTTTATTTGCAGTAAAAAAGTTGTTCTTTTTCGACTTAGGATGACAAATATTGAGAACATTGCTAAGACATAATTTTAAAAGACATATATGGTCTCCAATCGATTGCTATATGTTTGAAAAAAAAACCCTCAAACCTAAAGTTCTTTTTTGTTTAATAACGAAAGTTTAAACATAGAAGCTTTTATTTAAACAACGATCATGTACACATCTTAATTTAAAATTATCTCATTTCAATATTCTAAATATTTGTCATCCTAGGTCGAAAAAGAAGAACTTTTTGGCTGCAAAACCTGTAAATTCTTGTAGGAAATTAAAACTACAATAAAATACAACAATATACAATAAAATACAAAAAAAAGTACAAAATTCGTCCCAATAATAGAAAAAAGTTGTTATTTCCTGTACTTTGGGTTGTAATTTATTGTATTGATTTGTAGATTCCTCTAAAAATGGTTTTAGTCTTTTGTACTTTTTTGTAAAAAATTTTCCACCACGGCTTATTATGACGGTTCCAATATACCTTGAATTATCTGTGAACAGAATATTGAATTACATAAATTTTCAAGAAAGCATCTTATTTTCCTGAATTAGCTTAGAATGAGTTTAAATCTGAAGAAATAATTAAAATCATTATCACATTTTAAGAGATTATCAAAATCTTCTATACTGCTCCATATGACCTTTTATCGCAATTTCTTATTCTCCGGGTTTCCCCAAATCATCATGCTCATTATCATTCTCACCCAGTCCTTTGACAACAGTATTTTTTCCATAAGTAAATATTATATTATTTAAATTTAAGGTCAATCCTATTTCATATGATTATCACAAAATATTATTATATTAGTATTGCAACAAAAGAATATAAATTACTTTAACATAAATGGCATTAAATTAAAAAAGTAAATAAATTCCAATATTTTTCATCTCTTTTATTATAAAACGCAAGTTATGTACATTTGCATTGTTCTATAGCTATACAAATATTACACTATGTTCATGAAAATTGTATAAAGTAACATTCAAGTCATGAAACTAGTCCTCTCAAGTATTTCAAATTTTCTAATTTTGGCTAAAAGTTTGTTCTCACAAAGCCACTTTTAAAAAGTGGTCAATAATTCAAATGTACATTGGACAATCAATCTGAAAAGTTTTCAGTTAAGTAATGTCGTTAAGTAAAAATTATTAAGTATCATACAAAACACGTAGATTAAAAAAAATGAAACAGTCTTAATTTATCAATCTGTTCAATCGCTGGAAAATGTTGGCTCATCGGAATAAATTTAACGAGAAATCAATCTTAAAAAATCGAAATGTCTTCAAAAATTAAAGCAGTCTCGAAGGAACAAAATTCAGATTCCTTTGTCCTCGGTTATTAATTAAAATTATAATTATACTTTCTATTTACAAAAACCAATCGTCGTTAACGAATATTTTAAACTCTTTTCGTTTTTAACTTCCAAGATTTGCGAATCTTGTTTCTCATTCATGTTTTTCGTGCTTCAAGTTGTTGTTTGGATAATCCAGCTGATCATCTTCGTCTAAAAAATAAAAATGTGTATTTATTTTATAAAAATGTTATTGATGCCATTACTGTTACTAAAAATAGTAACTTTTTAAGTAACCTATTTGCAGAATAAAACGTTACCTTCACCCTCATCTTCCTCTTCAATCCGGAGATCATTATTTTTAGGCTGCTGTTCTCTATAAAACTCTTCATTCTCATACTGATCTTCTGCAATATCAGGACCCTGTTGACCCCCATCCTCCAGCCTAAAAATACAATTTTTCAGTGACGCTTCTTATAACAACACAGGACTAAAATTTCTTTGTAAAATGTATATAACTATATAATTATACCCAGCCAGTCTTCCCAGATGATTCGGTTCGTCACCAATTTCCTGAACACCAGGTTGAACTCTGAGCCATCCTACATTTCCTTGTCGATCAGCAACTTTTCCTGCTAGTTGGTCTGCCAGCAAATCCATATTTCCAATATCCAGTTCCTTGGCCTTTTCCTTTTTACCATTTTCCACAACAAGATCTTTCACTAACGAATTTTGTCCAGCCTCTGGATTTCTCCTCTTCTCATCTCTCTTCTTTTCTTCATTCTCAAGCTTCGGATTTATTATTATAGGAATTGGTACCACACCGATGGGTAATTTTACTTTTGTTCTTCCAGCAGTGAGGCTCTTTTCCGGAGAAACAGAAGCAACAGAAGCCTTTGTTGTGCTTTCGATATTTGAACTAGGAACGGATTTCACTGCATGCGTGGGAGTACTCTGAAAAAATACAACAAAACATTGCCAATTACCTAGATCTCTCTTTAGATTTAATAGAACACTTGCAAGTTCCTTTATTTTCCGATTTTTAATTCTAGAGGCACTCAAATTTCTCGGATTTCTCATATAATCACTTACCTCTATGAAAATACGAAAACACAGAATTTCGAAAAGACTACAAAACTTTTAAGTTTAAACCCAAAAGGAACCCAAAGGTAATAAATACTCTACGAAATGGGTCCTCTACCAAATCAAACGAAATCATAATCTACGAGAGCTATAGTAGCAAATAAAAGATTCAAAGCACATAAAATAAAATCAACAAAAGAGACATGCCTTTTGCTGAGAAGAGACAACAATCACTAACACAGGAAAAATCATCACGTGACTCAGAAAATTTTGCTAAGAAGCCAATAATAATCCTTGAAATTACTTCTTCAGAAATTAGTAGATCGAAATTATCTATTGTCATAAAAAGAATCACTAGGGTTTATGAAAGCAAGTAAGAAAAGTTAAGTGCGCAAGGGTGCAAGAAAAAATGCAAGCAAGTAAAAATAATAAGTTTCATTTATTAAATATAACATTAAATAACACAGAAGGATTACAGGCGTATTTCAGAAGATATACTACTTTTCAAATGTGAGTTTCAACTTTGTTCAAACATCATTTAAATGGAAAATTTTCGCTAAAATACTGTCAATTATTTGATATCGACACAAGCCTAAAATGTTAAGAGCGTACTAATAAAGTGTGTTAAAAACTATTTCGCATAATGCACTAGAAGAAATTTGAAAGCCGAAACCAAAATATTACCTACATATTAAGTGTACAAACTTTTAAAACTACGTAACACAGTCAGTCGAGCTATGCGAATAATCGCCTTACACACGTCGAGTGGTGTGCTTTCTCTAAACAAAATCTATGCTCTCCAAAATCAAATTGAGAAATCACACAAAAAAACGGACTTACAGAAAAAAATGCCAACAGGAGAGAAAATGATACGATGCGTGCAACTTGCATGCAAAGAAAGGATTTTTATGTTTTTGATTAGCCATTCGAACTCTTTTATTGTTTGCATCAAACATTTCAAATTGTCTAGGAAAATATTTTTTAATATGTAATCTCATCATACGATGCCTTAATATGTAGCAATCCTAAAAAAATTAATCTCTTGTCAAAAGACACAATATCATACACTACTCCCCCAAGTCATTTCCAAAATGGAATGACATCAATAAAATCTAGACTTGACTATCAACTTCTCATAAACTTTAAAATTTAATTCAATAAAATTTACACCTTTCTACAGTCTCTCGAGAAACCGAATGAAAATTCTTCATTTTAGAGGTGGCGCTGAACGGTTTTTATTTAGATATTATAATTTTACCTAGATAAACACTGTAAACTACCAATAAGGTATGCCAATGTATTTTGTCTGCTATTGCTTTTTTATTTCTTTAAAAAGCAAGGGTCAAATAGCTTTTTCCAACCGGGCCATGAATTCGACGTGTCCAAGTAACAAAGTTCCATCTCAGAGTGTGTGAATAGGAAGGTGTTAACTCGGAGAGGGCACTGATGCGCCATACAATGATGCTTACTTGTTTTCAGTTGTTGAGCATCGAGGTTACCTTCGTTCGATCACAAGTACCTCCGCAAATTTTCAAATTAACAAATTTGTGAAATGAGAATTTTATCTAAAAATATGATTGCATGAATAAGTGATTACTAATTCAAGAGTGCATGCTAAGTTTTGATTTTTTGAATTTAAAGTTTTTCAACATGAGGAACTATGCTCGTCGGATAAATTCCCGCTTTTGACACCAATTAAATGAAAATTGACGTTATCGACAGAAGATGATTCGTCGTGTTGTCATGGTGTTAAAATAATTTAAAATGTCTTATCAAAATTTAACCTGTACTCGCGAATCACCCATTTATATTGTAATTTATTACAAGCTTTCAGATTATGTCACCGGGATAGAACCTTGTCATTTGGACACGTCGAATTCAGCATTTGTTAAAAAATAATAATAATGGCAAAATCAAGTTCCGAAGTATAGTAATGCCTCCCATGCTTCATTTAAAACGAATTAATTAATTACTTCGCCCTATTGTCTATCATAGCTGCATTTATCTAGGACAGCGAGGTATCGATTGTAAAGTACTTTTAACTGGCAAGAATAGTCTCCTCATTAGTGTGCACCATCGAGGATACCAACCACCTTCTCTTTCAAAGCCTGGAGTTCGTCAACCTCGTGAGGACTTTCAATGTGCCCTCGATTGTCAGAGCGTGTTTCCTTGTCACTTCTCTGAGGTTGAATCGGAGCCAACTTAGGACCATTGGAAGATGATTTTTCGTTCGGTTTTTGCAAAACTCCACTACCCTGATTCGAAATCGGTGCCACTTCCGGTTGTGGAGGTTCCTCTCCTACATTATCAGTCCTTTTTTCTTGTTTTCTCGAATCTTCTTTGTAAGGCATAGGCAAGGGCAAATTATTTTGCTGATCCTTCAGATCGTTGGGACCAACAGGAACGATGTTTCCATCCCTTTGAGCAAATCCAACGTCGCTGATCTGCTCGTTCGGTAATCTATCGTCGTTTTTCTCGAAGGTATCCGCGATTGGTTGATGATTTCGTGGTGCCGGAAGGGGTGGTGGATTATCATCTTTGCTGGGGTGACTTACCTGTTGCTTTTGTTGAGATGGACGAGCGACCTGCTCATTGGCACTATGCGCTCTCGACTTGTCCTGGTTTGTTTCAGGTTCCAGCTGCTGAGAAGCTGCACGATTTATCCCGTAGTCGGGAGAGGTGATAGATTTCTGAAAAGGAGGTAGGATTTTAAATACACTTTGTAAGCAATTAGTTAATATTGTAATCAATGAGTCAGGTTACAGCGCAGTAAGATTTACTACGGTTCAACCTTCCTTAATTTGATAATTATAGATATATAATCAAATTACTTTTGCCTGTTCGAGTTCCCTCTTGAGTTGAAAGACTTGCTTTTCTAAATGGAGTATAGAACTGTTTGAACTGACTGAGTTCTTGACTAAATTACTGTACTCAGTCTCCATCTTCGCATAGTCTTTTTGAATCGTGAGGTACTTGGTCTTCAAGTTTTCCATGGATTTTTTCTTATCTTCTTGAGCCCTACTGATTTCGCTACGAAGATCTCTCAACGTGGATTCTAGCCTATTGGATTCTTCTAACGCCTGCTTTTGTCTCTTGGTACATTCCTCCTGAATGTCTTTATTTTCGGATTGAAGAATGTTGTATTTTTGTTGCATGGCGTTGTAATTTTGCACAATTTCTACATTGTCCTTGTCTTTGTCTCTAAGAGACTTTTCTCTCGAAACTCGTTGCTGAAGCTCCTGCTTCAAAGCCTGGTTTGTGTTTTTCTCCTCTTGCAAGGATTTCTCGAGACGAACTTTGTACTCGTAAATTACTGGAAAAAGAATTATTCAATTATTATAGGATATACATTAGGCCGGTACATTTTCCAACTTTTTTTCTTATTGCATTTTAACAGCCCGCAAAAATTGCCCACCTATAACAACCCTTCACCCGCAAAACGTTTTTTCGACTGAACAATATGTTCAGTTCATTTTTTAGATCTGAAAATTCAACGACAAAATTCCTATTGATTCGACAATATTGGAAATTTTTTTTCCATGTACGGTTTTTTCCAATCAACAGTAAAAAATTGAAACTAAGAACAAAATTTTGTTTAATTTAGAATTTTTTGAAACGTTCAAATAACATGTTAAATGCACACTTTTTTGCAGGAACCTGAATGTGTCGAACATGAAACTTCTTCAGCTGGAATCGAAGAAACGTGCTATTATTTTGCTTTCATGGGGGAAAATGGTTTAGGGACGCTTTAAACACCACGACAAATTTGTTTACTATGAAAGCCTTAAATACCATTTTTCTTCGATTCAAGATGAAGAAATTTCAGGTTTGATATATTCAACTTTTTCCAACTGTGCAGATGAAAAAATTTACCACCATTTTTGAACCAAGACATTTTTTTTTAATTCTTAAATCCAAAAAACGAACAGGAGATATTATCAGATTTGAAAAAAAAATAGTTAGGTGGACGGATGATACGCGTGGGGAACTTTTGCGGGGTATTAAAATTCGATCATTTTAAAACTTGGGAAATGATCCGGCCTGATATACATTTAAAATTAGTAGAATTTTCTAATTGAGTAATCGATTTTTTAATTTTTAATAGAAGCACAAACTCTTGTAAAAGGAAAATTACAATTGAAATCGGATAAAAGAAAGAAATTAAACTTGTCATTATATTTAGATCTCAAAATACAAGACTTATTCATTTAAAAATCTTTTTAATATTATTTTACAAATACGCGAATCAGATGAAATTGAAAACTTTTTCAAATATAATTGGATCATTCGACTCCTTTGAACTTATAAAAAGCGAGACGTCAAAGAATTTTCTTTTATCTCCAATTATTTCCTGAAGTTTTTCTTGGTTCTCGACAATCTTGAAAGTAGATTTTCTTCAATTACTTGTTTTTGTCCTACGTCCTTACAGGAGAAAACGGAAATTAATGATTCCTAGCTTTTTTGTAAAATTTCTAAAATAAAATAAACAAATTTTCAAGTTGCTTACTTGACCATCATGTCAACAGCTGAATTTAAAATGTTCCGAGAGGTTTTGGTAATCTGGTGTACATTTTGCTATGTAATCCCATATAATCTTGTGTAATATCTTGTAATCTTTTGAAATCCCATGTAAACTATGCAATCTTTTTTTATCCCTATAATCCAATGTAATCTCGCGTTATCCCATGTAATCTTGTGTAATAAATTGTGTTCGAATATTTTCCTTTCATCCTCCTTCACTGTATAATCATCAAATTAATGGGGTAGTTGCATGAATATTAGATGATATACTTTTTAAATTTTGCACAAAATTCGAAAACTATACTTCATTGCAGAGAAAAAAATATTTTTAAAATGCATGGAAAACCTTATTCAAACAACTTTGGGACTTTAACACATCCCACTTTCGGCTTCACAGCAATGCCCCATTTTCCCGCAAAAATTCAAAAAGTATACTTTTTAAACATTAAAATAAATTTTAACTTATTTTAAAATACTTTCCTTAAGTAATGACATTCAGTTTGTAATGCTATTTGAATTACACAATACAAAATAATATTTAAAGTACAGAATTCAAAGTTGCCTTGCCAAAAAGCAGATTTCTGAAAAAACAGAGTCTTTATAATTTTAATAATCAAAATAATATTATTAATTAAGTAATTTCAAATGAAAAAATATTATTTTAAATGAAAAATTTGTAAAACTTTCCTAAAAAAATTTATTTTAACTATGTTGTTTGCAAATGAACTTTTTCTTACTATCGCTTCTTACCAATTTTTGAAAAATGCTGGAATAATGTAATAAATTATGGCTTTTTTTTGGTCGAAATATTCTCTACAACTCTACTGTTTCCAATTTTGAAAGTAAAATTTTCTGCAGCTCAAATTGTTAAAACAATTTTTTAAAAAGAAGACATTTTTTTAAACATATAACACGGATCACAGCGCAAAAGGAGCTCAAAAAAGGAGAAATAGGGTGAATTTCTCACGAAAAATTAATTATTTCCAAGATTCATAATTTCTTCCTTACTATAATTAATACTTTCAATGTAAATTCAAAACTACACTTTTCAGTAGAGCGAAGTAAAAATGCTAAAATTAATCGAATCGTTTGAGCTGAGGGATAACAATTTTGTAGTCCGACATCGAAAACAAGTAGAGAAAAAATTTTTATATCAGTTAATATCTTTTGTTCTCATTTTTAAATTTACAATATTTAAAATAAAAAATAAAAAATTTGCCTTATTAAACATTTTTTGAAATGTAGAAAAATATGTTTTTTGGATTGATTCGAAGCTGAAATTTCTTTAACTTGAACCAAAGAAACATGTTATTCTTTTTTATTCATGGGAAACATTTTTTTTCGTAGTGTATATAATGTCCCAAAATCGCAACAAAAATAAATGAAATCCCAAAAATCCTATATCGCAAACAAAGTTTTTTTCCCCCGAAAAAGCAAAATGATAAAATTGACCTTTGATTCGAGCTGACTAAATTTCACGTTCAACATATTCCACTATTTTTAAAATGTGTGTATATGACTCAATCCAAAAAAGCATGTTTTTGCACATTTTCAACAAAATTATTACTGCGCAAAAAGTTTTTTTTTTAATTTCGTAATTTTTTATTATTATTCACTAGTAAAAGCTGTAAATATGACAAATTTGTCATAATTTTTGAAACAATAGGAAATATTTTGAATTTGTAATCGTTCAATTTTACGGATTGAATTTTTTTTTTCACTTTTGTCGAATGCCAGCCCAAAAGTTTTTCCCCCCTCAGCTCCAACGATTTGATTTGTTTTAGGATTTTCACTCCGCCCTACTCTTCAGTAGAAAATTCAAAATATGAGGATGCATAGAAAAACTGGTATCTTAAAAGAGATGTTTTCGTCAGTTTTATTCAAGTCTGCATAATTAATCAAATATAATCAATTGGGGAAGCATTCCGAGTGCAAAGAATAAATATTCGAGCACGAGATCCGACAGAAGCGCGACGGGCAGATTTTTAACAATTACACTGTTTAGTAGTTTTTCACAACAAAAGTTAATTTTCAAACAAGAAAGATGAGATTTCAAAAAAAAAAAAAAAGAAAGACTTTTCTACCAAAAGAGATTAATTTTCAACCCAAAAAGATGAATTCTTTAGAAGACATTGGAAGTGTATTTTTTTTTTTTAAAGTCGTAATTTTTTGCAAAAATAAATTTCTTTATTTAAAAATGCAACTGCAAATTGCAATTGAAAAATAATATGTTTTAGTAGAGCTTTCAAGTCTTTTGTTGAAAAATCGTTTCTGTTGCTTCAATGCAGTTATTTTTAATTTTTAATTAAAACCTTTTTTTTTTTTTTTTTTTTTTGAAATATTAGTTATTACATTTTTGTTTACAATTCATCTTTTTAGGTTAAAAGTAACACTATTTAGTTGAAAGTCGAACTACTTTGTGAAAAGTTTATTTTTTTGGTTAAAGATTCTTCACTTCAGTTGAAAACTCGTTTTTTTTTTTGTTAAAAATTAATTTTTTCGAATGAAAATATAATTTTTTGGTTGAAAATTCAAATGATTTGTTGAAAATTAGCCTTTTCGTTGAAAATTCATATTATCTGGTAATTTGGAAAAATTTTTGTATTATTACATTGGCTATCTGTTTAAGAAATGTTACCTTAAAAAATCTAAAAAAAACTAATGAATAGTTATGTACCTAATATTTATCAAAAATATTTAGAAAACTTTGACGTAACGCTAATAGTAACCATAGTAATTATAACATTAACATTAGCTATCTATGATATGATATCTGTTTTTTTTTATCCTTGACTTTGACCAGGATTCTGTGCTTCAGAATGTGCCTCAATAAAAATACTAGTTTTTTACCACAAAAAGGAATTTTTACTTCCCCCCAAAACGCGTTTTCTGTATCTAAAGACAACTATAACGGGTTCGGGACGTTTCAGTTTTTCCCGACCTAGTTCGGTGCACTTAAAAGCGCTCTCACCTAGTTCGGAGCACTTAGAAATGCCCACTCCTACGTGCGTGCGGTTTAAACGCCCATTGGGCGTTTCCGGGTTAGGAGCCTAACACACACACATACACGCGAAGATGAAAGACTAGATGAATCAAAATGTAAAATGGACCCTCTTCTCTGTCAGAATGACATTTCGCATATACCAGAGATGAATTTACCACCTGTATTGCAAGTTTATGTGTAAAAACTACTGGCCGACGTAGTTTTAGTCACAAGTAAACGTATCTCACAGTTATTATTATTATATCATTAAGCCGTTTCCCTTTCGGGGTAGGCGTGAATTGCTCGGTTGTAAAGTAGTTATGTGTGGATGGGTATATAGGTGAAGGGTAGATAGGTATATAGGTTTAAGGTATAGATATTTTAGATTGGAACCCTCAAAAAGTGTTCCATTGGAGCCTCAGTTCTAAATGATACCAACTTTTACTTGAGCCGCAACTTTACTGACCCCACATTTTTTTCTGTGTTATATAGAAAACGATTATAGGATAATCAGAAATGGAATAAGTAATACAAAAATATTGAAGTAATTATTGTAAAAAGTAGACAAACAAGAAGGGAACGATTTATTTTAGACCACTTATAATTTCATATGGAAGTATACAAAAAAAGCGATTCTGCACAGATAAACTTTACACAGCAAAAATCTTTCCACTCTCGTGATACCTTAAAATCTTTGAAATCTGTTAAAATTCATAGAAATCCCGTGAAATCTTTCAACCCTCTTTGAATTTCTTTGAAATCTAGGAAATCTTTGAAATAGTTAGAAATGTGTAGAAGTCATTCAAAGTTCCCTAAGAATAATATAAATATATTCCCTAAAGTTCTTTTGAAATCCGTTGAAATCCCTTGAAATTTGTAAAATCCCCTAAAATCTTTGAAATACTTGAAGGTCCTACAAAATCTCCTGAAGTTCGTAAAATTCTTTGAAATTTCTTGGGATTATTGAAAATCCTACATAATTCTTTTACATCCCTTGAAATTCTTTGGAATCTTATTTAAAATACCTTTAAATCTTTAAAATTCTTAACATTTTTTTTATTTCTCTATTCCCTTGAAATTTTTGAAGTCCGTAGAAATGCCTTGAAATAATATTCAATTAATTCCCTGGAGTTTTCCAGAATTTCGTTGAAAAACCTTAAAATCTTATGAAATATTTAGAAATCAAAAAAATCTATTGAAATAATAAGTAGGAATCATTTGAAATTCCTTGAGTACAAATTACAATAAACTTATGCATTGAAGTCCTCTAAAAAGCCAGTTTAAATCCCTAGAAATCTTTTAAATCTCTTAAAATATATCCTTGGTGATTCAATAAAATCCTTTAAATCTTGTAAAATGACTTAAATTACTAGTATACCTTAAAATCCATTGGGATCTTCAAAATCGCTAGAAATCCCTTAAAATAACATTTACTCTAATTTATTCTTCAAAGTTCTCTGGAAATCTCTTGAAAACTTTGGAAATCCTAAAAAATTCTTTAAAATCTCTTCAAATTTTTTAAATCTCTCGAAATCATGTGAAATCCCTTAAAATCTTCAGAAATCGTCAAAATCCATTAAGATAAGTAGAAATAATTTGAAATCCTTAGAGATTCAATACAATCCTTTAAATCTTGCGAAATTCCCTAAAATACCTAATAATTCATTTTAAACTTTTCGAATCGTTAGGTATCCCTTGAAATTTCATTTGTTTCATTTATTTTTTTAAATTCTTCAGAAATCCCTTGAAATGTTTTGAAATTCTACAAAAATCTTTTAAATCCCTTGAAATTTGTTCAGTCTCTTGAAAACTCTTGAAAAAAATATTTTCAAATCTCTCGCAAACCGGTGAAATCCTTTAAAATTATTTAGAGTTTGAAAATCCCATAAAATCCTTTTAAAAGTGTCGAAATCCGTGAAAGTCTCTTGGAATCGGCTGAAATCCTTTAAAATCACTCCATTGATGCATTTGAAATCCTTCAACTCTTTTTCAATTCTGTAAAATTCCTTGAAATCTGTGGAATCCTGTAAAATCTTTTGACATCATTTGAAATATTGCTCTAAATAAATAAATGATTCATTCCCTTATGGTTTATCTATTTTTTGTTCCAATTCTTTTAATAACATTATTTGTTTTCATACTGATTTTCTATAATAACAACTTCATCTAATTTTCTTTTATTTAAACACTCAATTTATGTCCTTCTGGTTGAAAAATGCTGCGTCTTAATTAAGAATCAATATCCGACTCAAAATGAGCCTAGCTTTTTTTCTGTGTACAGCCGTGAAAAAAGTATAAGAAATTCATTATAGGAAAATCATTATAAGTCTATACTGAATTTTTCCTTTAATTTTTTTTTTCGAAAGCGGGGATTACAAGGGATTATAATGGATTGCATAGGATGACAAGCAGTGCATGTGGGATTACCTGAAATTTTATACAATTACATAGGATTACAGAGGATTGTAGAGTTCAAAAAGTATAAAATCTATTAAATTATAAGATCTATTGTAATATGTCTTACTTATACGTGAGGTTTAAAATAAATCTGGTTATGTTCCAAGTGATAATAAGCAGATTATTTAACATTGCCATAAGTTTTTATAGCTCTGTTTGCTTTAAAATTATTAGAAAACTTATAAAAAATAACTTTTCCTGCTAAGTTTTCCTGCCAAGCTCTCTCTTTTACTTTTTCTGAGTGAGTCACTTAGCCCCATATTGTGAGGTAAAGTTGCTCACACTTTAAGGGATGATAAATAGTTGTTCATGAATTTTATGTATGCCTGTGCTTTGTAGTACGAAAGAGGGTCAGATAGAGATTATATATTTGAACCATCAATACCTAATTTAAATTCCTTCTTGGACTTGATTGTAAAAAAAAAAGAAAAAACGAGCCACCTAGCCCCATTTTACGGTATAGCGGATTCATCAAATTAATTGACAAGTTGAGTTGCTCTTTTTAGAAGAATAACAATAAGATAAAGAACAAGAAGTCGCTTTTAAAAGCATTAGAGTGGATGCCAGAGTGTGTTAGCTCAGTGTTAAATATTCAGGTGGTTAGCCTAATTGCGGGGAAAAAGGCGACAAAATCAGCTTGCCCGAACTCGACAACCGGATCCACGAAAAAGCACGTCTCGTTGTCCCTCGTTACATTTGAACGTTCGAAACGTGCCTCGTATTCTGCATTAAATTTTACAAACCATTTGATGTATATAGTACGCAGTTTATATGCTTATTTTCAATGCTCGTTTCGCTCTCGTTCAATCCACAGAAGATATATTTGTGCCATAAATATAACGTACTGAAAAAAATTTATTGCAGTGAACGCTGTATTCAATGTTGTTACATTGTAACGCAGAAAATTTCACATCAATCGTTTTGCGGATTCACGAAAAATGAAGATTTTAATAATTTGCATTCCTCAACTCTTCATTTTTGACTTTTATGCTAGGCTATAAGGGATTACAAGTTGCTGAAGAAAAAGATAAAGATAGTCGTGATGGTGTATTTTCCTGAAGAAGGGACAGCGGAATGACTAAAGTGCCCTCGTGGGATTGCAGCGGTAACTATTTTGACAGTTTGAAAAATTGTTGGCAAATTGTTCTTCGGTATGCACTCTCACATTTTCTGTCGCCGCCTGTTCCTTTTCTTGCCTGCACTTTGACTGTAACCAAGCAGTCGCACCCTTAGTTTCGAAGATGAGAGATGGCAGGTCTCCAGAGAATTTGGGTATTTTTACGAGTTCCTTTCGAAATAGTAGAAGCTTTTCCAAACATTTCCTCATCCATCGTGTCCTGTAATACGGCACCTCTTCTTATGTGACACGTCTACTGTTGTGTAAAGTACCAATTACGACTAATTTTATTTAGTAACAATTAATAAATTCTAAATAAATAAGTACAAGTATTTCAATACAGCGAAAGATTAGGGTATCTATTAGGAATAAACATTTTTCATTTTTTCAATGCTAGACTGAGAAAAATAATTCGTTGAAACAACTGAAGTTTTTTTATTGGAAAAATTTAGTTTATTTAACCAAATATTTGTCATTCCACAAGATCACCACTTTGACGATCTTGTCTTAAGAAAATGTACTGTATCGTAGATTTTCTTGACGATTTCTCGGATTATGAATATATTTTATCGTCCATATTCGTGCTGACATTTTCTTGATTCAATGCTAATTTTTTTCATTAATAGTTATATTTGAATCAAGTTATAATTTTTGTTCGTCAGCAGTGCATATTTTTAATTGTATCCTTATTCGGGTTATTCTTTATGTACTGCTGATAAAATTGTATATTCTAAACTAATGTGTGTGAAACAGTTTACAAAATAACGTACATAATAAGGTACAAAAAATGTAAACATTGTTTTTCGTAAAAGTTTTTTGTTCTTTTCTAAATAAAAATAAAATGCCACATAGTTTTCATACGGCGCCTCTGTTTCAGCGTAGTCCTTATTCTGTAAAATAAAAGTTTTTAAAAATCTTGCGTTCCATGTATATAATTTCGTGAGGTTACAGGAGAAAAAGATGCCCACCAAGTTTAAGCTCAATTGGATAATATTCAGAGGTGCCCCCACCGATTTGAAAATGTACATATAATTTACATGCGGGGGGTCATTTAAAAAATACGTAACGCGTTTTTCTGACAATTTTGCCCCCCCCCCCCTAAGTAACGCTTTTTCTATAGTAAGTGTATGTATCTTTAACATTAGCGTAACGCCGAAAACTGAGTCAAACCATGAAAATGTTATACTCGTAACATTGTCAGATCTAATCGTAATAGTATATGCGTTATTTCTATTTTCACAAAAGTTTGGCATTAAACATATTACTCATACAGTGGGCGATCATTGGGGTTAAAGCATAAGCTTTAGACTTTTCGGATTTTTTCGGGTAATATTTTGGATTTATTCTTCAATAAAATTGAAGTCATATCAAGGAATGAAAGGATCTATATTTGAATTTTTACGTCATAAAAATAAAAACTAACAAAATTATATTTTTGAATTAAAGCGACCTATTGACCTTAAATAATTGTTTAAAAGTAGGAATTAAGAGCTAGAGCTTCATAGATTGAAATACCTTGCTATTTCTGATTGAAAATCCTTTTCTATTGACATTCGAAATGTATAAAGATAGAACGTCGGACTAAATCACGCGACGCATACGAAAAGGGGGTCTTTCCGTGCTATTACTCAAAGATGGCACCGGAGTCCGGCGGCCTAATCTCAGCACATGAGACCCTAATGGGATTTTAAGGCGTCAGGGCCACCTGCGCACTACCCCGTGGTCGACCTCGTTTGTCTTTCTCTTCCACGACCTAGACAGTCTTACTCCTTACTGCATTCAAAAGACAAATCGGCTTGAAGTTTGTCCTACTAAACTATCAATTTCATTTAATATATACGTCATATAACATAATAATCCATTAATTAAGAAAAAAGCTAAAAAAGGAAAGGTCCTTGAATCTCAAGAAGAAAAAAGTACCCAATACATTTTCCGCACACTCTCCGTTCTTTCTACTAACCTAATAGTTTATTACTTTTTGAATTGCAGGGTTGGAGTTGGTAGAGCCCATTTCGAGAAACAGCCTCCGAGCAATTTAAGGAAGAGTAACTTTTTCCATTTTGTTATTGCTCTCTACGATCGAGGGGGACAACCGATTGAAATCGAAAGGACGGCTTTCATTGGATTTGTGGAAAAGGACCAGGTAAGGCTCTATCTGATAAAAAATTATGTTTTCTCTTGTGCTTTCAAAAGCCATAACGATTAACAACAGGGTGGTCTAAATTTTAACCTGTAAAAATGCCACTTTCGATTTTTGATGATAGATTCCCTCCAATTTGTTAGTTTTCTGAAAAAATAAATTCTCTATCTTTCTTTTTTAAATCGGTTAACATTAACCCGTGCCCTGGGCTTTTGAAATTAACATGGTGTTTGAATGGAAAAAACTTGGTTTTCGAAAAAATGGAAAAAGCAGTGCTTGTTATTCTCTTTTTGTAAATTAAAGTTTAGTCACTACTTAAGGAATGTTTAAGGAATTATTTTTCACCCAGTAAGAAAAAGTCAATAACAAGTACTCCTTTTTTCGATTCTTTGAAAAATCAAGCTTTTCCCATTTAAAATCCCATGTTAATTTCAAAAGCCCGGGGTACGAGTTGATGTTAACCAAATTGAAAAAAAGGGAATTTATCACCAGGAAAAATTTCTTTATTTCACCAACGAAATTTATTTCTCACAAACAATTGCAAGGTCCATGATAATGTTACCGATAAAGGATAAGGGAAAAAGTAATATAGAGATCCTTTAGAGCTTCGGATAATATAGAGCCTAAGCTTATCTCGATAATTGCCGTTTGCATCGGACAGACGTCAAATATTAAACGGCTCCGCCTATACGCGCGCGCAACTATCGTGTATGTCCAGCTCGTTAGGCAGTTGGTTTCACATGTATGGCTATTCCAACGATTAGCTGGACAGGCGAAAATCCATTGGTCATGAGAGAGGCGAATAGAGATGACGGAATACTCTATTATGGTCACGCAACTTAATATTATTCTAACAAAACACAGCGTTGCCAACATACTGGATGCTTTAGTCACCAGTTTCAGATTTGGAATTCGCTAGAACACAAAAAAAACTGGGGTTTCTATATTTGAAACAATTTTTTGTTTCTAAGGAGCTACAACAAAAAGAAACCCAAACACGGTTCGCCTCGCCTGACTTCAACCCAAAAGGGCTTGCATATGCCGATTTTTTTCTGTATATACTTCTGGGATGCCCCACGATCATTATGAGCCCAAAAAGAAAATAATCGCTTGGGCCCTTTTTGAGAAAACTTTTTTTTCAAGAGGTTAATCAACATATTTTGATGAGAATAAGTTAAACGTGGATTTATTTTCTTTATATACGGATAGATGTATATACGGATTATAGATTATTATACGGATTATAGATTTATATACGGATTATAGATTTATATACGGATAGATTTTCATTCAGTTTGGCATACAAAAAAAGGGCAACAGGTGCTGAACATCTTAAGAGAACTGAAACCCTTCAATTTTGTTTGAAAAATGGTGAAAAAAGTGGGGAAAACTCAGTTTTTTGAAAATTGCCTCATTCCAGTTCAACCTCTGTCCCAAACACTTCGAGAAAAATCAAAGTGCTTAAAATTTTCTGCAAAATGAAAAAAAAAGGAATATTCTATCTCTGAAAGTTTGGGAGTTATGGTCCCAAGAAGTCGATTTCCTCGGCATTTTAGGTGAAAGTTGCCAGTAAGTTATTTAACCCTCAAACGATACACTCCTTTCTGGCTCCTACTAAAGGTACACTAGTGTTAATTGTGTTTTTGCAACGTTAATATTAAATATTTAACATATTGAACATATAATAAACATCTAGCATATATTAGGCATATTTAACGTATATATTTAATATAGTGGGGATAAGCCGCTTCAGCTGTGCCTGCGTAAATGCCAGCAAAATAAAAAAATTTCCGGTGCTAATTTGCACCAGTGTACCGTTTGAGCGTTAAAAAAGACTTAATTTTGAGTAGATCTAAAAAAAAACAATGCTCTAGCTGTAATAAAACCAAAATTATTGCCTTATGAATATGGCCCTTTTTTATGAAATTTTGTTCAAAATCAATTTTTAAAATAAAATCATCGTTTTTCAAAAGAACTGATTTCCCGAGTATTCAAGGAGAAAGTTGCCACCAGATAGGTTAAGGAGGACCACATTTTAAGCAAATCTGAAAAAAATAATGCTCCAGCATTATTTGTTTAAAAAATGATGATTAACATAACTTCATTACAAAAGGATCATATTCAGAAGGCCATATTTTTGATGCGATTAGAGCTAGCTAGAGAATGATTTTTTTTTAGATTTACTAAAACTTATTAGGTCCTACTAAAACAAACTAGTGGCAACTTTCTCCTGAATTTCTCGGGAAATGAGTTCTTTTTGAAAACGATAAATTTTACTTAAAAAATTGATGTTGAACAAAATGTCATAATAAGGGCCATATTCAGAAGGCCGTAATTTTGGTTCTATTACAGCTAGAGCATTTTTTTTATATCTATTCAAAATTTATTCTTTTTTAAATAAATCAGTGGCAACTTTCACCTTAAATGCTGAGGAAATGAGTTATTTTGAAAAACGAGAAATTTTATTTATAAAATTGATGTTAAGCAACATTTCATCAAAAAAGAGCCATATTCAAAAGGCCATACTTTTGGTTCTATTGGAGCTAGAGCAATGTTTACTCTAGATCGACTGAAAATTGAGTCTTCTTCAATTAATTATTCGACAAGTTTTACCAAATATCCAAAGGAAATAAGTTATTTCCCAACAACTATATAGCCGGAAGTTGAAAATACCTCCAATCGATCGGTCACTGTCCATTTACTATTAGGAGATCTGGGACAACCTGTATATATTTTTTCATTTAAATTATTCGCTTAAAATCGACTTCTTGGGACCATAACTCCCACACTTTTAGAGATAGAACATTCTTTTTTTTTCATTTTGTAGAATATTTTAAGCACTTTAATTGTTCTTGAGGTATTTGGGACAGAGGATTAACTGGAATAAAGAAATTTTCAAAAACTGAGTTTTTCCCACTTTTTTCACCATTTTTCAAAAATATTGAAGGGTTTCAGTTCTCGTAAGATGTTCAGCACCTGTAGCCCTTTTTCGAATGCCAAACTGAATGGTTTGAGGCAATGAAATTCCACCTTTAACTTATTTTCATCAAAATATGTTGATTAACCTCTTCAACAAAATCTAAAAAAGAGTTTTCTCAAAAAGGGCCCAGCGATTTTTTTCTTTCTGGCTTAAAAATTATCGCGGGGCATCCCAGAAGTATATTCAGAAAAAAGTCTGCATATGCAAGCCCTTTTGGGTTGAAGTCAGTCGAGGAACACCGTGCAAAACGATGAATTTGTTCCAAAGTTTGTTCCAGTTCCCGCGTAAAAATATTTGGTCTTGATTTTGTCCTGAATGTCTTCAATATGTCTTCAAGACCATGATGTCTGGTTCCGTCTCACCAGCTAGACATTGGAGATATACAGACATGTCTTACATTTATGGCTGTAGCAGTGCCAAGACAATACCAGGTAGACTTGTCTTTTGACAGGGAAGGATAATTTATGTATTGGTTTTATTACTACCGGGAGGGTCTGCCATTTCCGAATAGGTTGAGACCAAACAGTTGACATCTGCTGAGAATTAAAATTTTACAACCGATGAAAATTGTAATTCATCCAAAGAACATAATTATTGCAGATAAACAAAATTATTAATGCACACAAAATAAATACAATGAAGATGCATAATGTAAACATTCTGTAAAATTTAAAGCGGATTAGTGATAATCCTCGGAGGCCTTGAAGCCTTTTGGCTTGCCTTCGAGTTATAAATCTCTTAGGCTTAGGTCTTTTCCAAGTCAAAATATTCGTTTCAAGACATCAAAAATAGTCTGGTTCCGTCTCACGAGCTAGACATACAGCATAACTTGAAGTTGTCTTGGATTAGTCCTAATCCAAGACAAAATCAAGACCAAATATTGTTACCCGGGTTGGACCTCTAAAGAAACCCAATTTTAAGAGAGTTTTCCCAAAGAACCTATTTTTCGCTTTGTCCAATTCGACATTTTATCTAGCTAATAAAGTAACTTTTACGTTGAAGCATACATGTGAGAAAACTCTGATGGACATAATTTAATGAAGAGAATTAAAGTACAAAATATTATCGCAATTAAAATGAATATAATGACTTCATAATTATCATTTGCAGGTTATGTAGCAAAATTGTAAATATTAAGGCGTATTTATATGCAAGAAACTTTTCGTCTTAAGTAATCGGTCGATGACTGTAAATCGATATCTGTAAATCCCTAACTTACCAACCCCACTTTGCAAGCTACAGTCAGGAAATCGCCAACAGTAATGATAAAAATTTCCGGATCGCCAGAAAATCGTCAACAGTAAATTTAAATTGCTATAATTGTCGCCTGTCGCCTGTCTCCTGTCGCCAAATCCCAAAAATTAATCGACAAATAGAAAAAAAAGCACCAATATGGTGATAAATCACCAATGTTGGCAACGCTGACAAAACACAGTCTGTTTTTTCCAAGCATTGTTTCTGTTTATCTCAATAGTTTGTTTCAAGTTGGGAAAATCAATAAACGACGCAAAAAGCCAATACCTATTTCTAGAAGCTACCAGATTGCGACAATCTCTTCATTTTTCGAAAAAATTCTCTAAACCGGAATCCGATTGTCAATGATCCAGTTTGCAGAACTGCACTGTTTTGGTCAATTAGTGTGGCTCTTTAAGGAGAAACAGTTCATGACTCGGAACAGCACGGTTGTTGCGCAAGAGAGATTGTTGCATATGTGGTACCGACAGACTGACAAATGAACTGGGACTTGTAACGAACTACTGCTACATGAAGAGCAAAGATCGAATTCATCAATTTTAATAATCTTAGTATAATATTTCTGTGTAATACAATATAATGCTAATCAGCAGGGGAAGCATAGTTTGAAATCTAAAACGTAATAGTTAGAACCTTTTCTATATATATATATATATGATATCAAGTAGACTCTCTGGATGTGATTCGCAACCTATAACCCATGTCGGAAGTATAACGAGGGAAAAACCAAGATAATAAATCTCGAAACCATAGATCGTAGCTTAATTCGACAGCGCAGAATTCATGAAAAACCTGAAGTTCTGGAAAGAAGAGAATGTACCCAAAACTCGAAATCTTGAAAATATGAGGAAAAGAAAACATGAAGTATTTTTTTTAATGACTTATTTGAAATTATTTAATGACAATCAGTCCAATGATTCTTATCCACAATTTGAACCAGCTGGTTTTCTACTGAAACTGGAACTGTATTCCACTAGAACCTAATGATAACTATGTTCTGTATTTTATCGAGAGCGTGCTAAAATTAGTTTAAAATTGTAATATAATATTAAATAACAATGTTTTTCATTTGTGTAGTTGAAACTTCTTTTTTTCTTGTTGGAAATTAATTTTTATAACTGAAAATGTTATTATTATATTTTTGGTTGAAAATTTATCTTTCTTAATTTGAAAATTCAACTATTTCATTCAACTAATTTATGTATTTTGTAAAAAATATGTCCTTTTTGATAGAAAATTAATCTTTTTGATTGAAAATTGAATATTGTTGAAAATCTGTCTATTTTGTTTGCATTCAACTGTGTTTGATTTAAAATTAAAATCTTTTTTGGTTAAAATATCAACTTTTACATTTGGCGTTGAGAATTCATTTGTTTTGGTTAAATATTCAACTGCTTGGTTGAAAGCTCGACTCTTTTATTAAGAATTCCTTTTTTTTGTTGTTAAAGATTCATCATTTTTGTTGAAAATACATCTCCTTGGTTAAAAACTTAACTATTTCGTTGAAAGTTTTTTTTTTTTTTTTTTGCTAAAAAATAATTTTTTGACTGAAAATTTAACTATTCCAGTTGAACTACTTTGTTAAAAATTAGTTTCTTTTTTCATTAGGATTAATTTTCTTGCCAACTCAAAATTTAACTATTCCAGTTGAATGTTCCATCACTATAGTTAAAAACTCATCTTTTTGGTTTAAAAGCCAACTATTTCAGTTAAATATTCATAATTTTATTTGCAAATTCATCACTTTGGTTGGAGGTTTAACTATTTTGTTTGAAATTTGTTTAAAATTAATTTTTCTAACTGAATATTCGAGTATTTACTTTGGTTTGAAATATTGTCTTCATCAGTTGAAAATTCAACTGTTTGGTTGGAAATTAATGTATTTTGTTGAAAATTCATCTTTTTCGAAGAAAATTCATCATTGTGGTTGAAAATTCAACTACAGTCGAACTCGGATTCAACGTTCCCTAATTTGTGGATTCCGAGAATTGACGCCGCGCCGCGGATAGACTTGTCAGGAGCTGCGCGGGGTGTTTTCACCGTTTCCGAGAATTAACGGCGCGCCGCGGGTAGGCTTGTCAGGAGCTGTGCAGGGTGTGTGGGGTTCACGAAGGCGTGCCAAAACGTAGCTAAATCCGGTTTAGTTAGGGTAGGTCAAGTCCAAGGACAGCCCCAAAACCGACGTTAAATCCGAGTTCGACTGTATTTGGTTAAAAATGCATCTATCTTGTTAAAATATTGATTTTATTTGAAAGAATATATTTCCCTCTTTTCGTAACAAGTCTCCTTATTTCTCCTGTTTTTGCAGGGTGGCTTAGCATGCACCTAATTTTATGTGTATGAATATAAAATTAAAATTTATTGAAATTATTATTGAGATTCATGGCCTTTAGGAACAAATTAAAAAAATGATAATTGTATTTTTAGTATTATTCATTTAATTATTCAATGGTGATAAAATTATTAAGAATATCTTGTCATATAATTTTTCAATGCTTTATAAATTAAACATATAAATGAAATTCCTATGAATAGTACCATAATATAGTAGGACCATAGTACCATAAATAGCCCAAGTCCGACTTTATCTGGGCTGTCTAGTCCGGAAGATCTGATCTGGACCAGGTTTGGCGCTGCTCAGCCATCCAAGAACAATAAAAGTTCTGAGTTCAGTCTGCAAAGTCAAATATTGACTAGGACTGGTGCTGATCAGCTATCCAAGACCAAAAAAGTTCAAAGTTTGATCAGAATATTTTTTTACATGTTTCTAAAAAGTTACAGGGTGTCTAAAATGTTAGAAAATAAGAAATTCATACTATCGAACCAAGACTTTTTTTTCTAGCACCTTGACCAGCCAGCGGTTGACCAGTCTCCAACTAGTGACTGACCAGCCTGTAACTAGCGGCTAACCATGCGGTCTGGCCTGGGGCTAGACAGAAAAACTTTATACTTTTGGCCAGGCCCAGGCCAGACCATCTGATTAGCGTCAAGACTGGAAACCAGACGGTCTGGTCTGGGCCGGACCAGCGCCAGAAGATTTTTCCACACGGGTTATTGTACAGAACTGAACCAGAACTGGGCTCACTACTATAAGAGGTAGTGGCCCAGTACTAGGGTACTGCAACAACATTTCTACTCAGTATGCGTTTCCGAAAACAGAAAGGTTTAGAACGTCGGAGACGGTGAAGCCAATTATGCCGAAATTTCTGCACTCTTGATTTCACGAAATAGTCACTTTGTTGCTCAGGCATGTGCAATTTAACGCATTGATCAAACTACTTAACTAATTACACATGACCACGTGCTAGTGTTTACACCGCATTCGTAAATGTGTTGTGTGTAATCTCCATCTCGCTCTATCTTCTTCTGCTTTTCGTCTCTTCTATTCCTCTCGCTCTCGCTCTTATACGTATATAATTCAAGCCACCGGACAGTTGCATCGCGTGGCGTCCCTATTAATTAGGGTCATGCACCACGGACATACATCAACCCTGAGCAGAGGCGACTCGCTGGTACCTACCACTGTTCCGTCAACCACACACCTTCCACCCAACTCTGCAGGAATTTACATATTTTCACGTCACTCCATTATTCAAGATGAACCTAAATACTCATCACGACGAAAACCACTTTATAATGCTCGTAAACAGTTTCAGAGCATACAACGTAAAGTTGAGCAATTTTTCTCTATTTATTTATGCACATTGATGAAAAAGTGAAATTTTTTGAATGAAGCTCATTAGATTCTAAAGAGATTTGTAGAGGCGGATGAAAGAAAATTTCGTCAATTTGTTATTTAAGTTTTAAAATGTTAGAACTTACCGGTTCCTCAATATTAGGAAAAAAAATTGATAGATAGTGGACTGGAAAAAACTATCTTTAAAAAATATCGGTCAACAAATGTAACATCAAGTGTAATTGTGCAAATGGTTCGCAAAGTCTAAAATCTTACAGAATTCTAGGAATTACGATGGAATTCGCTTGCAAGAAGTTCTGAAAAATAAATCTCGTACATTCCGTAGCTCAGTGGGCAAGAGCACCAGACTGGCAATTTGAAGACGTGGGTTTGAATCCCAGAAGAGCTAGAGATAATCATAACTTAAGACCAAAAATCAATATTAAAACAAATCTTCGTATAAGATCCGTAGACTGAAAAACTAACATCAAATGTAACTATAACCCAATTTGTTATAGTATGAATATGAAATCTGGACCATCTATTTGTTTTTTTATACGTACGCAATTGAGTCCATAAAAAGTTGTGAAATACGTAGACTTTCTATAATTTCATAGCTGCATCGAATGGCGCTATTAGTTTTTCCGTATCTCTTATATTTCAAAAATTTTTTCGAACAATTTAAGAAATATTTTTCCCTGAAAGATTCAGATTTTATGCTATTAGTTCTCTAATGATTTTGTGATAAAATAATGTTTTTGAAAGTTCGAAAAAATTAAAAATATTTTAATTTTCACCAATTTTTATCAAGTGGATACACGTGAAAATTCTTTAAAAAATACACTTTTTTCATAATAACAAATAATGGCATTTTTTCAATCCAAACTAGAGAAATTTCAGGTTCACAATCTAGAACGTTCTTTTAAGACATTAAAAAAATGGTGCATTGCACAAACTATTTGTTTATTTCTGATTTTTAATTATTGCTCACTACCAAAAATGTTAACTAAAAATCTTGTCTACAACTTTTTTACTCATATACAAAATAATGTTACTTTTCGAAATCACAAATCAAATCGAAGACACCAACCGATTACAACATTATTATAAAGAAAAATAATGTTTATAGATATAACTTTGCGTTTAAGTAGTCAATGTATATTCTAGATTAATTCTTCACTATTTTGGCAATCAGCCATATACATGTGTATAATTTTTTTTATAGAGACGAATCAGAAACCAATATCCATTAAATAAAGTGTGGCGAATCTGATTTCATGCCCCGTATTTAGCTTCCTGCCTCTCTCAGCGACAATGTGGTAAATATCGGTAAATTCTTGAAAAAAGTCGAGGGCTTTGGTTACCGGGGTAGATTGTTAAAAATGCATTACTGGCAACGGCAGATGGCGCGATGCACGCATGACTCGTCAAAAGGGCAAGATAATTATGCATCAGAAGCCACGCGATGCGTAATAGCAGTGCTCTTATGGGCGCATCAAGAAATTAATAATTAGTGTGAGATAGGAAAGGGAGACAGAGAGAAATCGTGTACCGTATTCCTCGTTGCATTTAATTAAACAAAGAGGAATCGCGAGTCAAGCAAGATGGTAACCTGCGACCTAATGCCGTGATCAATGATAACACGGCACTGCACGAAAAAAGCATATTGTGAAAACTCGTAAAATACACACTGTCATTCAACTACTATTTGAGGGTCGTTACCAAACAGTTTTGAAATTTAGGTCTCAACCTTTATCCATTTCCATTATTTTCTTTTGAATAACACTATAGGATAAAGAATCATATCGAAGTAGTTTTTAGAAAACAAAAATTTGAGTTGCTTTTGCTTGGAAATATAAAAGCTTTCAGACTGATGCATGATATAAGATTTATTCCCAGAAAATAAGCCGATTCTTGATCACCCAAATTAGTATTTTTATTTTATATTTGGTTGGAATCAATTTCATAAAATACCTAAATAAGTTTAGGGTTCCCAAGTTTTTGACGTGACAGTAAGTACCAATTAATCATTTTGACCCCGAAGTTCGAATAAAATGATACTCAAAGCTTTTATACGCATTTCAGATTTTCCGTTTTGTCAGCAAATTATTATGTCGCATCAAAGTCATGGCCGTCTACATGCACATTGAAACCTAAGCTTTCAAAGTTTCCTAAATTTTTTAAAAGAAAAATCATGAAGTTTTGACGAATACTTTTTGAAGTTAAAACCAAATGATTTCCATGGCAATAGAAATTTTTAGCTCAAAAAAGGAAAATTACGATTACATTCAAAATTTTCTTAAACATTCCTTGTTCGTCTTAGGAAGTTGTAAACCTTTATTCCAGAACTCGGAGTTGAAACTAAGTAAATCTGTAGAAACACTTCTAGAAAAAATAATGAGTTCCAAAGTTGAATATTCATTTTGTTTTTTAAAAATTAATTTTTCAGCTAAAAATTTAACTATATCTATTAAAGATTCCTAATTTTAGTTAAAAATTTATCTCATTGGTTGAAAATCCAACTATTTTTGGTTGAAAGTTCATTCTTTTTGGTTGAACATTCATATTTCTTGTTTAAATATATTATTATTTAGGCGATAATTTAATTATTTCGTCCAAAATACATCAATTCTGTTAAAAAATCATTCTTTTTGGTTAAAAAAACAAACTTTTTCGTTGAATATTCGTCTTTTTGGGTTCAAAATTGAACTCTTTAGTTAAAAATCTAACTATTTTTGATTGAAAGGTTTTTTTTTGCTGAAAAATATACTACTCGTATATTATATTAATGGCTGAGAATTTATCATTTGTTAAAAACTTAATTATTTGGTGGAAAATTTAACTGTATTGTTGATAATTAAACAATTTGATTAGAAAGTCATTCTTTTTGGTTGAAAATGCAACTGTTTTGTTGAAAATATGACCTTTTGGGTTTAAAATGAAGTTTTTTGTTGCAAATTTATATTTAGGATTTCAAAATTTCATTGTTTTGTGGAAAATTCGCCCTTTTAGGTTGAAAATTTTGACAATTTAGTTGCAATTTTTGTTCTCTCTTGACCAAATACACTTTTTGTTGTTGAATATTCATCATTTGGTAGAAAATTGACCTTCTTTGGTTGAAAATTAAACTGTTTGGTAGAAAGTTCATGTATCTTGTTCAAGATTCGTTTTTTTCTGTTTGGTTGAAAGTTTAACTATTTTCTTGAAAATGAATTCCTTCTGGATAAAAGTCAATTTTTTAGCTGAAAATTTAACAATTCCAGTTTTCGTTGAAAATTGATGTTTTTCAGTTGAAAATTAAAGTACTTGGTGGAAAGTTTATGCATTTTGTTAAAGATTCGCCTTTTTTGGTAATAAATGATTCTTTTTGGTTGAAAATTCATCTTTTTGTTTAAAAATTAAACTTTTTGGTTAAAAGTTAAACTATCTTGCTAAAAATTTATTTTTCTTGCGTTAAATATTCCTCATCTTAGTTAAAAGTTTATCTTTTTGGTTAAATCTTTAACTATTTTGTTCAAAATTCATTTCTTTTGGTTGATAATTTATTTTATTCAACGGATAATTTGACTATTCCATTTTTCGTTAATAGTATATCTTTTTCGCTTAAAATTCCACTATTTGGTTAAAACGAATTTTTTTGTTAAAAATTCATATTTGCGTTTTGAAAATTCATCTTTTTTCGTGGACAATTTTCCTGTTTAGGTTGAAAATTCAAAAAAAAATTGCAAGCTTTTTTACCTCTCGACTAAATAGTCTTTCGTAGTTGAAAATTTTAATTTAAATTGAACTATTTTGTTGAAAATTTATTTCTTCTGGTTGAAAATAAATTTGTTTAGCTGAAAATTTCACTTCCAATTTTTGTTGAAAGTGTATCTTTTTCATTTGAAAATTCAACAATTTAGTAGAAAATTCATGTATTTTGTTTAAGATTCGTTTTTTTTTAGTAATAAATTATTATTTTTGATTTAAAATTCACCGTCTTGTTGGAAAATTTACATATTTGTTGAAAATTTATCTTTTTGGTTGAAAGTCAAAGACATATGTGTTTAGTTAAAAATTCAACTATTTGGTTGTAAAATGAACTTTTTTTGTTGAAAATTTAACATTTTGTACCAAATTTTCTGTTGGCCGTAAATAGTTGTAAATCTTCCAGAAGTGAGAGTCGAAACTAGTTAAATCTAAAGAAACACTTTAATTAATAAAAAAATAATTTGTAGAGCCATAGAGATCTATAGCTGAACATAGGAAAATCGGAATTTGTCTCCCACCCTGAAATTCAAAATTTTCTAAAATATTCTTTGTTTTAGAAATATTATATCAGTAATGACCTTCCTACGACTTTCAGTCAAAAGTATAACAACTTATATTTATTGAATTTCTATTTTTTTTAATTGCAGGAATCCGAAGGCCAGAAAACTAACAACGGTATTCAATACCGTCTGCAACTTCTTTATGCGAATGGTGAGTAAATAAATTACATATATTTTTTGGATGCTTCAAAGATATTCCATTCAAAGACTGGAGGTTGAATTTGACCAAAAAAAACCAACATTTGACATTTAAAAGTGACGAATTATTATTTTATTATTCGGTATTACATGAATCAGACTCTCGTAAGAGAGTCCACAAGTGCTAGTACAACCGTTTGAATTTTGATTAATGTTCAAACGCAAGAAAGTCATGATTTTGAAACAAGTGGTTGCGTTTTTGTTAGTCAAGTCCCATATATGTTTTCTTCCCACATGGATCATAAAATCCGCTGGGCTTTCTTACTTAGTTCCTTCTTTCTCTCTTTCTCCCTCCTGTGTGAATCTTTTTGTCCATTCTGTTGAGTTCCGATCGATCAATGCGAGATTTTTGTCGCTGGACTTTCTGAAGGGCCGTCCTTCCATCTATGGACACTAAAACGTGTTGCCAACATCGCGTACAAGAAATAACTGACTGTTGCAAAAGTAAGAAAAACTGATGCACATCTCCGGAACCGCGACCACGCTCTCTTTCTCTCTTCTTTTGGACATATTTTCATCAATTTCTTCAACCAAAAGTTCCAGTGCGTATGCTTACCAAAAAAGTACATGGACAGTTAAGCCAATAAAATAAATTAGAATCAATCAAATATCGGGCTAAAGAAAATTCCCGGATTCAAAAAATTAAAAAATGTATCTCAAACTTCGCAGTTCATGCAGAATGTTTCTTTCGAAATTTTTCTCTGCCATTTGAAGAAAGAAAATTTCGTATAATCGTCTCACGTATAAAAACAAAGTTCGGACTCTCCGTAAAGACAAATTGTAGATGGTAAAGAGTTTGTTCTCTTACATTCACGTACAGGTGTCCACGTCATCACATCTCCGATCTTCCGACCAGGTAATAAATCTATAATTAAATAATAAATAAGGAGCGATCCCATCCAAGAGTCCTCGCGAGCTTCAAAGTCCCTCCATATCGGGCCCTACTTCTTTTTGCCATCTAGAGCTTCTCTTTCTTCTTCTTTTTTGTCTTCTTTTCTCTCGTTGTCTTCCTAACTCTCGCTTGAAAGAGTTCAATAAAGTATGGGAGGAAATAACGAAAACGAGCAAAGAAAGATTTGTTTTTCTCGAAAGGTGAATCTTAAATTACGATTGTCTTCAGCTAATACATGAGCTTCCATATGAAACCAGGAAGATAGTGTAGCCATAAAGGTAACTTCCGGTAAGCCGCAAAGGTTTCTCGAGGTAATTTGTGAGCTAGTTTCGGGTGGACTATCATAATCCGTGGTATGAATGTTATGCGGGGTAAGTAAGTAGAGTACAACAAGGTAGACCTCAGCCGGCTGCCGGCCAACAGAGTCTGGAAGTCTTATGTTGGGATTACATAGCTTATTACTACACATGCAAGACAAAAGCCACTATAGTGTCTAGAACGTGAGGTGAGGAATATCAAACAATCCACAACAATGTCTATATTAAAATTAATTTTCGACCGTCAGGGTTGCTACAGGTCAGGGAAATCTAGAAAGTCAGGGAAAGACAGAGAATTTAAAACTGGTCACGGAAAGTCAGGGAATGTCAGGGAAAACCTGACAGAGTCAATGAAATTTTGAATGAACTGAAATGGAAGTTAATTTTATTATTTTGTTGAAAATTCAACAATTTCGTTAAAAAGTAATTCTTGCTTTTAAACTCAACTGTTTTTTGTTAAAAGTTCGTCTTTGTTGGTTGAATTCAACTGTTATTGGTTTAAAATCAAAATCTATTTTCGATGAAATACCAACTTTTATATTTTTTGGTAAGAATTCATCTTTTGTTGTTGAAAATGTAACTACTTAATTGAAAGTGGAACTACTTCGTTGAAAATTTATGTTTTTTTGGTTGACGATTCATTATTTAAGTTAAAAAATCTTTTTTTTCAACTTAAATAATGAACCATCTTCAGTTGAAATTTTAACTATTTGGTTGAAAATTCGTGCAATTTGTTGGAAATTAACTATTTCGTTGAAAATTCATTTAATTTAGTTGAAGATTACTTTTTACTATTTACTATCTATTACTTCTAACTATTCTATTTTCGGTTGAAAATATATCTTCTTTAGTTTAAAATACATGTATTTTGCAGAGTATTTGTCGTTTTAGGTAGAAAATTAATCTGTTTGGTTAAAAATTCAACTATTTGATGTTAAATTAATTTGTTGTTGTTGAAGATTCATCATTTTAGTTAAAAATTTACTTCTCCAACTAAAAATTTAACTATTCCAATTTTGGTTGAAAATGTATCTTTTTGAGTTGAAAATTCATGTATTTTGTTGAAAATTAGTCTTTTTGGGTGGAGAATTCTCTCTGGGTTAAAAATTCAACTATTTGGTTAAAAAATTAATTTTTTTAAGTTTTGTCATTTTAATTAAAATTCATTCACTAATTTTTTGAACTAAAGATGTATTTAACCTTTTTGTTAAAAATTCATATTTTTGGCTTCAAAACTCAACTGTTTTGCATGAAATTGGTTTTTTTGGCTTCAAATGCAACATTTTGAATGACATTTTTTTGTTTATTGACTGAAAATTCCACTGTCTTGTCTGTTTTGGTTGATGATTCAACTAATTTGATAAAAAGTCGTATTTCAAACTTTAATTCAACTCTTTTTGATTGAAAATAAAAATATTTGTTGGTGGAATATTAACTACTATACTTTTTGTGGAGAATTCATGTTTTGTTATCGAAGATTCATCACTTTGTTTGCAAATTCAACTATTTTCTTAAAAATTTCTTTTTCTTGGTTGAAAATTAATTTTTTTAATTGAAAATTTAGTTCTTCCATTTTTTGATCAAAATTTATCTTTTGGAGTTGAAAAGTGAATTATTTGGTTAAAAATGCATGTATTTGACGTATGCCTTACGTAATTTTTGGTTGGCCCCTTATAAAATTCTGTATGGATTTTGTCACTAAAAGTGTTTGAAATGTATTTAAAATCAAACATGGTTTTTACATTAATATTATTTTTGATAGGTTGTTTTGTACTTAAAAGAAAAATTTTGCACGGTCAGAGAAAATAAAAAATTTATCAGAGAAAAATCAGAGCAATTCGAAATTAAGATTTTGTAGCAACTCTGATTATGCAAATTAATTTATGTGGAGCTATTTTTTAGTTTCCTCAAAGTTCGTGAAAGGATCGCCTAACCAGGTTTCTGCAAAAAGTACTTTACATTAACTGTCGTAATTTTTTGTTTCAGGTGTCAGGCAAGAGCAGGACATCTTTGTCAGATTGATAGACTCTGTTACCAAGCAGGTGAGAATTAACTTTACATTGCATTAAAGTTTAATACAGCAGTACGAAATCAGTTTCAATCTACAACTTACAAAAACTCCCGAACTGTCGTCTTACCACCACAAGAGTTTTGTATTGCAAGTCTGTTTTGTTTTGAAATTCTATACTTGTGCTGCTCCACCTATTTCCGGTTGAGCGCGCACTCATTGTGAGAACAAATCGCGCTTCTTTGGTGTGGCGCATGCTCGGTAAAGTGGCGTTATCGTCGTCCGTACAAGCACTTAATTTTCCGGGGGGTTGATTCTAGCCCCAGAATACCAGCAATGCGCGGCTGTAGCGTCCCGTTATCTGCGCCACGTGGCGAACCCTCGATGTATACGTACGGGAACCACGTGTTCGCCACCCATCCCCACCCTGGAGATCCTGACGCGACGATAGCACCCTAAGAAGGATCATAACCTTCGAGCAAACGCAAATACGCCGACAGATTACGAGCAGGATAAGGACTTTATGTCTGCGAGGGTGCTTTTTTAGTCCTGTCGCTTTACAGCCTACTTGACATTCGCACCTACTATGATACTTCCATATAAAGACATGTTTTACTCAATCAGATTCCATAAAATGGGAAACTATGTGCTGTACGGTAAATGATTACTATTAAGAAAAAAAGCTGTCGGGTGCTCTGCCGTCCAAAGAAAAAAGACGCATAAGTGACATTGTCGTTTAGGTCGACTTTTCGATTGTCAGGAATAAGAGAATAATCCTAAACCTCACAGTCACTTTCGTATCTTTATATCTTGGACGGCAGTGCTGGTTGAACGCTGATGAGAGCAACTGACCCCAAAAAGAGAAAGGGGAAAAAACTAGGACCATTTAAATATTCCTGAACAACTTCTACATCCGAATATAAAAACTGCTAAGAGCATCTTAATTAGGTCCCAAATAAATCCTCACTAAAGTACCGGATATGAAATAAGTCAGTATACCAAAGTACCAAAGAACTTCAAAATTCTTCCTGTTTCAGCAAAACTTTTTTAGGACCTAATGTCACTGAAGCACCAAAAAACTTTAAAATCCGTCCTGTTTTAGCGGGTCTTTTTTAGAAAAAAGATACTAGAAAAGTCTTTATACATTTTTTACAGTTTTAATTGTTTTAATCATGTGCTAAAGTTACAAAGTTACAAAACAGTCCTGCCATTGGAAACTTTTTGTGGGCAAACGTACAAGGAAACTTCCATTGCATTTTAAAACTTTTTTTCAAGTCTTCATAGGAATTATGTCCCAAAAAGTAGTGTAGTGCTGAAATACGGCTAAAGTACCAAAATAACTTCAAAATCTGTCCTGTTTTATTTTTCCATTTCCAAAAGTCCTAATTCATGTGCCAAAGTTATAAAGTTAAAACAGTCCGTTCGTGGACAAATTTTTGTGGACAAACATACTACACTTAGAAAACGACTTTGTTGAATTGACAAAATTTTTGTTATTTCAACCAAAGGATATGGTTATTATATGGACAACATAATATTTCGTTGACTCAACTAAATTTTTTGGTTGTTTCAGCCAAACCTTTTGGTAGATATAGTATTTGATTGATTCAACACCAAAATTTTGTTGGGTCAATCAAATATTTTGTTGAATCAACCAAAATTTGTTCGATTCAGTCAAATTTTCATGCATATACAAGAAAACATTTCTTTGGTTTAAGAAGTTTTTTATGAGTGTAAAGAAGTTCTATTAATTTTGTTTTCGTTTTTTTTTCTACAAGTCCAAACTTTTGTCTCAAAAAAGTTCAAAAGTAATCCTGTCGTAGAAACATTTTGTTCGTAGAAATGTACTGGAAGAGTTCGACTGGTGAAATCCATTCCAAATCAGACATGTGTTTTTTTCGATTTGAGAACAAAAAATTCTGCGAAGTTATGAGTATTTGAACTTTGAACCTTGCTTTTCACAAAAATACAAATTTTTTCTATAAATCTCTATAACTTTTGACTTAAGTTAGAGATTAAACTTTCTGTTTCTTTTATAATCCGTTGGAAAATTGTAAAAAGGTTCAAAATGAACATAATGGCATCGATTATTTCTTTGAGGACATAAAAAAACATACATATAATACACAAATGGGGTTTTTATAGTAAAACTTTTGTCATTAATCTAATTCAAATGTTATGTAACAATATAAGAGATTCCTAGGCTCGAGATGAATCGACTGAATTATAATATTTATACACTCAATTGAAAATTAAAGAAGTTATCGTCATTTATAATATTTAAAAAATTCGGTTTACAGATAAACTTTTTCTATTTATATAATTTAAAGTTGATGTAGGAATAAAAAAATCCTTGATTGACATATTAATTGACCTATTTGTATTTTTATAGACGGCATCCCCTACTACTTTAAAGTATTTTAAATATTAATTTGAAATATTAAAAAAAAATCATAATGCATACAAATTTACGAGCAAACTGCTCATCAAATAAGCACCATATACGTATAAATACAAACAAAATGGAAACATCCGAGATCGAATTCACAGCTAGTTTATTAATTTGTACTTGTATGAAGAAGACTTTCTATAAGTTTCATATGGGCCAAAACATTTTTGTGGCCACAAGATTTTTTTTGAAAAAATTGATTTTTCGACTTTTTCTCTCAAAGGATATAAGAAATTTTTTTAATGGGCAAACTTTTTTCGTCTCTTTCCCAGGATGTCTTTCTTATAAAAGTACAAATTAAAAAAAAAAATTGAAATCGAAAAAATACTTGTATCGCCTAATTTCATCCAGAAAACAAGATATTTTTTCGCCAAGAGATTCTATTAATTAAAATATATCTGCCTGACTGATTTGAGAAGGTTTTGGTCCACTGTACTTTTTCGAGTTTTTTCACAAGTACTCGGGTATTTTTGGTACTTTAGTCCTATTTTAGCAAAGCGTTTTTTGAACATAAAGTCTATGAGCATTTCGAAATATTTTCAACAAATTACAGTGGACCTTCTACAATATTTTTGCCTAAGCAAAATATTTCCACAGAAAGATTGCTTTTGAACTTTACAGTGACAACAATTTGGACTTTTAAAAATAAAAAGCTAATTATAATAATCGGGTCGTTTCTAGTTTTTTGTACTAGAAGTCCTACTAAAACAGGATGGATTGGATATGAAAGTTTTTTTTCACTTTAGTCCTATTTCAGCAGTAGTTTGGGGTAATTTTTATACTTTTGTATAAACAAAATGTTTCCACTGCAGGATCGTTTTTTAAGTTTTCTGGGACATGATTTTAAATTTGTAAAAATTTGAAAGACATAAGTAAGAAGAACTTTCCTAGTACTTTTGTATTGAGGAAGTCTTGCGGAAACAGGACTCTTGCCCTTATTTGGACTTGTAAACAATGTTAAGGTTGGAAAGTGTTTGTTGGAAAATGAAGGAGCGATCATTGCGTGACACGTACCTCTCTAAAATAGCAAACGTTATCTACTTTCTCAAATTATTTTGTATAGCGTCGCGAGCTCGGCTTGATAAGTGCCTATAGGTAAGCGCGACCGTTTTAGCAAGATTAAATCATCTTGGGGTCGGTCGGTAGTGGAGCTAGATACAAAAGAAGGGAGAGGGTCGAAGGAAGTAGAGTCGATGTTAGTTTTAGCTGATTAAATTACTAAGCCGTGGTAGCCTTGCACTGGCAGAGACGGGTCGACGATACGCGATCCATTTCTTTTATTAATCGGCGTGATATTCGAGCAGAAGATTTAATTGTTGAAATTACAATTTCATTATTTTAACCTGTTGGACATATTCAAACAACCGACATACATCTTATAAATGATAATCGTTGTAAAGGGGTAATTCAAAAATTTCGTCACGGCATTTTTAACACTTTCCACTCCTCTCCTTCTTCGTCACATATCATCAAATTCAACTTTCAGCCTCGCCGTTCAATTTTTAATCACAAAATATTATATCTCAACGAGAAATATAATAATTAATATTTTAACCAAAAAGGATTTTAATCTTAAATCAAAAATTTTAAAAAAGAAAAAAAATCATCCATATTGTTGAATTCTCAAACAAAAAAGGCGAATTCTCTAGAAAGCAGATGAATTTTTAACCCAATGTAGGGAACAGCTAATTGTTAATCTACGTCAATTTAATCATTCATAAATTTATACGCATTTTTCCATAATCAAGTCTATAATTCTGCAATGTATCTACGACCTAAATTTGAATTTAAAATCAAATGTAATTAGCCAGGCTACTACGCATTTTGGGTTGCCAGGCAACCCTGCAGACTAGGGGGCATCAGGCCCAGTCTGGGGGTGGTTCTTCGGACAGTCAGTACCCGCTGGTCAGTCAACCGTGACACACGCCCGCGCTGCCAAGTTTTTATTCATTTCAATAAATTATTAATTCTGGTTTAAATAACGTTTACCTAATTCTTTCGCATTCCTCCCAACAAACTTCACCCAAAAATATTAATTTTCAACCAAAAAGTTTATTTTCTACCAAGCACTTGCATTTATAACCAAAGTAGTTGAATTCCCAAGCAAAAAAAAAAGAATTTTTAATAGAATATTTCAATTTTTAATCATATAGTCGAATTTTCAAATAAACACATGAATCTTCAACAAAAAAATAAATTTTTAACAAAGAATTTCGACATTCAACCATGTAGTTCAATTTTCAGTCAAAAAAAATAAATTCTCAACTCAAAAGGGCTTGAATTTTCAGTCCAAAAATATGAATTTTTAACCAAGTAGTTTAATTTTCTACGAAAATAATGGAAATTTCAAACCAAAACGACAAATTTCTCAACAAAACAGTATAGAATTTGTAAGTCAAGTAGTTGAATATTCAACAAAATATTAAAATTTTTAACCACAAATGTGGATCTTCAAATAATAAAATGTATTTTTAACAATGTAGTTCAACTTTCAACCAAGTAGTTTAATTTTTAATCAAGAAGATTACTTTTCTACCAAAAAAGACCAACTGACAACAAAATACATAAATTTTCGACCAAATTATTGAATTTTAAACTAAAAACGATCAATTTTCAACCAATAATGGAATATTTCATTTTCATTCAATGAAATTAATTTTCAATATATGTTTTTAACCAATAATGGAAAAGTTAGATATTCATTTAAAAAAAAAATAATTTTCAACGAAAAAAAAAACGAATTTTCAAGAAAATATTAAAACTATCAACCAAGCAGTTAAATTTTAAATCAAGAACATTATTTTTCTACTAGAATAGACGAATTAAAAACCAATAAAATGAAAAGTAGTAACGAAGTAGTTCAAATTTCAACCATGTACTCGAATTTTCAACCCAAAAAGATGAATTGTCCATGAAAAATTTAATAGTTGAATCTTCAACTAAAAACGATTGATTTTTAGGCAAACATTGATTATTTAAAATTTCAATGAAGATAATTAATATTCTATTTAAAACAAAATTCAACTAAATAGTTCAATCTTCAACCAAGTAGCAACATTTTTCCCAAAAGAGATGAATTCTAAACCAAAAATATAATACTAGACTTTTCGATCAAAAAGAATTCTATTAATTCAGTTCGCGTTTAATCGGAAACGGGGAAGTTTCTTGAAAACAGGAAAAAAAGTGGAATTCTTTAAAAGGGAATAGGGGTGTTTTTTACTTGTAAAATAAAATCACTAATTTTCATTTTTCCAATCATTACAAAAAACTTGTATACACATTTATATTTTCCATTTGTGATGTCACATTCTACATTAATCCCTCCTCCCCTATGTAACAATCGTCACAAAATCTGATACCCCCCTCTCCCAACCCTAGAAGCATGACGTAGTTTTTGAACGGTCCGAAGTTCAAAAAGGTATTGTTTCAATAAGTCTCTTATCTCATCGATAGTAGTCATAAAGTGTATAAAAGAGTCGATATATAAATTTGTGAATCAAGTCTGTCCTGCATTGTGCTCCAGCGAACGAATACGATGGCAATCGTCTATTCTATTGAAACACTTGAACTACCTAACACGCGAAAGTAAAGTCGGGCGTAAATGGCGCGTTTTACGAGTCAAATACGAGTTTATAACGGCATGTAAATCGCGCGATTCTCCCGATTTGGAAAATGCGCCTCGACCAGAGCTGCCGGTCGAATGAGGTTCTCGGTTATAAATCCGCAATAATTGGCTACACGGACCGTTCAGGGGAGCTCGAATCGAAACCCTCCAACCTTTAAGATTTCCTTCAATTTCATCGCCATTCGACCAATCGTTTCGTACGCAGGTAGTCAATATATACCACTTATATGGTCTAATAGGAATATATTCTCGCACATTCGAATCCCAATAACACTACCGTGTTTACTAAAATATCACGGCTCTGAATACTAGATCTCTTTAGATGCGATAACAAATTTCATCAGAAGAACCATTAACATAATTTCAAGATATTAGAAAACAACTTTTAGGAAATCAAATATTTCCTAAAAGATCCTGAAAGATCATAATTTTGTTATTTTTGTGAACAATAAGTTTGAACAACTATGGGTTCTGCACTGAAAAAAATTCACTATAGAAAAAATTGATGAGAATAAGGAATGAAAAACTATCTATACTGATAAAAATGCTTTCAAGAAAAATAGAAAATGAGCACTTTCATCCTGTTGTTTATCTATTTTTCAATCCTTGATCTTGTTGAATTTTTCTCTAATTTATTTTTAGTAGTAGAAAGTGCTAAAGTATTCAACATATTTGTCAAAGTTAGCTAAAAAAAAACTGTTTTCAACACAAAAATGACTAGAAAACTGGATAAAGAAAAGGTGCCACTGTTAGAGAGCACTTTCTTTCAATATTAAAGAGATACTCATATGATATAAAAAGTTTTTAATCATAAATTAAATCCCGTTTTAATCCTCTTTTTTTAGTACCTCAAATTGAACTGCTGAACCGCTATGATCACTCTTATCTAGATAGCATTGCTTCAACCGCTTTTTGAAGTGAAATCCGTCTAGTGAAGAATGGAAACAAGTTTTCTGGAGTAGTTAGAGAAAGCTCTTGGAAGAATAAATATTTAGAATTTTGAGATGTGGCCATCATGAATCACGGTAATGCCAAACCCATTTCTAACGAACTGGAAAAAGTATTCGTGAACAGAGCAGTACGAGCGCGCTTTTTCGCTGGATTAAAAATGCTAAATGCTAATTAGTTCCGGGAAAACATTTACGGTTCAGAGCGAGAGGGGTTCACGCTACGCCGTTATTTTAAATGAATGAACAACAGGAAATTGTACGTAACTCGTAACCCCGTTATAAGCTCTTCCTACTTTCAAGTTTCAACCCCAACACGCACCCGTGAACGAGCTTACATTAAGCTAGAACAATCTCACATATTTCATCATTTTTACGAGGATATACAATTTTTTTAAATTTGTATTATAAACTTTTGTAATTATAAATTTATCAAAGATGTTGTTTAAGGATGTCTACTACCCGCAATCAAACGCAAATTTTTGGTGAAAACTGTATTAGCTTTACCTTACGTAAAGTTGTTTTATATCTTACATTTAAAATGTTGAAAATCTTAATCTTTGACTTGATTTATAAAATTGACAAAAAAAGCCTACTGATTATTGCAAACAAAAATTAGAAGAGCAACCCAAGCGTTAATAATAAAAAAAGATGAGGTCATAACTGTTTATTTAAATGTATAGTTATTTGCATATTTGTATTTTTTCTTCCGCTTAACGCAAAAGTTGTAATTCTTATTTTATTTTAATTCACAAAAGCTCTTTCTATTCCTTGAAAGGTTATGTATAATTTTCACAATAATATTTGAGAAAAACCTGACCGATAGAATTGTGAAAAATCTTTCAAGGAATATAATGAGAAATAGAATGAGCTTTTAAATACTCATCCGTGGTTAAATTAAAACGTTCAAATGGTCTAATAAATTATTGATAATATTATACACGTTTTATGTTAATGCTTTTCGTTTGGAAATTAGTATCTTCTTCAAGAATCTTAATATAAAATCATAAAGTTTCGAAAAGAACTCAAAATTTATAAATGCTTTAGGTTGTGTTACATTTTTATTATCGGAAATAAGCATTTTTGAACAAAAGTCGCAATCGGGATTACCAGTTTTTAAGAATTTTAGGTTCTGTTAGCGTTTGACACTGGAAATGGGCATTTTTAATCAGAAAATATTATATTTTGAAAGATTACGAATTTTTCAAGAGTCTACGTTTTTTGTTACAGTTTTTACTAGGAATTGAAATTTTTAAACAAAAATCATAAGATTTTGATGGTTTGTAATTTTTAAACAATTTTATGTTACGTTAGAGTTTTACACTAAATACTGGGATTTTAAAACTATGATCACTATAGTTCGAAGAAGATTCACAATATTGAACAATTTTCTGTTGTGTAAAGTACGTGTGCAATTGAAAACATCGCTACCCGTCCCTCGCCATCTACCGGGTATTAACGACATATAAAAAAACCTTTAAAAAGAGTTATAAAATAAAAATAAACGTCAATATGTCTTACGAAATCATTTGCACTTACCAATCAATATACGAGGGCTGTTTGATAAGTCAGTGACTTTTTGAATTTTCCGCGCAGTAACTTTAAATGCAACACAGCTCCCGTCAACGCCACCTATGAATAGACTACTGTTAAATTTTGAGCAAGCTGAGTCATTTAGTTTGTGTTTGACAGCCATTGAAAGAAGAGAACCTCGTGAATTTTAACGAAAATGGAAAAAAGTCAATTGCGTGTGCTGATTAAGCATGTTTTTTTGCGTAAAAAATCATCACGGAAACTAAAGAAAGGCTTGATAAATACTATGGGAACTCCGCACCATCAATTTCAATGGTTAAGAAGTGGTTTACTGAGTTCCGTTGTGGTCGTACCAGCACAAGTGACGCCGAACGTTCAGGTCGCCCAAAAGAGGTCATCACGCCAGAAATCGTCGATAAAATCCATGGAATGATATTGGACGATAGGAGAATGAAAGTGCGTGAGTTGGCTGAGGCTGTAGAGATCTCAACTGAGCGGGCACATCACATTTTACATGAATATTTACATGAAAAAGCTATCCGCGAGATGGGTGCCCCGATTGCTCACATTCGACCATAAGCGCAACCGTGTGTCCACTTCAAAGGAGAGTTTGGCGATGTTCAGCCGCAATCCGAACGAGTTTTATCGTCGGTTTCTAACCGTGGACGAAACGTGGAGTCACCACGACACACCAGAGACCAAGGAACAATAGATAAGTGGATTTCTCCGGGTGAACGTGCCCCAAAGAAGGCCAAGGTGGGCCTGTCGGACAACAAGTGCATGGCCACAGTTTTTTTAGATGCACGCGATATCATTCACATAGATTACCTTCAGAAGGGTAAAACGATCAACGGCAATATTATTCAGAGCTATTGGACAGATTCGATATGGATTTAAAGTAAAAACGACAGCATTTGTTGAAGAAAAAAGTGCTGTTCCACCAGGACGATTCAAGGGTGCACACGTGTGTAGTCACGATGGCAAAAATCCATGAATTGGACTATGAACTGCTACCTCATCCACAGCATATTCTCCAGATTTAGCCTATTTTGAGGGCCTTGAGAAAACCTATTATTTGGAAGGAATGAAAAAATTGGAAAAATTCTGGACTAAATGCATCGAGCTGAGCGGAGATTATGTTGAGAAGTAAAACGGTCATTTGCCGAAAAAAAAATCTTTTAGTCAAAAAGTCACTGACTGAAATTTCTTATGGCGCAGATGAGCGCATTTGGAACCCCATGCGACAGCCTCTTCATTACTGCGGATTAAAAGCTTTTTGTTTTGGTGGTTATCACTTTGCAAAATGTCATGACCTCCATATCTTTCGCAATTTTCAAGGTATGCAGAAATTTCTTATAGCGCATATGAGCGAATTTGGAATACCATGCGACAGTCCCTTTATCACTGCGGGTTAAAAAATTTTCATTTTGGTGGTCAACACTTTGCAAAATGTTACGTAGTCCATATCTTTCGCAATTTTCAAGACATGCAGAAATTTCTTATGGCGCATATTAGCGCATTTGAAACCCCATACGAGAGTCCCTTTATCACAGCGGTTTAAAATTTTTTATTTTGGTGGCCATCACTTTGCAAAATGTTATAACCTCCATATCTTGCGCATTTCTCAAAATATGCAGAAATTTTTTCTGGCGTATTTGAGCCCATTTGAAACCCTAAACGACAGTGCCTTTATCACTGCGGTTTAAAAACTTTTTATTTTGGTGGTCATCTCTTTGCAAAATGTTATAACCTCCATATCTTGCGCATTTCTCAAGATATGCAGAAATTTTTTATGGCGCATATGAGCGCATTTAAAACCCCATACGAGAGTCCCTTTATCACAGTGATTTAAAATTTTTTTATTTTGGTGGTCATCACTTTGCAAAATGTTATAGCCTCCATATCTTGCGCATTTCTCAAAATATGCTGAAATTTTTTCTGGTGCATATGAGCGCATTTGAAACCCTATAAGACAGTGCCTTTATCACTGCGGTTTAAAAAAATTTTATTTCGGTGGTCATCTCTTTGAAAAACGTTATAACCTCCATATCTTGCGCATTTCTCAAGATATGCAGAAATTTCTTATGGCGCATATGAGCGCATTTGAAACCCCATACGAGAGTCCCTTTATCACAGCGTTTTAAAAACTTTTTATTTTGGTGGTCATCACTTTGCAAAATGTTATAACCTCCATATCTTGCGCATTTCTCAAAATATGCAGAAATTTCTTATGGCGCATATGAGCGCATTTGGAACCCCATGCGACAGTCCCTTCATCACAGCGGGTTAAAAACTTTTTATTTTTGTGGTCAACACTTTGCAAAATGTTATGACAGCCATATCTTGGGCAATTTGTAAGTTATTCCAAACATTTTCATGGCGCATATGAGCGCATTTGAAACCCCATAGGACAGTACCTTCATCACTGCGGGTTAAAACATTTTTAATTTGGTGTTCAACACTTTGAGAAATGTTATGACCTCCATATCTTTCGCAATTTTCAAGATATGCAGAAATTTCTTATGGCGCATATGAGCGCATTTGGAGCCCCATGCGACAGTGCATTCATCACTGCGGATTGAAAACTTTTTATTTTGGTGGTCAACACTTTGCATAATCTTATGACAGCCATATCTTGGGCAATTTTCGAGTTATTCAAAAAATGTTAAGGACGCCTTTGAGAGCATTTGAAACCACATAGGACAGTCCCTACATGACAGCCAGATCTTGGACAATTTTTAAGTTATTCCAAACATTTTAATGGCGCATATGAGCGCCTTTGAAACCCCATAGGTCAGTCCCTTCATCACTGCGGATTAAAATCTTTTTATGTTTGTGGTCAACACTTTGCAAAATGTTATGACCTCCATATCTTGCGCAATTTTCAAGATATTCAAAAACCTTTTCAGCGCATATAAGCACATTTGAAACCCCATACAAGGGTCCCTTCGTTACTGCGGACTAAAAAATTTTTATTTTGGTTGTCAACACTTTGCAAAATGTTATGAACTCCATATCTTGGACAATTTTTTAGATATTCAAAAAATGTTCATGGCGAATATGAGCGCATTCGAAACCTTATACGTCAGTCCCTTTATCACGGCGGATTAAAAACTTTTCATTCTGATGGTCATCACTTCTCAAAATGTTATGATCTCCATATCTTTCGCAATTGTCGAGATATGCAGAAATTTCTTATGGCGCATATGAGCGCATTTGAAATTCCATACGAAGGTTCCTTCATCACTGTTGATTGAAAACTTTTTATTTTGATGTTCATCACTTTGCAAAATATTATGACCTCCATATCTTTCGCAATTTTCAAGATATGCAGAAATTTCTTATAGCGCATATGAGCGAATTTGGAACACCATGAGACAGTCCCTTTATCACTGCGGGTTAAAAACTTTTCATTTTGGGGGTCAACACTTTGCAAAATGTTACGTACTCCATATCTTTCACAATTTTCAAGATATGCAGAAATTGTTCATGGTGCATATATATGAGAGCATTTGAAACACCATACGACATTCTCTTCATCACTGCAGATTAAAAACTTTTATTTTGGTGGTTATCACTTTGCAAAAGGTTATGATCTTCATACCTTGCGCAATTTTCAAGATATGCAGAAATTTTTTATGGCGTTTATAAGCGCATTTGTAAATCCACACCACAGTCCCTTCATCACTTCGGATTAAAAACTTTTATTTTTGTGGTCATTACCTTGCAAAATGTTATGACCTCCATATCTTTCGCAATTTTCAAGATATGCAAAAATTTCTTATGGCGCATATGAGCGCATTTGGAATCCCATGCGTCAGTCTCTCCATTACTGCGGATTAGAAGCTTTTTATTTTGGTTGTCATCACTTTGCAAAATGTTATAACCTCCATATCTTTCGCAATTTTCAAGATATGCAGAAATTTTTTATGGCGTTTATAAGCGCATTTGTAAATCCACACCACAGTCCCTTCATATTTCTGTATTAGAGGATTTAAATTTGGTCGATAATGTAAATTTCCATTATTCACAGCATGTGTGATTGGATTTCTCAATGGATCGATAATTACTATCTCCGATGATAAAACAGATTCCTATTTAAAATATTGATTGTGTAACACCCTGCTAAAATTAGCGTATATTAGAAAAACAGTATCTTTCTCTAATCTCTAGGTAGCTCAATTGGTTAGAGTACCTGCGCGGAAATCAGTCGATCTGGTGTTCGAATCCCAGTGGAGTAAGAGGAGAGAGATCCTTTTTTCTGAATAAATTTGTATTCAATAAATTTTAATTTATATATCCATCTAGTCTGTATGACGAAATAATTTTTCTGGATTGCAGCATTTAACTTTGGTCGATAATGTAGATTTCCATTATTCACGGTATGTGTGATTGGATTTCTCAATGGATCGATAATTAGTAACTCCGATGATGATACAGATTCCTATTTAAAATATTGATTGTGTAATTTCTTGCTAAAATTAGCGTATATCAGAAAAACAGTATCTTTCTCTAATCTCTAGGTAGCTCAATTGGTTGGAGTACCTGCGCGGAAATCAGTTGATCTGGTGTTCAAATCCCAGTGGAGTGAGAGGAGAGAGATCCTTTTTTTAAAAATAAATTTGAATTTGATAGATTTTAATTTATATCTCCATCTAGCCTGTATGACGAATTAATTTTTCTATATTAGAGGATTTAACTTTGATCGATAATGTAAATTTCCATTATTCACAGTATGTGTGATTGGATTCCTCAATGGATCAATAATAACTATCTCCTATGATAAAACAGACTCCTATTTAAAATATTGATTGTGTAACACCTTGCTAAGAATAGCGTATATCAGAAAAACAGTATCTTTCTCTGTTATCTCTGTAGCTCAATTGGTTAAAGCACCTGACCGAAAATCAGTTGATCCGGTGTTCGAATCCCAGTAGAGTGAGAGGAGAGAGATCCTTTTTTTCTGAATAAATTTGAATTTAATACATTTAAATTTATATCTCCATCTAGTCTCTATGACGAAATAATATTTCTGTATTAGAGGATTTAAATTTGGTCGATAATGTAAATTTCCATTATTCACAGCATGTGTGATTGGATTTCTCGATGGATCGATAATAACTATCTCCTATGATAAAACAGATTCCTATTTAAAATATTGATTGTGCATCACCTTGCTAAAATTAGTGTGTATCAAAAAAACAGTATCTTTCTCTGATCTCTCTGTAGATCAGTTGGTTAGAGTACCTGACCGGAAATCAGTTTGTCTGTTGTTCAAATCCCTTTGGAGTGAGAGAAGAGAGATCCTTTTTTTCTGAATAAATTTGAATTCAATATATTTAAATTTATATCTCCATCTAGTCTGTATGACGAAATAATATTTCTGTATTAGAGGATTTAAATTTGGTCGATAATGTAAATTTCCATTATTCACAGTATCTGTGATTGGATTTCTCAATGGATCGATAATCACTATCTCCTATGATAAAACAGATTCCTATTCAAAATATTGATTGTGTAACACCTTGCTAAGAATGGCGTATATCAGAAAAACAGTTTCTTCCTCTGTTCTCTCTGTAGCTCAATTAGTTAGAGCACCTGACCGGAAATCAGTTGATCTGGTGTTCAAGTCCCAGTGGAGTGAGAGTAGAGAGATGCTTTTTTTCTGAATAAATTTGAATGTTATAAATTTGAATTTATATCTCAATCATATCCGATGATAAAGCAGATTCATATTTCGAATATTGATTGTGTAACACCTTGCTAAAATTAGCGTATATGAGAAAAACAGTATCTTTCTCTGATCTCTAAGTAGCTCAATTGATTAGAGCACCTGACCGGAAATCAGTAAATCTGGTGTTCAAATCCCAGTAGAGTGAGAGGAGAGAGACCCTTTTTTTAAATAAATTTGAATTTAATAAATTTTAGTTTATATCTCCATCTAGCCTGTATGACGAAATTGTTTTTCTGTATTAGATGATTTAACTTTGGTCGATAATGAAGATTTCCATTATTCACAGTATGTGTGATTGGATTTCTCGATGGATCGATAATTACTATCTCCTATGATAATACAGATTCCTATTTAAAATATTGATTGTGTAACACCTTGCTAAGAATAGCCTATTTCAGAAAAACAGTATCTTTCTCTGATCTCTCTGTAGCTCAATTGGTTAGAGCACCTGACCGAAAATCAGTTGATCTGGTGTTCGAATCTCAGTGGAGTGAGAGGGGGGAGATCCTTATTTTCTGAATAAATTTGAATTTAATAAATTTCAACTTATATCTCCATCTCGTCTGTATGACTGAATAATTTTTCTGTGTTAGAGGATTTAACTTTGGTCGGTAATGTAGATTCGCATTATTCACAGTATCTATGATTGGATTTCTCAACGGATCGATTATTACTATCTCCGATGAGAACACAGATTCCTATTCGAAATATTGATCGTATAACACCTTGCTAAAATTAGCGTATATCAGAAAAACAGTATCTTTCTCTGACCTCTCTGTAGCTCAATTGGTTAGAGCACCTGACCGGAAATAAGTTGATCTGGTGTTCGAATCCCAGTGGAGTGAAAGGAGAGAGATTCTTTTTTTCTGAATAAATTGAAATTTAATCAATTTTAATTTATATTTCCATCTTTTCTGTATGACGAAATAATTTCTCTGTATTAGAGGATTTAACTTTGGTCGGTAATGTAGATTCACATTATTCACAGTATCTGTGATTGGATTTCTCAGCGGATCAATTATTACTATCTCCGATGATAACACAGAGTCCTATTTGAAATATTGATCGTATAACACCTTGCTAAAATTAGCGTATATCTGAAAAACAGTATCTTTCTCTGACCTCTCTGTAGCTCAATTGGTTAGGGCACCTGACCGGAAATCAGTTGATCTGGTATTCGAATCCCAGTGGAGTGAGATGAGAGGGATCCTTTTTTTCTCAATAAATTTGAATTTAATAAATTTTAATTTATATCTCCGTCTAGTCTGTATGACGAAATAATTTTTCTGCGTTGGAGGATTTAACTTTGGTCGATAATGTAGATTTCCATTATTCACAGTATGTGTGATTGGATTTCTCAACGGATCGATAAATATTATCTCCGATGATAATACCAATTCCCATTTAAGTTAAAGGTGAAGAAAATTACTAAAATAATTCTCTGAAAAAATTGTAACCTGTAAATATTGTGAGGGTGTTCTCAGAAAAAATTAAATACTCTGCAAAGAAAACACTTCTTTGAAGCTCGCATAACAGAACGATTTCGCATCCCAGAATTTGTTATATTCTATCTACCCTACTATTATTAACATTTAGGAAGTGCCATCAAATATACATAAGATTATTTGTACCAAGAAAATTTAGTTTAACGTCGTTAGTGACTCTGAGTACTCTCAAATACGGATCAATAATATAATTATTATAACAGAAGAGAATCATTATATATGGTTCTAATTACGATAATTACGCTATCTGAAACACACGTGCTTCTGGCGTCTATTTTCTTGTGACGTCACTTCAAGAGGTCGGAGATCACCTTTTCATCGCACGAAACGAAATTTCAAATGGCGTGGTTACTGCGCAGAAGCAGTATGTCCATGGATAAACTTATGTGAAATTTAATATACATTAGTTTTAATAGCCGCTCCAGCTACTCTGATTCATAAAATTAATATAAATTTTTGTTATTATTTTAACAGTGTAATATATCTAAGGCTTTTCAATTGAGTTAATGTTTTCACAGTCCATATGTGTTTTCGAAGTTGCCGTTAGTAGGAGAAACTCATATAATTCCCACGTACGCATACTCATTGAAGTAGGATTATCACTTTTGATATATCTGAGAAGTTTCATTTTTTATTGATCTGACAGTTTCACGTATGTTAATAACCACTCTACTCTATTAATTGAAATTTTATACTCTTCATTGGGGTCTGTGTGTAAAATTGCGTTCGCATCGATTTTCGATCATACTAAAATTAGTTTATTTTTAGAGTTAATAATGACTTTATGATAATCTTCATCATAACCAAAACTCATCCCAAGCGGTATGATAATGTCAGAATAATCAGCTGCATCAGTTAATGTCTTTCTATTATCATCATTAGCAGCAGAAAATTCAAGCCAACCAGCGTTCTTCATCATTCTGCTTTGACCAGGATTTAAAGACACATAATTTTTCATGAGAGTTGTGGACCAAGATTTTGTATTCTATCAATTTCAATTACATTGAGACAAGATAGAATTTTGCTAAAGGTTCAATAAATAATTAACTGATAGTGAAATTTTACTTTCCTTTTCTCCAAAATTCGTCCCTCACTTATCGCAGCTTGGGTCGGGGCCGCCAAGGCTCGAGTTAATAAATTTATAAATAAAACGAAATATGTTGAGCGCCAGCTGATCGTATCTCAATCAGCAAAGTAAACAATTAGATTGTATCAGAATGGAGACAAATGAGCAGGGAGAGTTCAGTGGGATGACCCAATCATAATTTGTTAAGAAATTAAAACCAAACTTCCAGAAATAACCATTTAATAAATTTGTGCTCGCATGTTACAGACCTTATATTCGAAAATGACATTAATTCGTTGAAATAATCCAGTGAAACCAGAAATAATCATCCAGAATGGTTTGGGAACCAACTCTCCGTCGCAATTTACAGTTTTGTGGATCGACATTCGACGAGATCCCAACGGAGAATAACGCGCTTTCGGTTTCCTCGTGACTACAATGAAGAGGAGCGTGTTTTCTACTGATTGACCAAGGGTGTGGCCTAATTATAAATAGGGGGTATAAAAGAGGCGTGACCTTTCCTGATTGGTCAAGGAGCGCGGTCTAATTACAAAATGTTGGTTATCCTAATTGATTGAAAAAAAGATTCCGAGTTGGAAAAAGGGTAGGGCCGCACGGGGCAAACGGTTTTTCGTATTCGCCTGAACATTGACCATGGTGCTGAATACTACGTATAACATATAACCTACAAGATCCAATCGCATGTTAGTGTAAACAGAAGTAACTGGACTTTCCAGATATATTAATATTATATTTATTAATATAAAAAATTCTGTTGTTGAAAATTTTACAATTTGGTATGATGGTATGGTTGTTTGGATCATTTCTTTTGCTATTTTGAAAATGTAATAATCTGAATAGATTGATACAGAATCAACCACAAACAAGGTCTTTTATTCTCTTCTGGATTTTTAAACAAGTTTCAGGCATCTTTTTGTAATATTTACATTTGTAAAATGAAGTATACTCTTAACTTTTTCGAAAAATTGTATGAACAATTGATAAATAAAAGTTCATTTTATCCATAATGTTGAAAATTCTTCAACCTTCATTCATACAAAAAATACATAAAAAGTACTGGGAGTGGCTTTTGTTAAACATAAACATAGGTGGTTGTTATCAACGAAGTGTCTAGGCACACCGAAAATATTTGGTCTATCGCTCACCGTATTTCGATAAACCTATTAGGCGTCCTTTACAGTTTCTCCTGGGCACATCGAAAATATTTCCTAAGCATTCACCGAATTTCGGTGAACCTTTATGGACACGGACTTTTATCATTCAACCAAAAAGGTTTTATCTCAGCTAATGATTTTTAATTATTATCAACAAATTATATAAACAAATATCTATATGTTTCATTTAATAATAACAATTAGAATCATTGAAACAATTTTCAGGATAAAATAAGTCGCAGTACTTTTATAAAAAAATCCTTTTTTCATACATGACTATTACGCAATTGTTTATATAAATTCTTAATTAAAATTGAAATTGTTGATGTAAACTGGAACTATTTTATAGAATGGGCAGGTAACTTCAAATAACATTGTCAAGTATTTAAAAATTATTTTTCATGCCGACAAAATATTTTATCTCATAAAAGTTCTATAGATATCTATTTGTTTAAAACATATTTTTATGGCAGTAAAATGTCTTTTAAACAATTGATTTCTATTATATTTGTGTCTAGGCATTGACTATTATTGATTATTGGTGTACTTAAATGTTTACACGATCAAAAAACTCAACTGTGTCCTGCAGCTGCATTTATCTGCGAAAATTTATTTCTGGAACCGTGGGGCAATTGCTTTCTCTTTTGTGGGACTGCAGCGTTCCCAACAGGCAAGAAAGGATATGCTCGTACGTTTGGCACTGTTGCTCACTCAAAATGTGGTTTCGCCGCTGCACTATCCGCCGTGGTGGTGCTGCGTTCCCACTAAGAAGACAGCTGCTTGTCCAAAAAATTGTCTGTGTAGAAACAGAACAGATTTTGCATCACATCACCTCTGATCTGGCTCCAGATATCTTAAAAGGTGATACAAAGAAGAATGAGAATTTAAAGGTGAAAGGAATGTGAAGGAGATTAAAAAATAAGTGACGTGGCAAAATAAAGATAGTAACGATGGGGTGAGACATCAGATAATGTAGAGAATTTTGACACCACAGAATCGATTATCGACGACGACGAAGCCGAACTCTCCAAACATGTAAGCGAACTTCGAAATTCACTTTTCGTGCATTTACAGTCATACATTTTATTTTTTAATCATTCAGTTTTGTTTGTGTGATTAATAAGTATTTTAATTTTGAATGTTCTGATTTGGCAATTTTGAATTTAAAATTGATAAATCACTAATTCTTTCTTATTGAACGGAAAATGTGAACATTAAATATTTTGAACGCTTATTTACAGCATATTAGTTTTTCCTTTTTGTTTGCTGTTTTCATGTAATTTTAACTTTGAAGCATATGAAGTTAAAAGAATTGAATATTCAAGATTTCGAAGAAAAAAAGCCGTTGAAGGTTTCGAAAAATTAAGAATCATAAACTTGAGAACTAAAAATTTCGACAAAATTTCTGGGTGCTGTATGTGGTCATATAGCCGGATTAATTTTCGGCATTTTAAGCTGAAGATGAAAGTTTTTGGTTGAAAACCTAGTTGCCAGGACATTTTTGAAGTTGGATCTTAAAAAAAAACGTTTTTAAAAAAAGAAAGAACATACACATCTGAAGTTGAGTGAAAGCACGTCCGCATGAAAAGGGTCCCTTATGGACTGTTTTATCTTAGAAGATACTCGCGTTTTTCTAAGTTGAGGTCGAAATGATTATTTTAGGGTATGGGTGGGCGAATATAGTAGGACCTATACTGAATCTCTTGGCACGTCGTTCGCGGTCCGTTGTTCCGGAGAATCAAGATTAAAATGGCCGACTCATGTTTTGATTTCTTCGATTTCTTTGAAAGTGCGGTTATGACGTGCAGGGTTGTCATAGTGTCGGTTTTGTGGTAGTGGTAACAGTGTGAAGGTATCGGCAAAAAAATGTTGGACTATTTTCCGATGATATTAATTGCTTGCCAGTGAACATTTTAATCTTGATTCTCAGAAACGCGAATGTCACATAAAAACTAACAGGTGGCAATACATGCGCGCGAATCGCATCCACGCTATCGATATGTCAAGTCTACGTATAGTCAATGCTACGTCGGTTCCTCAAATCCTATTGTATACCCTATTGTATATTGTATAAGTATACCCACTTCCAGTTTTTTTCGAGACATAAGTATAATGTCAAGAGATTCAGTATAGGTCCTACTATATTCGCCACCCATACCCTGAAATAACAATAATAATATAATTTAATCTGTATTTTTTTTATTACAGCTATCCAATGAGCAGGAAGCAGGAAATTAATATTTAATACTTTTATAATACCGTATACTAATTTTTAATCACTGCAGTATAAATTTGTATTATATTATTATATAACCATTGATATGTTATGCTTTAGGAAGTACTTCTCTATTTAAGTTTATGAATATCCCAAGCGGTTTCAGAAATTAAACGTTTGTAAATAAATTTTTGGATTTTTTATTTTAGAATAATATGTACTAGACACCTGACAGGAGTGGGTAAAACCTAGAGAAATTGATTTGTATCCCAGATACCGAAATTTTGTCTCAAATAGATCCCAGCTATGGCGGGATAAAACTCGTATAGATGACATGAGTACTCCGTGTTAGTTAGGTGTACCCCGGATTCGGATTCAGCGATCGCAGAAATATATAGATATGCTGGTTAAGTCCACCTGGCATGAAGATAGTTTTTTTTTTTTGTAAAAATATACAAGAAATATCGCTGTTTTCATCGATTTTACGTCTATTTTTGCGTTTTTTGGAAAAATACGAGCTAACTTGGATATTTGGACCCCTGATTCGGATTCCGCGATTGCAAAAACATATAGATATGCTGGTTAAGTCCACTGGGCATGAAGATATTTTTTTGTTGTTGTAAAAATATACAAGAAAAATCGCTGTTTTCGTCGATTTTAGGTCTATTTTTGCGTTTTTTGGAAAAATACGAGCTAACTCGGGTATTTGAACCCCGGATTCGAATTCAGCGACCCCAAAAACATATAGATATGCCGGTGTAGTCCGCCGGGCAGACCACTTTTTTTTTGTGTGCCAGTGTAATATATACCGGGACAGCCCCGTGCATACTGTTAAGAAAAAATGCAACTCTAACCAAAAAATGCCTTCGACATATTGGGCTGTAACCATCTTAAGCTTGAGACATTAATTTATATATAATAATAATTTCTCAAAAACATATAATATAATATCCTTCTTTGTGCTGATAAGGAAGTTACATTTTTCGTAACTTACCACGAAATTAAGTCCAATGTTAAAAATAATAAATTAATCATTAATAATAAATTGGAAAAGTAGATAATTATAAAATATTTCTGCAACTTTTCTGAAGAATTTGGGTACGTTTATTTGGAAAAAATGTTCTCTTATAAGGCTGTTGGGTAGAAGCTCTAACCTAAAAATTCAATTGCCTGATTTTACATCATAAATAAATACTAGCAATAAATATTTTCCAAATACCAAGTGGTACTCTTTTTTTTGCTAGAAGTGTGTCTTGAGGTCACCATTCAAAAAATTCATTCAAAGCAAAAATAAAATATTAAACAGTTCTTCCCCTTCCATTTACACGTTTATTCGAAAAAGGACTACCACTTAATTAAATACCGCTTAAAATACAAAAGTATTTCTTTCTTGTATTTATTTAGTGAAATGGTGTGATTTTATCGAGGTTAGAGCTTTAGTCCTACAGCGGAATGCTATTGGACTAACATGATTATATGGGGGGAGTATCGCACCAAACTTAACGTTTGTAACAGTTAGGGGGGGGGGGGGGGGGGGCAGTGAAAGTAACCTTACAAGTTTAGTGAACCTTGTACAGAATTCTTTTTTCTCAATATACGTTTAGTAACGTTTAGTGCGTTTCCAAATGATAAAGTTAAACAAGTTTTCGAATTTTGCGATGGATGGTCTTTCAAAAGTACGAGTCCGTCTCCGCATTTTCCTTTCTTATCCTTGTCTGTGTTGTTGTATGATCCTCGGTCAATTATCAACACAAACAAGTCCACGTCGGCTGATGTGGCCTATAGTTTGTGAGTTTCTATAAGATTTAATATTACACTAGGACCCCGCTTAACCGGAACCTGATATAGCGGATAAGGGGGTCCAAGGGGCGAGAGAGAGGGGCGCTTGCAAAGTCAGGCGAGTTGCGCAGTTTACGATTCGACACTATAAGAAGCCACGAGCAAAAAGGAGAAGAACGATTCGGAGAACCCCTATTTACCGTGAATTCCATTCCATATTCTTTTAAATGTCGGGATCGATGAGAACTGAATAAAGAGGGCACTCGCAGGTCTGCTAATGCACTAAACAATTTCGCATTTTACTCAAATTTACGCAAATTGTTATTTATTTATTTTTTATTATTCACACAAATTACTCAATGACCGAATCCATTTCAAATTTGTCAGGTTCTACACTTCAAGTTTCAGAATCTCTCGGGCATGAAATATGTTCTTTTCAGGGGAAATTCGGCAATACGTATTTTTCCAATTTGGAAAAAGAAATTTCTACGAAGCTATGCACTGTTAGAAAGAAAAAAATTGTACCAGTTAGAATTGTAAAATTACCAACAAAATATTGGTGCAATTTTACTGCTCTGATTATGGAGTGAATACCACTTGCATGTTAGAAGTTCCAACCAATCTTGTAACATTACCACTTTTAGACTGACACTATAACAAGGCGTTGTAGAAGTAAAGTTTCTGCTTGTGAATCTGTGACTTTCAGAGTAGGTAATAAATGGACCTACGTTCAGAGTGGTGAATTTTTTGACGCTGGTAAAATTACAGAAACTGTTGAAAATTCCTTTTTCCAACGTAATCTCACGTCTTGAAATTTGATAATTGATAACGCAGCGTACTTGCACAGCTCTTAACGTAGTATAAGTACATGTAATTGTAAAGTTTCAAAGTTGCGGAGAGTAATAAAAAAAAGGGTAAAATTACAATTATTTGTCAAAGAGTGTTTCAGAACGGTATGAATTAAGGAAAAATTTATTTACAAAATTGATGAAAAATATAGTCAAAAGATGCATTCAACAAAATAAATTCATTTATTTATATTCGTATGTATGTCAATTTATTTTTTTGATAATTACGCAGTATACCATAATTCAAAGTTCTCATGTAGATGCTAAAATTACCATGTCACATAAAAACACGAATATTTCTGGTTAGAATGTCATCACCTTCAAATTCATAATGTTCATAATGCATTCTAATTTTACAGAATCTGTCTGGAAACTTACGTAACCTAAAAGTTGAATTCCATACTAAAAGTGGATATTCGTTATGGTCAGTAAAAACGTTACTTTGGGAGTAGGTAATAATCGGACCTACTCTGAACGTGGTAAAATTACTAGACATTTTTTTTACAGTATGGGTGTTGTAATGTTGTGCTTTGTTATTCAAAAAGCCTTTTTTTAATCCTCTATAGCGTTTGACCTAATTGAAATATTTATCGTTTTCTTTTTTTATTTTGATAGCGTTTATTGTCTTATTTTGAAATCCACGGTAAAATGATAAAAGGCCTAAAATTAACAAAATGGCGGTGATATTTCTAAAAATATTCAAAGTAGATTTTTTCAAAAAGTCCACGCTAAATTTTTTTTCCAATTTTTTGGGTAAATATTTATTTTCATAAGGAAGACATCTTGTGATTTTTATTCGGGCTAAATCAGTTTTGTGGCCAGGAATTTTTTTTCATAAAATGGAATTTTATAATTTTCCTTGCAAATAAGAACAGATGCAAGAAAATGTTGAAATAAAAACAAAAGGTATTTTTCATAGAACTATTTTAGGCGAGCAAACTCAAAATGTGTCTCAAAATGTGTTCCTTATAAAAGTAAAAATTGAACAAAAAATTAGCCATAAATACTAGTGTGGGTTTTTTGAGAAAGTCGACTTTTAATATTTTCAGAAAAACCGCCCACATTTTGATAATTTTAGACCCTTTTTAAAGTTTCTAGTTGATTTCAAAAGACAATAAACACTACAAAAATAAAAATAAGCAATAAGTTTTTCAGTTAGGTTCAAAGTTATAGAATATTTAAAAAAAGGAGGGTGTTTGACAAACAAAGCACGAAATTCAAATACGTCAAATACGCATAACTTCGTAGATTTTGTTTTCTTTGCAAATTGGAAAAATACGTATCGCCTACTTTCCTCTAAAGAACAACATATTTTGTCTCGAGAGATTTTTCGACTTCAAATGTAGGATCCATGGCCCGCACGAAGGGGTGGCTGGCCTGGTTGCAGTCAGGGGGCCTGGGACCACGGGGGGCCCACGGCTTACCAGCTACTGTTTTTACAATATAAATCTTTATCTTTTGATATTTCCCTTAAATAAACATGCAACATTTACGCTTATTCGAGTTAAAAAGAAAGGCTGGAGAGGGCAGCTTGCAAAATTTTGTGACACGGGGGCCTTTGTCGGGATGTGGAGGCGATGGCAGGACCTGCCTGATTTGAAATTTTTTCGGCTGCAGGACAACAAAGCCCTCGAAATTATAAAGAAATCAGGGATTTAAAGAAGAAATTTTGCTCAGAGAATTTTTCTACAAAACGAACCATAAATAAACGTGAAGAATTATAAAATATATATTTTTTTAATTTCTATTACAAATTTTAAAGAATTCGAAATCTGGTCTATGTATTGTTTGTTAGGAAAAGTAACTGAATTTTGAAAATGGAAGTTTTGGGGCTACCCTGGCTGTAAATTGACATAGCTCCTTTTAGGACAATGAAGTTAGAGTTATGCTACTTGTTTAACTTCTTTTTTAAATATTTTGTTCTAAAAGGTAAGTAAGAAGAGAAGAGTCGTAAGAACACTAAAAATGATAATGAAGCACAATCTGTCGGAACAGTGTCAGATGTGACGTTGTCAACTGTCGAATCGGTGTCATTTAATGTTTCAAAGGATGATAAACTGCCGGAAAAGGTGATGGTACTTCATAATAAATCTCCTGCTTGTTTACTTTCTGTACAGAGTTAGAAATTTATTTTTCTTCGGAAAAGCGCGCTAAAACACACAAAATTTCTATAATAAATTTACAAAGGTTGATTTTTTCACCATTTAGGCGGTCTAAAAACACCTCTTGTTTTCTGTAACTACTGCTCTGCAAATAAAAAAGGCCGATTGTATTTAATTTGAAATGTTCAAATGAGCATTTGCAATTAAATGAAATTGGTAGAACTGTCATTGAATGTACCTCAATGGATTTGAATTGACGCAATGTATTTGAATCATAAAGAAGCAATTGGCGGGATTCCATCATTACGGAATGATCTCAATTGAATTGAATTGTCATTTTTCAAATAAATGCAATAAAATACATAGAATTTAATTGTAAATTTTTAATTGATTGCAAATTTTTAAAGTATCATTAATTTAATAACTGTCTTTTCAGTTATCTGAATATCATTTTTAATAATAAAATTTCGATGGATAAATACAGATCAAATCTATAACATTGCTATATTATAAAACTGCAAATAAGAGGCTAATTTTGATTTACATGAATATAGAAGCTCGGCAAAGCTTTCGAGAAGTCACTTTTAGTATTTTGAGATCTATTTTTTTGCAATAATGTAGATAGACAAATATTAATGAGAACTTATATTGAAGAATGCCACTAAGCTTAATTTTCGATTACATAAATATATTCGATCGGTAAGGCTCTTGTCAAGACACTTGTGGTATTTTGAGATCAACTCGAATAATAATGTAGATATAAAAACATAGATGAGATATTATATTAAAGAAATGTCTGTAAGAGGTTAACTTCCGTTTATACCAATACTGAAACTCGGTAAGACACATTAAACATTTTCAACAACATTAATAAACTGTGGTCCTGCGACTTGCCCGTCCGTGTACGCGGAGTTTACATTTTATTGGCCGTTGTGAATGTCTCGATTTTCTACGTCAACAATGTCGTTTTCTGAGTCAAGTTCGCCGCCTCTACTATTGTGAAGATATTTTCGATGACAATCTTCTGATCTGAGCTACTATTGGCGACATCTGCCATTTCGCTACCCTCGCTATCACTATCCTGAATCTCACTCATGTGGTAGGGAATCTATTTCCAGAACTCGAATTTCCCAGAATGAAATTTTGTCATAAGAACGCTAATATCAAAGCGTGCAACTTTGAGCAGGCAATTTATGAATACAAGAGCGGCGTTTCTTTGTCAAATAGCGCAAAGATCGGTAAAGGAAGGTGGTTGCTTTACATAATGAAGAAACAGATTGCGACATGCGTATATTAATGGTGAGGATACCGAATGAAACACCCAAAGAGAACTTTATTATTTATTTTATTTATTATTTATTGTTGTCTTTAGAAATTTGTGTTTCTAGGTGTTAAAAATACATTTTCCTCGAGGAGGTTGGTTTAAGAAATGAAACGTAAGATACCTGACTGATTTTTCAAAGATGTCCAAGCGCTTTAAATACGTCTTCGTCCGGGAATTTTGTCCAAGAAATAATATTTGAAACACCTTCCTGTTCTGTTAAAGATCTCGTCGACCTAATAATTAATCTTGGTAGTCCAGGTGTCAAAAATACCTCTACCTCGAGGAAGTTCCGGTCCGAACAAAAAGTTAATACACTTCACTGAATGTTTGAAGATCTCATTCCATTAGGTCATCCTGGTAGTCTAGGTATTGAAAGTACATCTTCCCCGTGGAAGTTTTGCTAAGAACTGAAATGTGAGATACCCGGTTGACTTAGTGAAGGACTCTTCGTACGTATAATTAATTCTAGTAGCCTGGGTATCAAAAATACATCTTCCGCAAGGAAGTTTGGTTAAAACTATGAATTTAATATATCCGGATAATTTTAAAAAGGTCTCGTCGTAATAAAAATTATTCCTGGTTGTCCAGGTATTAAAAATACATCTTCCCCAAAGAAGTTTCATTAAGACTAAAAATTTGACATACCCCGATGATTTTAAAAAGGTCTGGTCGTACTAAAAATTAATCCTGGTTGTCCGGGTATTAAAAATACATCTTCCCCGACCAAGTTTGGTTAAGAATTTTAATCTAAGATACCCGGATCATTTTAAAAAGTTCTCGCCGTACTAAAAATTAATCCTGGTTGTCCAAGTATTAAACATACATCTTTCCAGAAGAAGTTTCGTTAAGACTAAGAATTTAACATACCCCGATGATTTTAAAAAAGTCTCGTCGTAGTAAAAATTAATCCTGGTAGTCCAGGTATTAAAAATACATCTTCCCCGAGGAAGTTTGATCAAGAATGGAAATTTAACATACTCGGATGATTTTTAAAAGGTCTCGTCGTGTATTCATAATTAATTCTAGCATTTCTGGTATTATGAATACATTTCCCTTGAGGAAGTTTGATTAGGAATTGCAATGTAAGATACCCGGATTATTTTGTAAGGGACTGTTCGTACGAATAATAATCAATGCTGGTAGTCTTAACCAAACTTCCTCGGGGAGGATGTATTTCTAATACCTGGACAACCAGGATTAATTTCTAGTACGACGAGACTCTTATAAAAGCATCCGGCTAACTTAGATATAAATTGTTAACCAAACTTTCTCGGGGAAGATGTATTTTTAATATCCGGACTCCCAGAATTAAGTTTTATTACAACAAAACTCTTGTAAAGGCATCCGGGATACTTAGAATCCAGTTCCTAACTAAATTTTCTCGGGGAAGATGTATTTTTAATATCTGGACTACCAGGATTTATATTTAGTGCTAAGAGACGCTTATAAAATCATCCGGGTATCTTAGATATAAACCCTCAACCAAACTTCCTCTGAGAAGATGTATTTTTAATACCTGGACAACTCGGAATCACTTTTAGTAGGGCGAGACCTTTTTAAAATCATCCGGGTATGTTAAATTCTTAGACTTAACCTGACTTCCTCGAAGAAGATATATTTTCAACACCTGGACAACCAGTATTAATTGTTAGTAGGACGAGACCTTTTTGAAATCATCCGGGTATGTTAAATTATTAGTCTTAACTAAACTTTCCCGGGGAGGATGTATTTTTAATACCCGGACTACCACAATTAATTATTCGTACGAAGAGTCCTTCACAAAGTCATCAGTGTATCTTACATTTCAGTTCCTAACTAAAATACCTCGGGGAAGATGTACTTTCTATTCCTGGACTACCAGGATGACCTAATGGAATGAAATGTTCAAACTTCCAGTAAAGTGTATTACATTTTTATTTGGACCCGAACTTCGTCAAGAAAGAGGTATTTTTGACAACCGGACTACCAAGATTAATTATTAGATCCACAAGATTTCGAGAAAAAAAAACAACATAAAGGTGTTTTAAATATTATTTCTTGAACTAAATTCCCGGACAAAGATGTATGTAAAGCGCTCGGACAACTTTAAAAAATCATCCGGGTATCTTATGTTTCATTTCTTAAACCAACCTCCTTAAAGAAGATGTATTTCCAACACCTAGAAACACAACTTTCGACAAACAACAATTTGAAACTCATTTTAACAATAAATTTTTATTATTAAATTATATTCAGTACTTGAATTGATATTTAAAACTAAGTTCTCTTTGGGTGTTTCATTTGGCATCCTCAGTAATAATATACGCATATCGCCATCTGTTGCTTCATTATGTAAAGAAACCACCTCCCTTCACCGACCTTTGCGCTATTTCACAAAGAAACACCGCTCTTGTATTCATAAATTTCCTGCCCGTAGTGACACGCTCTGAAATTAGCGTTCTTCTGACAAAATTTCATTCTGGCGAATCCGAGTTCTGGTAATCGATTCCCCACCCACTCATGCTACCCTCGCTCTCGTTATCCCCGATTTTTTTTATGATCCATGTTGCTATCTCCGATCACTTTATCACCCGGAGGTAATATCTCCCCGGTGTTACGAAGCCCATCGTCCTGAACATCTTCTAATAGGCCTTGAACATCTTCCGATAACCTATTGCCTTAAAAATCTTCCAATGGGACATTGCTTTTAAAATCTTCAAATATGTCATCGCCTTGAACATCTTCCAATTGACCCTGAACTTGAAAATGTTCCAATGAACTTTGAGCATTCTCTGATGGGTTGTTTCCACTGTGGACCTAGCCTTGGTCGTCGCACAGTGCGGCAAATTATAAAATTGGGGTTCAAAATGATCCAGAGCCTATAATTTTCATCCCATTTCATCTTTCTTTTTTTTATTAATTAAAGATCATTCAATTCTAGAGAGGTCTGTCGAGGCCGATTTTGCCAAAAAGGCTAGTTTTATTTGTTATTCAAGTTGCAATATGCCAAAAAGCCATAATTTTTCATATTTGAGCTGTCTGTTCTGTATCATTCATCGATATTACTTCAAAAAGGTGAAAAACTGATAAATTTAAAATCGATTGACAAATTCTAAAAACTTAAATGAATTTTCGGCCATCTGTTCAATTGTTATAAACAAGTTTATGAACAAAATCTATTTTTGCTGTGCATTGAAGCCTGAAAGATTTTTTCATCTCGTTTTTTCCCGCGAAATCGAGTGAAATCAATATTTCATCAAAATAAAATACTGATGTATTATTTGCTTGTTTGTTATAATCAAAATTCATAAACAAATGCAATAAAGAAGCGCATCTGGATATATAAAATGCATTTCTTTTGCGAAATCATTAGTTTTGCCTTCAAAAATTAAATTTTATAACAAAAACGGACAATAAACAATATTCACCATTGCTGTAAACAATACTGCTTGACAAATGCAATTGACGGTCACTATTTAATAGAAAATATCCATTTTCTTTTGCATAGTTGTTTATTTTATTCCTAAGTTAAAATTCTGATGAAAGAAACTTACATTTGACAATATTTTTCATTGTTAATAACATTTCTGATCAAAAAATAAATTGGATAGTCGCTTTCAAATAGGAAAAAACTCTTTCTTACTAAAATTTTCATTAAATCATAAAAAATGCAACTCCTATGAAACATACTGACATCTATCAACATTTGCTATTGTTATGAACAATCTTGATCAATAATTTCTTAAAATAATTCTTTCGTGTAGTATAAATCTGTTTTTTGGGTTCAGTAGTTAATGTTACCTTGAAACAAAAGAAACGAATTGTGAAACGTCTACACTCAACATCTGTTTCCAATATTATAATCAATGAAGATGAACGAAATCATGATCTTGTCTCAATAATCTTCAATCAGCAGATCCTGAACTTGTGCATCCATGGGACATTTTCAATGACCTTAGCGCCACCAGTCGGATTGCAACCAATGAAGATTTGTGTCACAATTTGTTGATTATGACTGATCCCTACACAAACAACTTCAGAACCCTAAATGAGACTGTACCTCGTCCCATGGATACACAAGTTCAGGATCTCCTGATTATAGATGATTGAGACAAGAATGAACAACGCTGCTGAAAAGCAGAATTCATCGTCCAAAAATGGATAAGTCTCATGATTTCGTTCATCTTCATTGATTATAATATCGGACAAGGATGTTGAGTGTAGACGTCTTACGATTCGGTTCCTTATTTGAAGGTAACATTAACTATTGAACCCAAAAAACAGATTTATTCTATATGAAAGAATTATTTTAAGAATTGATTGATCAATATTGCTTATAACAATGAGAAATGTTGTTGGATGTCAGTATATTTCGTAGGCGTTTCAGTTATTATGATTTAATAAACATTTCAGCAGAAAAGAGATTTTTCCTATTGAAATCAACTATTAAATGCATTTGTTGATCAAAATGTTTAATAACGATGAAAAATATTGTCAAATGTCAGTTTCTTCCACCAGAATTTTAATTTAGGGATAAAATGAACAATTATGCAAAAAAATGGATTTTTTCTATCAAAGAGTGACCCTTTAATGCATTTGTTAATCAGTCTTGATCATAACAATAGTGATTATTATTTATTGTCCATTTTTGTTATGGAATTTTCATTTCTGAAGGCAGAACTAATGATTTCGCAGAGAAAATGCATGTTGTATATCCAGAGGCGCTTATTTATTAAATTTGTTTATGAAATTTGTTTATAACAGAAAAAAATAATACTTCAGCATTTGATTTTGATGAAATATTGATTTCACTTGATTTCGCGGGGAAACACGTGATGAAAAGAGTTTACAGGCTTCAATGTATGGCGAAAATCAATTTTGTTCATAAATTTGTTTATAACAATTGAACGGATTGCCGCAACTTCATCTACGTTATCAGAATTTGTTAATCGATCTTGAATCTATCAGTTTTTCACCTTTTTCAGGTAATATCAGTGGATGATACAGAACAGGTAGCTCAAATATGAAAAATTATGTTTTTGTGGCATTTTGCAACTTGAATAACAAATAAACAGAGCTTTTTGCAAAATCGGCCTCAACAGACCTCTCTAGAATTTAATCAGCTTCAATCTAAAGAAAAAAGAAAGATGAAATCGGATGAAAATTATAGGCTCTGGATCATTTTGAACCTCAATTTTATAATTCGCCGTACTGTGGCGTCGATGGAGTAATCGGAATACTGGATTTGGATGCTCTCTCTCTTGTCACCTGATATCGTGGAAAATATATAGTCAGTACATCTGAAATGATATAAACTATTTATTTTGAAATTGGGATGCAATACGTACTTTGAGTTTTTTTCAAGCTGGTAATTTTTTGCCCAATGTAGAATCGAGTTTTCTCAGCTTCTTTATCTGCTTCAGCTTCCGAATATTTTATGTACTTTTGTAACCACCATTTATATATTTCTAGAAAAAATTGTTTCAATTCATCTATTTTAGAAAGAAACTCGAAACCAAATCTATAATTGAAGAAAATGTTCAGAAAACGCAGTTTAGAAAATTAGCAAAATAAAAAACCAAAGCCTCACCCGCTAAATTAGCCTATTTTTCCAATAAAGCAAATGGAATCTTCATGAAAACTATTTTAGAAAAACTAGGAAACTATAGAAGTTTAAAAAAATCAATCTCATTTTTATTTATTGTTAAAATAGATTGTGGCTGATAATATTGACTTGTTCATGGAGGTTCCAGAATCGGTGTAACCTTTTTTTCTAGATGGGGGCAGGGGCATTGACTTTTAATATTGAATGGTACAATTTGGACATAGTATACTATGTAAAAATTGAACATGAATAATAAATAATAAACAATGAATCACGCATATTTCACAAAGATTTCAATGATTGCACAAAGATTTCAATTATTACTCAAATACTTAACTGGTTTCGTAAAGATTTTGGAAAGATTCAAAAGATCTCACGAAGACTTCCATTATTTCATAAAGACTTCAGATATATTCAAAAGATTTAAATGATTTCATACAGATTTCGGATAGATTTCAAAGACTCTACAGAGAATTCAAGCACTTATCAAAGATTTCAATAATTTCACAAATATTGACGAATATTTCAAAAATATTTCAAATATTTCGCAAAGATTTTTAAAGAATTCACAAAAATATCACAAAGATTTTACAAAGATTTCAGAAAGATTTCACAAAGATTTCAAATATTTCGCAAAGTACTCAGATAGATTTTAAAGATTTTACAAAGACTTCTATTATTTCACAAAGTTTTGAGATAGATTTCAAAGATTAAACAAAGATTTCAATGATTTCCCAAAGATTTCAAATATTTCGCAAAGTATTCAGATAGATTTAAAAGACTTTACAAAGACTTCAATCACTTCTCAAAGATTGCAATAATGTCACAAATATTAGCGAATATTTCAAAAATATTTCAAATATTTCGTAAAGCTTTTTAAACAATTCATGAAGATTTGACAACGATTTTACAAAGATTTCAAAAAGATTTATATGATTTCACAAATATTACCAAATAGTTCAAATATTTTGCTAAGATTTCCAAAGATTTTTCAAAGATTTGACAGAATTGCAATGGTTTCCCGAAGATACCATAAAGATTTCACAAAGATTTCAAGTATTTTGCAAAGATTTGGCGTAGATTCAAAAGATTTCACAAATACTTCTATTATTTTACAAAGACTTATATTATTTCACGACGATTTCAGATAGTGTTCAAAGATTGAACAAAAATTTTGCAAAGTTTTCAGATAAATTTCAAAGATTGCACAAAGATTTAAATGATTTTCCAAAGATTTCAAAGACTCTTGGTAGATTTAAAAGAGCTCACAAAGACTTCAGTGATTTCCCAAAGATTTAAATAATTTCACAAATGTTACCAAATATGTCAAAAATATTTCAAATAAAAGATTTCAATTATTTCACAAAGATTTCAAATAGATGACAAAGAGACTAAGATTTGAATGATTTCCCAAGTATTTCGAATAGTTTCGAAAGATTTCAATGATTTCTTAAAGATTTAAATAATTTCACAAAGATTGCCGAAGATTTTACAAATATTGCAATGCTATCTCAAAGATTTTATAAAGATTTTACAAAAATTTGAAATATTTCACAAAGATTTCGGATAGATTAAAAATATTTTAGAAATACTTCTATTATTTCACAAAGATTCCAAAAAGATTTCAAAGATTGAACAAAGCAAGAAAGAATAAAAATATTTCTAATTTCGCCGCCTCTGGGAGGTTCTTCACCTTTGCAAAGCATAATCGCTTCGTCATCCAGACAACCTTCAGAAGGTACTTTTGTTCCTTTGCTTCGATTACTGGCCTTGACTGTGACTGTGGATCGAAGTAATGTATTGTAACTGAAAAGAGATACTGCCAAATTCTGGACGTAGTACTGTACTTTACAATACTGTACATAAAACAGTTGCGTATTCTCTCGCAGTAAGCCAGTTGTCTTTTCCTACATGGATCTGAAACAAAATAAAATTGTAAGAGCAAATAGTTAAACTTAAGATGAAAAACGGGGGGTTTCCGAAAACAAGGGATTTAATTTATTATTAAAAACTGCTCCTATTATATGGGCATCTCCCAAATATTGAACGAAAGTGTACTCTAACAGTAGCGATATTTCTTAACCAAGTTTTCTACTTCTAGTAATTTGTGTGTTGATACTTTTTTTTTGCTAGTTTGAAAAACCTGTTCATTTTTGAATTTTTGTAATTTTATTTTCATCAGTAGCGATAGATTTTGATTCCTGACTCTCAATATTTTTTTCCGACTGTATTCTTTTCAGTACAGTTGTTTGAATTACTGTTTTACGTAAGAGGCCGTCAAAAAATACGTAATGCCTTAAGGGGCCTTTCTACGTAACACTATCAAGATATATATTTATTTATTGATATAAATTTGCATTGAATATATACTATATTTGATAGTCCATAAAGGACGCTTTTTTCTGAAAAATAACAATAAAGATGACAAATTTCTTTATTCAAAAAGATATTGGGAAACGCCAAGCTTGAGCTTAGCGTATAAAAGTCATGAAAATTAAAAAAAAAAGTGGTATAATCGAACAAAAGGATGGAAAAATTATGAATGTGAGAATCATGCATAATTTATTAAATTATTTTGCGTCTTTCTTTTGTGCATCTTTTTACATGTTATTTATACGCATTTTTTGTTGACGTCCATGCTGACAGAATCCAGGGGAAAGAATAATGTAATGTTCTTGATGCGTCAGAGATATTTTAAGGATGTACACTACGTACAATCAATGTTAAAAGTGGCCTATCTTTGACATGACACATAAAATCGACAAAAATAGGAATTTATTTCAGCAAATCTCAATGGAGGCTTCTCAGCGTACTTAATAACAAAATAATTAAGGTCAAAATTGTTTATTAACCAATAGTTATTCAAAGTTTAAGTTTTTGCTTTCTATCTAGAGAAAAGTTAGAATCTTCTTATTTTATCCTAACGACCAAGGCCTCATTTTAGTCTCTGAAGCATTCTCTACAATTCAATTTGAGTGGATTTTATTGAAAAAATTAATTTATAAATCATATAGTTATTAATTTTGAAAACAATGATAGTTTACATTTTAATAAAAACCACCAAAATAGAATTGTAGAGAATCCTTGAAAGAGTAAAGTATGGTAGTGTCACGTCCCATTAGATATATATATATATATTAGTATATTTTTTTATATATTTGCATGATTATATCAATAATATATACTTCATAAATACACAGCGAATATTGCGCACTGTAGAGGGTCCCACTGGGAGCAACTGACATCTAAAAAATGACACCAGCTCCCAGTAGGACCGCGGTAAATCCCACTCATGGCCACGTCTCACAACCGTGAGATGGGTGGTCACAGGATACGACAAAATCACAACGACAGGCCGGCGAAACTCTCGTGTGTTTTGAGGACATGAAGCGATTTGGAAGAATACAGAGAATAACGAAAGAATTCAGAGAATTAAGAAGAATTAAGAGAATTCTGAAGAATTCACAGTGTGCAAAAGAATTCACAAATTTGAAAAGCATTCACAGAATTCAAAAAAAATTATAGAATTTTGAAAGAATTTAGAGAATACAAAAGAATTCATAGAATTCAAAAGATTTCAGAGAATTTGAAATAATCGAAGGAAGTTAAAATAATTCAACGTGTATTCTAAAGAAAAATATATTTTCTAAGAATCTCGTATCTTAGTTGACGTGTGAGTTTGCACCATTGACATTCACACCCTCCAGTAAATTTAAAATTACTCTTTTGCGCACACACCCTCATCAGTGAAATATAGACTGTCGTCCATCTAAAGCATGCTTCCGATTGGTTAATCTTTAATTGTTAATTACTCATTAATTATTAACTTTACAACAAATTTTTATCATTATTTTCAACTCCATTTTTTATGAGGAATTCAAATATATAAAAATGTACGTTGAGTACTGGGACACCCTGTATATTTAAGACATCCTGAAGAATTATTCAATCAAAAAATACGAATTTCTCAAGAATTATTAAATCAAGAAATACGAAATCCTGAAGAATTATTAAATCAATAAATGCAAAATCCTCAAGAATTATTGAATCAAGAAATATGAAATCCCCAAGAATTATTAAATCAAGAAATACGAATTCCCGAAGAATTATTAAATCAACAAATAGAAAATGCTGTAGCATTATTAAATCAAGAAATACGAAATCCTCAAGAATTATTGTATCAAGAAATACGAAATCCTCAAGAATCATTAAAGCAAGAAATACGAAATCCTGAAGAATCATTGAATCAAGAAATACAAATTCCAGAAGAATTATCAAATCCAGAAATACAAAATCGAGAAGAAATATTAAATCAAGAAGTAATGAAAAGTGAACAATCTGAAAATAAAATAAATGTTACTATCGTTGAACTAACTTCAAGTGGAAGCACAAGTTCAAGTTTCAAAAGTATTTATTGTGAAAATGAAATCAATCCTATGATGGGAAAATCCAACAAACCAAGTTTTAAGACAAATAAGAAAAAATCAAAACAATTATCAATGAAGAAAAATTATGATCCTGCCTATGAGCATCTATTTAACGATTTCAAAGTAAGCATTCGAAATCCAGATGTAAGAATATTGAAGAAAATGAGTTCAGTAATTACAAATCTTTTTAGTCAATTAAGTACCAGTGAAGAAAGAAATGAAATAATTAAATCAAATCAACAAGAAGAATCAAAATGGAATACGATGTTGACAAGAGGTAAATTAAGAAAGCAAAATCGAGAAATATATGAAAATTATGAAGAAGAAAATAAAAACATTGCAGAAAATTTCCAGGAAGAAGAATCAAAAGAACAATCATGAAATACACACTTAGAAATCAAGAAGCGAAGTAGACCACGTAAGGCTATGCTTGACTCACATGAAATAATCCCTGCTTTTGAAAATGAAAAGAGAGGAAGCCTAAAAAATGAAGAACATAATTTCCAATCAGAATATTTAAAAATCAAAAAGCGAGGTAGACCACGTAAAGCTATGCTCGACTCACATGATAATATGCTCGATAAAAATAAAGTAATCCCTACTCCGACAGCTAAAAAGAGAGGTAGGCCTAAAAAATAAAATATAACAAATCCTCAACCAATGGAAGACTCAGATTCCGATCCTGAATATTTCAATTATTTAAAAGAAATGTTAGAATGAATGAAATGAGACAATATAATAAGGAAGAAATACAAGAATTCAGTGAAGATGAAGATAAGAACTATAATTCAAGCTCCAGCGTATCAGAAGAAGAAGATGATGATGATAATGAAGAAGAAAATGAAGAAGATGAAGAAGAAGGATCTGAAAAAGAACACAATGAAGATGAAGAAAACAATAATGAAGAAAATTTTGAAGAAGATAATTACGACGAAGAAAACTATGATTTCAAGTATGACAATGCAAATTTTATCAATGATAAATTCGACAACGAAGCTTTTAATAATGATAATATAAATAATGATAATGATGAAATCAATGATAATAATGAAGAAAAGGAAAATAAAATACTTCAAGTTGATCTTAAAAATCCAAAGACGATAGATCCAGTAGATAATCGCCCACCCCCAGAACCACCCCCGATTGAAATCCCAGTATCCACCCCATTTAATACAAACAAACATATTGTAGAATGTCGTGACAAAATGTCTATGAGGAAAGATAATTACGTATATTTTACAACCACTGAAGGAGAGCCTCGTGATTTTGGGTCCAGAATTCTCGAAAAACGACAACAATTCCCAAAATTTATTAAACTTCGAAAAGGATTTGCGAAAGAAATTTGAAAAGTAAGCAATTTCATATTGCACTACCCACTGCAGGAGAAATTAAAAATGATCTTACAGAAACATTGAAAAATATATAACTAAGCATATTCTCCTTATATAATTTATCAGAAAAATTAAAATTAAAATCATTTAGCATAACAAAAACACCATATGTAAATAACATACCATGGGAGGAAATAATTACCTCATTACAAGCAACATTTTCCGAATCAAATATAAAAGTTATTATTTGATTGGGAATAACACAATATCCCACTAAAGATACAAGATATCAGTTAATTGAAGAAGCATACCCATCAGCAGTAGGAGGTCGTAAAGGAGTAACAAAAACATGCAACAGAATTAGACAGAAAGATTTTTGGGAAAACATGAAATCAGATATCCAAAAATACATACAATTATGTTTACAATGCCAATCAAAAAAATTAGTTCACGTCAAAGCCAAAAGCCCGATGGTTATTACTGATACTCCCGGTACAGCGTTCAAAAAAATTTGTATGGACATAGTTGGTACACTTCCTAAAACAACATCTGTTAATATAAACATTTTAATCATTCAGGATAATTTCACAAAATATTAATTAGCAATATCCCTTCAAAATCAACAAGCGAGTACTATAGCCGACGCCTTTATTAAAAAATTTATTTGCATTTATGGTTCACCAAAAGGAGTATTAACAGACCAAGGAAAACATTTTTTAAGTAATTTATTAAGAAGATTAGCAAAACGATTCAGAATTAGACAATTTAAAACAACCGGTTTTCACCCACAATCAAATGGATCGCTTGAAAGATCTCATCACTCACTATCAGAATATCTTAAACAATTCGTCAATAAAAATTCCGAATGGGATGAGTGGTTAGAACTAGCAACATTTGCCTATAATACAAGCGTACATGAAGGCACAAAATGTACTCCATATGATCTAGTCTTTGGAAAAATAGCACGACAACCATCAAGCGAACCACCGCCACCACATGAAAAACTTGAAACTTACGACGACTACACAATAAAGTTAATAACAAAACTACATGAAATGCGGGCTGTAGCAAGACAAAACTTAATAACAGCCAAGGAAAAGTCAAAAATATATTTCGACAGAAAGATTAACCCACAAGATTTCAAAAGTTGTACACATAAATAGACTTAAGATCTCTCATATTGATATTCAAGAACAAATAAAAAAATAAGGAAAACAAACAAAACATATAAGCAACAAAATCGTAAGCATTATTTTTCTCTCTCAAATTAAATTACAGATTAGATTTCGACAATGGAAATACAACGTCAGCTTAGAATCGACGAATTATATAATATAATAGAACGACACGTAAACATAATCACACTCTTCCCAGCATTAATTATGAATGATGTTTACGAATTCAGTGATAAACGAGTAAAAATGTGGGCTTTGAACATCTATAAACCAGAAACAACAAAAGAAATTGTTCTTTCCATCAAAACAAGAGGACACGAAGCATATTATAAACTAATATTGAGTTTAAGACAGACAGATCAAGAATTTCTAGCAGCACTACTAGATCTAATATACTAAATTAAAAATTACACGAACACCACCACATCTCTGCAAAATAATTACAAAATTTAACATGGACTACGAACACAGAAGAATAATTAAGAAATTATCTAGCGAAATAGTAAATAAAGTCAACATAAAAACACTTTGGCCATTTTTAATCGAAAACGGAATCTTCGAATCGGACGACAGTGACGCAATAGCTTGGTCTAAACATATGGAATCACCTGACACAATCAAGTAAATCATCAACACAATCACAACAAAACAACCCTGCGCATACACTAAATTCATAAAAAGCCTCAGGCAATCAAATCACCACAGATTGGCAAATAGGCTAGAAAAAACACGAAATTAGGTATTCAATTTTCGTAACCTAAATATAAAATAATAAACTTGATAACAAATGATCAAACATTTTTTCTATTTTGTCTTTAATAAAATTAATTAAATACTTGTATGAAAGCAGAAATTAACTGCTAACACTGGAAAACCTCCTTTCAAGATTATGAAAAACACTATGATCGGACTTTTCAACCTTTTTCCACTTCTACTATGGTCAAATACGACGTGGGCCATCGTCCGATATATGGACGATATGTAAACTAGAAGTTCAACGCAGTATTTTATGCTGTGGTATGCATCAACATACTTCCGCAGTTTTAAATGGATTTAGCGCATATATTGAAGATATTACAAGAGACCAATGCAAAGTTGTACACCAATCAGGATCAATCAAAATGACCTCAACCCTACAAATTTCTAATGTACCACCAAATGATACAAGTACTTTTACGGTACTCCTCGCCGGATCAACAACAGATGGATATTGTTCAGGAACCCACTACTCAGATCCTTCGGGATCATGGGATAATGTAATTGTTCAAGCAACAGTAAAAATAACACTATTCGAACAAAATTGCTACTGTAAATTTGAACACAGACAGAATTCAATTACGATCGGGAACAGCATTCCCACTCTCAAATACAGTCTGCATCGATATGGAAAATGGCCATACCTTTTGGGATACTTTACCTAAAGACATTTGCGATTCAAGAAAATATGAAGTATTATACGAAGGAATGGCGAAAAAACAATCGATAACTCAGTAGATAACCCAGAAACCTTTTGCTCATTAGTAACTCAAGATATTACATTTGTGCTCGCACAAAAATCTAACGAACCAGTTTGAAACTTTATGCTAATAAGAACAGAACACCAAAAACTTTTAATACTTGAAACGGAAAAAGGAAATACATTTTCAAAACAAGAACATTTGCGTGTGGAAAATATGGACATATTCACCTATGTAAATTCGAAATTCGTGTATATAGAAAGACATATTTGAACAGAAATAAAAAATCTTTATCTTGGCGTATAAGTACAAAAATGCCGCCTTGAACAAAGATTCTTTAAAAATTCTTTAATTTCAGCAACACAAGCACCCGACGAATTTGTTTATCATTTAATGAAAGGACCAGGATATATGTCAGTGGTCGCAGGAGAAGTAGTACACAAAGTTAAATGTCTCCCAATAGAAATTAACTACAGACAAACTGAAGAATGTTATCATCAACTTCCCATATATTTTAAAAATGATACATATTTCCTAACCCCCCGTACACATATTTAATTAAAATCAGGCACTCAAACTAATTGAAACTCTTTTGTACCAGCAATGTACGCATTAGGTGATTCATGGTATAAATTTTCCACTCATCTTTCGTAAACAAAAGATCCAGAAACATTAAAACCTCAAACAAAAGAAACATGGAAACACAGAAACCCAGCATCTTTAGCAACAAGCGGAATATATTCTCAATCAGATTTAGATAAATTAAGAGACCACATAATGTTCCCCGCAGAAGGACCAACCATTTTAAATACAATAGCCAGAGGAATGGCAGGAGAACCAAAAAAAGTCATAAATACTCAGTAATGAATCTTTTTGATGAAGAAACACTAAAAAAAATAGCACACTCAGCATGGATAAGGTTTTGGACTGTATTTACAAACTTTAGCACAGCTAGTGCAGGAATTATTGGAATAATTATTATAATTAGGTAAATTGATAGCTGATACATCTATACACGGCTATGCTTTACATAGTATGTACGGATGGTCAATTCATATCATCGGAGCATTTTGGGATTCAGTCACTAACTTACTTTTACATCTAGGAAATAAAAACCAAAATACAACTGAGAGACAAAACGATCCTGCCAAGGACACACGAGAAAACGATTCTTCAGCTCTAAGCGAAGTGGTAATACATACAAACCAATACAACGAGGACACAAACAACACCACAGGTAAACATAACACCACTACAAAAGCAACTTTATATCCTCATTCTCAACTTCAAGAAACTGTACAAAACCCTACCTATTCTATACGCCTTTAAGGTCAAATTTTAAAGTAAAATGGCTCACGCCTCAAAAACTATAATAAAGAAGACAAACGTGAAAATACTAGACGAATGCGTTCTTGAATATGGAGGATTATTACCTAGTTATGATACACATATTCAACAAGACTCAAACAATGAATTTCAATTCGTAGTAACACTTAGACAAAACCAACGAACTATCATTAGCACATCAAAAAACGAAGACACAGCTAGAGAAAACGAGGCAAAAAGACTTTTTAACATATTAATGGGTACTCAAAACACAAACTCACCTTTCTACAGACCCCCCTTACAACAGAAATAATGAACGAACTTGCAAAAACGTGTAGAGAAATTAAATTAGCTAAACCACAGTATACAATGTTAAACATAAAAACATCACCCGGAGTCGATACACACGTAGCAATTTCCACAGTTGAAAATACGAAAGCATCAGGAATAGGAGCCTCACCAACATTAGCAAACAGCTTCGCGGCAGTCAAGTTACTTCAAGAAATTAGAACGCCGAAGAGAAGTATAACTTGTATAGAACATGCGTATTCAGAACCAATTTTTTCCGTACCAACAACAACAAACATACCTATAACTCCTTCAAACCCAATTAAAATCATGAGAGGGTACTCAGGCGAAAAAACAGAAATGTCTCAAGAACATTGCTCATATTGCGATAAAATACACGCTTTCGAATTTACTAAACAACCACTACACAAAACAATACACGGTACTCAAATTACTCATACGCAAATCAAAATAGTAAAACAAACAATGCGAGGAGCTATCAAAAAATATTCAAAGTAATTAATTAAAACTAATTCAAAACAATTTTTTTTTTTTGAAATAGTCATTTTTCTTGTCTCTTACAAAAACACTCTGTACTTCAGGAAAACCCGAATCAACCTCGAGGATAAAAATCCGAACTGTGAAATAAACAAATATCAGGAATCAAGTGGAATTTAAATCATTTGGAACACTTCGACCAATAAGAATTGGTGTATACAGAACACTTTACGATATCGTAAAGACACCTTAACGACATGGACATAGGATGTCGTAAATTTGTCGTAAAGATGTCGTAACAATGTCGTACAGACGTCGTCAAATTTGGTGCCCACTGGGATACTAGATGATTTTCTAATTAAATTTTATTTAGAACCACCAGAATTGACAGTATATCAAGATTTGACCTTTCCAACGAAGACTCTATTTTATGCAAATTTAAAAGTAGGAAACCATTATGTCACCGAAATAGGCGAAACTACAGTTCTAGCAGAAAATAAAGTAGGATTGAGAATGCTGCAAGAATTAATGAACACTGACGACCTTTGCGAAGAAAATCCTCCTTCTAAAAAGAGTAGAACTACAAAAAGATATGATGTTGCATTTCAAACCCATTTTAGACCAAAATTATTCGCATGGTCTATATCATGCAAAACATGTAACATACTAAATCACACTAAAACCTGTCGAAATTTTGTACCTAGACAAATCAGACAAGATCTTAACCCCTATACTAGATTCCGAAACATAACATCTTATAAAAGGATAGCTAATTTCTTGCAAAGTATTATTGGCAAACGATTAAATTTCTAACATCTTTTCAAGAATCTCTGCTATCTACTAACAAATTTTCTTTCTTTAGTGCATGTCGTTAATACTAATCGTATCTGCATTTCTTTTCTAGGATCCAGCCATCGAGAAGCAACATTTCGAGCCTCTAACAAAAATTAAATTTCTTTCAAGCGCCAACTATTTATTATCATACTTTAAAAATTCAGAGATAAACGAAATTAAAAATATTTTGCTTGAAACTTATCTCAGAAAAGCTCCACACTGTAAAAATACAATACCAACAAATTCATGCGTTCGAAGTTACCATGATGTAATACTTTTGCCTATGACAAAGGCATAAAAAAATATCATGCAATGACTGCTCAATGGCTAATAGAATTACATGAATCCTCCAACCTATTTTCAAATTCTATAGAAAACATAGTAGAAGTATTAACTTTTAGTGCAAATAGTTTATGGCACCCTTCACCTTTTTCCGAATCCTCACTACAATTTTTTTCCAAATCCAAAAACATAAATTCACAACTTTAAATCCATTTTTAAAAATAAGACATTTTTTATAGAAGATCAATTAGTCTTTATTTGAAGCAGTCCAAATATTTCTGAAAATGAATGTAAAATCTATAAAATACACGAATCCCCCATAAAACATCAATTTAACACTAACACTACACTAACAATTTACATCAAATCACAAACATCACTTCTATCCCTTTCAGCAAACAAATAAAGTTACATTACTGCTCATGAAAGTTTTCTCGAAACGTGCGACGAAACACTAGATGGAAAAATCTGTCGCTCTACACCCTCATTTCTAAGTGTTACAGATAATCCAAGTTGCGAAACCTCCTTACTTACAATGCCAATCCCAAGCAAATGCCAATATTACATAAATTTCAGTAACTATCTATTGTTAACACCTTTAAAGTCTTATTACGGGTGGTTATTTCCAACCACCAAACCTCAAGAACTATTAATAACTTGCAAAAATAATTATCAATTATCAATCACCTTGAATAACACAAGAATTTTGCAATTACATGAAGATTGTAAAACAGCGAAATATGATTTCCCCCAACAAATTCACAACATAAAAATACTGGATGACAAAATTCCAACTTCATCAAGACAAATTTCTTTATACCAGATTGCTCCATTTTTATTAATTTTTTCAGAAACAAAGAACTCAACTTTAAACCAAATTTTTCTCGGAAAGAAAGAAAAAATAGACCTTCCATTATCAAAATTTGAAAACCAAGTAACAATGATTGAATATCCCAGTGGGCTCCAAATTTGACTACGTCCTTACGACATCGTTACGACATCTTTACGGTAACTTTACCACATCCTATGTCCATGTCGTTAAGGTGTCTTTACGATATCGTAAGGACATCGTCAGATCGTACGACGTATTTACGATATCGTAAAGACATCTTAACGACATGGACATAGGATGTTGTGAAGTTGCCGTAAAGATGTCGTAACGATGTCGTAAAGACGTCGCTAAATTTTGTGCCTATTTGGATGTGAATCAAGAATTAACTTCATTTAAAAAATCGAAGGAAAATTGTTTTTATGACAAGTACTTTTATTATTTTTTATTAAAAATACTACATACTGCTAAGAACAATAACTAGTCAAAACGCAAAACGAAAAATGCACATCTTAAAAAAAACAAAAATTTGAAGTAGAAACACCGAGTTTCTCAGGCGTTTTTGAAACTGCTGTTTGAAATGTATTAGCATATTAAAAGAAAAGAAGTAAACAAAAAAAACATACAAAACAAAAAAAAAGAAAAAAATCTACAGTATAAATAACAATTACTTCATTAAAAATATCATACTAAACTAAAGTACTTATTCTTTAAAAATAAACTTTTTATTTTTCTCTTACAGATGAATAGAAATTTATCGAAGCATAAAATTAATTAGCTTATAAAACCTGATGCATATACACCTCGTTATCAATTTTAAAAATAATGAAAAATAGACTTTCAATATTAATTTAATTTATTGAATATAAGATTCTATTAAATCCCTAATTAAAGAAAAATAATTTTTTTTAATTTTATTAAAAGCTAGAAATAATGCACGCATCAAAACACGCGCCTTTCTTTTTCATTTTCATATCAAATATATTTAACTATATATAATTTAAAAAAAATTAATATAAATAATTTACTTCAAATGTTGATAATTACTTTATCTAACCATATCTAACCATTTAAATAATATATAATATCTAACCATCTAACCTATCTAGCCATATCAACAACAAAACAATTATGGAAATATTCTAGTTTTATTCTGCGGAGACTTGCTGATAGTGCAAATCAATCTGGAGAACAAGTCTGTAACAAACAAAAACAAAACTTTTATAAAACTAATAAAAACATATACATACAATAAAAAAATATATAAAAACTTTTTCTATGAAAATAAATTATGAAATTTTCTTTAAATTTCTTACACTTACGCGATAAAGGAAATTGTCCATAACACCGTTTGCAGTCCACGATACGTGAAGGGAGCCTCCAATCCCCTTTTTAGAAAGCAGCGGCGTGCCGCCTGTTTTGCATTTAAGCAGAATTTGCTTCCACTTTGCGCCCAATTCTTCGGAATCATAAATATATACCCATCACACGGTTGTGAAACGTGGCCATGAATGGGATTTACTGCAGTCCTACTGGGAGCCGATGTCATTTTTTAGATGACAGTTTCTCCCAGTGGGACCCTGCAGTGGTTGTTAACCTTTAGTTTTTCATTATATATAGTTAAAAGTTTGTCATAAGGACAACCGCAGGATTTCGCCGGGAGCAGGTGCTAATCTTAAAAATTGCAAGATGCTTTCATAAATTTTTCAATTTATGATAGAGCATTAATGAGTGTCTGTGACTATTAAATTGGATGCATTTTCTTGATTCTGGAAGGATTTTTTTAATTTTCCGTGAAGGTATACAGACAAGTGTCCATGGATTTCGTAATCTTTACACGGGTTCGACAGATCGGTGAGAATTGATTTGTCAATACTACCCAGATTTTTGTTTATATTTCAGCGTCTGGTAAGTCGACAAAATTCAACTTTATTATCATCGATTCGAATCGAGAAAGTGAAAATTGTTTCGGGAGTGTCATTTTAATTTATTTTGCGAATAACACTCAGACTTTCAGACTTTATTCAATTACATTGTGATTTCTCTGTGTTTCGATGTGGTGAAATAAATTCTAAGAATTAAAGCTTGTAAATGATTTCTCAACATTAATTCAACGTACTTGGAATTTTTATACTTGTTGATAATTTAAGTTAGAATAATAATTATTTTATTGGCGAACTGCTTTATCGGATACAATTAATTTTATTCAATAATTTTTAAAGATTGTATTCGCGGACTCTTATTTCAACGTGTGTCGACTCTTTTATGTTCACCATGTCTATTTCGAGTTACTTTTTGGAACAAACCAAGCTTTGCTCTCGGATCCAAACTGCTTTTGAAAATGCTCAAAAATTAAAACAAATCACTAAAGGAACTTTGGTCTCAAGACTTGAGTCCTTAGAGAAAAATTGGACGCGTTTTCAGGCTCAACATTCGGAATTAGTGAAGGTTCGCGATCAGAATGCTACGAACATTTATTTCACTAGTAATTTCTATGCGACCACCGAAAAAGCATATCTACTCGCGAAGGGAGCGTTTATGGACGAACTGGAAAAACTCTCGAATGACCTTGTTTCTACGTCGATTAATGATTCAGCCCCACAAATTGCTGGATTATCTTATCGATCAATGCCAAAGATTGAATTGCCTAAATTCTCTGGATATTACACGGAGTGCGCAAATTTCAAGGATCTGATCACATCTTTGGTTCATTCAAATCTTAGAGTCTCGTTAGTGGAGAAGCTTCATCACTTAAAATCCAGTCTCACATGTGAAGCAGCTCAACTTCTTCATCGAATTTCGATAACTCAAGGCAATTATCAACGTTGCTGGGATCTGCTTTCGGAACGCTTTGAAAATAAAAGAGTTCTCATCAACTCTCATTTGGCTGAGCTTTTTTCAATTCAGCCAATGAAAGCTGAGTCTTCGAGTGCTCTGAAGGAATTTTATAATGCAACGGTTGATAACATCGAAGCTTTATCTGCCTTAGAGGAACCGGTCAACAAATGGTCATCATGGCTAGTATATGCTACTGTAGAGAAATTAGATCGTCAGTCTCGCCGCGATTAGGAAACTTCTCTTGGAAATTCCACGAATCCTCCAACGTTTGACCAATTGAAAACATTTTTACAAACCAGGATTCGGACCTTGGAAGTTTTAGATTCTACTCCAAATCAGTCTAATCAGTCCTCGTCTCAGCAATTCTCGAAGTCTCAATTTCAAAAGAAAAGGTTTGGAAAGTCCACAAAGTCGTCGAATTCAACAACAGCCAACGTTAACGCAATTACAGAGCAGCCAATGAAGGAACAACGGTCTAAAGAACAGTTTATGAAAAAGCCATTTCAGGAAAGGAAATGCTTTTTATGTCGTGAACTGCATTATCTAATGTCGTGTCCACAGTTTCAAAGTCAGTCTGTAGCACAAAAGAAAGAGTTCATTTTTCAAAGAAAATTGTGTACCAATTGTTTAGGGTCTCATTCATTTCAGAATTGTTCATCAAAGAATTTGTGTCAGATTTGTCCGGCGAAACATCATACGGTGCTTCATGACCCATCTTCAAGCTCAGGACCGTCTCAAAATAAATCACCATTAGTTCTTCTGACAACAGCAATGGTCAACGTGACTACATCAGCTGGTCATACAAAGTAGGTTCGAGAATTTATCGATCAAGGCTCAGAGGTGTCCATAATCTCTGAGTCTCTTGCTCAAAGTCTTCAACTCCTCGTACCAGAGGACCTGTTGTTCTCTTAGGAGTGGGAGAAAGTAAGTCGGGAACATCGAGTGGATCAGTCAACGTCGTTGTCTCACCAAGGTTTGAGTCGAGCTTCAAACATCAACTCCAGGCTCTTGTTCTTCCGAAGTTGATTTCTAAACGCCCAGAGCATCAAATTAGTCTTGAGGAATGGCCTTATCTCACTGGACTTCAATTGGCAGATCCGAACTTTAGCGGAAGTGCTCCGATTGATCTAATTTTAGGAGTGTATGTTTACTTAATAACAATTGAACAAGGTCTTCAAAAGGGTCACCCAGGCTCTCCTGTAGCTCAGAATACCGTTTTCGAATGGATTCTCTGTGGACCTACAGGGAATAACTCATCGTTGGATTCATGTACAGTTAATATGTTCCATTGTTCCAAGAGAGACGAACTTTTCTTTGACCTTGACAAATTTTGGGAGGATTCAGAAGTCGTGCCTCTTAAGCCTTACCGAATGGCTGAGGAAGAAGAGTGTGAAGAACATTTCGAAAAGATTCATTCTAGGACTGAAGATGGAAGATACATCGTGCGTCTTCCAATCAAGAGTGACGTTACATCGTTAGGAAATGCTTACTCTCCAGCTCTTCGCATGTTACTTCATATGGAACAGCGGTTCAAGCGAGATGTTCATCTTCACGAAGCGTATTCAAAATTCATGGAAGAATACAATCAACTTCAGCATATGAGGTCGGTCAACATCCCTGCAGATTCAAGGAGCATCTTACGGTCGTTTTTCCTTCCGTATCATGGAGTATGGCGTGAAGCTAGTTCAACCACGAAACTACGAGTAATTTTTAATGGATCTCGGCGATCAAGTCGAGGAATTTCATTGAACGAGTGTCTCCATGCAGGGCCAAATCTGCAATTAAATATTTCAGATGTCTTGCTGCAGTGGCGTCTTCACTTCATCGTCTTTTCTGCAGATGTCAAAAAAATGTATCGACAGATCATCGTCCACGAAGATGATCAGCATCTCCAGCTTATTCTTTGGTGCTAAAGTCAAAATGAGCCAGTTCAAGTATTTCGACTCAGCACTGTCACATATGGTCTCACTTGTGCTCCATTTCTGCATGCGTTGTCTCCAGATATATCTTGGTAAATCAGAAACATCGGTTTCGATGCTTGCGTTAACTTGGCAACCCGTGTACCGATTGTTTTATTTTCCAGTTTGATCTCAGGCCTATTAAAGGTGTCATCACTAAGCGCCTTGTCGTCAGCTAGTCAGCCCAATTATTTGATCCTCTAGGATGGTTGTCACTTGTTATCATCGTCGCAAAGATCTTTATCCAGGAACTCTGGAAGCATAATTTATTCTGGGATGATCCTTTGCCTGAAGGAGTTCGTCATCGTTGGTTAAAGTATTATGAAGATCTTCCTCGTCTCTCCACAGTCAGGATACCTCGGTGGATAGGATTTTGTTCGTCGATGTGGTCTTTCGAACTTAATGGCTTCGCTGACGCTTCTGAAAAAGCATATGGTGCTGTCGTTTATTTAAAGACAATTTCGCCTAACGGAAATTGTTTCATTGGACTCATAACTTCAAAAACGAAGGTCGCTCCTGTTCAAACTGTTTCATTTCCTCGTCTAGAGGTATGTGCCTTAGTCTTGTTGACTCGTCTCGTCGCTCACCTTCAGAATCAACTTCAGTTTAATGCTACTCTACATTTGTGGTCTGATTCAATGAACACACTTCATTGGATTTCAGCTGTACCAACAAGATGGATGACATATGTCGCGAATCGGGTCTCGGAAATCAAAACGACCGTTTCTTTAGCAATTTGGCATCATGTTCCGGGTGCAGATAATCCAGCTGACTCTGCTTCTCGCGGTTTATCAGCTACCTAACTTTCACAGTTTTCACTCTGGTGGAATGGTCCACCGTGGCTTAAGAGACCAGAAAAGTGGCCATCATCTCTACTCGGTCCTCCAGAGAACACAGTGACTAAGGAGGAACGTTGAGTTACGGTCAACGTCGCAGTTTGCGTTAATGAAACTTGTGAGCTTCTTAGTCGATATTCATCTTTGGACCAAGTGCTACGAGTCACTGCTTGGTGTCTTCGGTTCAAAAACGCCTTGAAATGTCGTTTTATAATCCTCTCTCCGAGATTAGTTGCATCAGATCTTCGAACAGCTTTTTTTTCTGGATTCAGCAAAAACAAAATCGCTAGTTTTCTAATGAAATCTTCGCCCTGAAAAATAAAACGCAGATTTCTAAGAGTAGCACTCTGATGAAGTTGAATCCGTTTTTCGATGGTCAACTTCTTTGTGTAGGAGGTCGCTTGAAACATTCTCTTCTAACCTATGATGAGAAGCATCCGTTGATTTTACCTCCGGAGTCTATTCTTACAAATCTCATCATCCGTGATTGTCATCTTCGTTGTCTACATTGGGGTGTCCAACTTAACCTTGGAACGTTGCAAGAATCTTATTCGATTCTTCATGGTCGTAGTTCGGTACGAGCATTGATTTATCGGTGTATTCCATGCGTCAGAAATAGAGGTAATACTCAGCAGCCGGTGATGGGTGATCTCTCTTCAATCCGCATTACACCACCTGAATGAGAATTTATCATCTCTAGGGTAGACTATTCTGGACCCATCAACGTTCGCACCTCCAAAGGACGAGGTCATCATTCGCAAAAAGCCTGGATTTGCATTTTCGTCTGTTGCGCCTCCCGCTCAGTTCACTTCGAGTTGGTTTCCGATCATACTGCAGAAGCTTTCATAGTTGCTTATATTCGCTTCACCTCTCGTCGTGGTCTATGTCAAACGTTGTCTCGTGACGCAGGTACGAATTTTGTGGGAGCAGATCGTCAATGAAAGGAAATGTTTTCTGAAGCATCAGCAGAGTTCGCTTCCATCGCTACATATCTTACATCGCATGGTACCCAGTGGATGTTCAATTCTCCTGCAGCACCTCACTTCGGAGGTTTGTGGGAAGCTGCAGTTAAATCGACGAAATTCCATCTACGTCGAGTCATTGGAGAAACTAAATTGACGTTTAAAGAAATGACGACGCTGTTAACACAAATTGAGGCTTGTCTTAATTCTAGGCCTCTCAGAGCTCAGTCAGATGATCCAACGGACATTTCTGCTCTCACTTCAGGACATTTTTTGATTGGAGGTCCGCTGAATGCAGTTTCAGAACCATCGCTTACAGACTTTCTTCAAAATCGATCAACTCGCTGGCAGTTGATTCAGCAAATGCGTGATCATTTTTGAAAGTGCTGGTTAGCAGAGTATTTGAAAGAACTTCAACTTCGATCCAAGAGGACTACTTCATCGTCATCCATACAGATTGAAGATTCAGTTCTCATTCGACATGAGAACCTTCCACCCACTCAATGGCCTATGGGTCGGGTTTTACAGCTTCATCCTGGCAAGGATGGCCTTGTTCGGACTGTCACTCTTAAGATAAAGGGTAGCACACTTGATCGACCAATCGTTGAATTGTGTCTTCTTCCACGTTCATCCTAAGTTTAGTCATCGTGAGTATTTCGTCTGGGACGAAAAGCGGACGAAATGTTGTAAATTGGACAATTATTCACTGTTTTATGAATTTTAAAACTTGTGTTCTCAATTTATTTTCTTCGTGTTCCTTTTACATTTATATTTCTTCGATTTATTCTATATTTTATTTTCTCATTGCATGAGATCAAACTTTATGGCTAAGCCGGTCTCATCATTTTCGTCCCTTCTCTGTCTTTCATATAGTGTTGTTGATCGGTCTTCGAATTTCACTCTCTTCTTTCGTCAGTCCATGTTCGCCAAGCATCAAGTTCAGTCTATTTTAATTTTGAAGCTTTTAATTTGTTCTCAATAAAGGCCGCGCTTTTCGGCGTTATCCGTTGTTAATTACAAGTTCTGTGTTTTTAAATGACTTGACCTGAAAATGCATGTCTTCCTACCAGAGTTTCTCAGGCGTTTTTTAGTGTTCAAATAATTGTTAATGTTGTTTTCACGAATAAAACAAAAGCTACGCCTTCTATCAGAACGTAATTTATAAAAAAATTTGTAGACATTTTTTAGGCGCACAATTTCTGAAGATTTATCTTTTTTCGTATCTTGAACACTTTGGCCACTGAATGGAATTTTCTGTTTTCGCTTATTTCTTCTTGTGATTCAAACCAGAAAAATTGCCCAAAAAGTGCCGGTTAACGACCTAGATCTTTCTCTTTGGTTCCTAAGAACGTGTGCCAAAGCCTGACCTAATGCGATAAGTCTTCTAAAAGTTATATGGTATACAGACGACAACGATAGACACACAACATCGTAAAACCTGTTTTCTTCTTGTGATTTAGAGCGTCTCGAAACGCTAATGAAATGTAAATATCGAAGCAGGACAATCTTGACGCCTATAGTACCTGATATAACGACTCTAAGATACACCATTTTCAATCTGATAAACTGAAATATTTATTATTGCTAAAGTGTTCATTGAAACCTTCATTATAACATTAATAAGCTTGTTCTCTAATTGGCAAACATGAGGATTGTTGCTTCTTTCGTCTGTACATTGGCAGTTATCCTCAATTTTACTGGTGAATATAATAATATGATATATCTGTAATCTTATATACATTTTTTAAGCTCTACAGTAATAAAAATATATGCTATTTGTTTTCCAATCTATTCTATGCTATGTTTGAAAAAAATTAATTTCGAAAACTGCCAGTATTGATGCGGAATGCAAACCATATGGAAAGTTCAGCATAAACTCAATCTATTAGGCTGAATGTGAGTTTTTGTTAACAAAATGCGTAGTATTATACTTCGTAAGTCTTGTGATAATTTAAACAAAAAAATCAACAAAGACAGTTTTTCGTAAAAAAGAGTTTGAAACTTCTTACTTGATCTATATTTATTACGTAAAAACATCTGGAACCAAAAAATTAATTTTTAGCATGATAGTTAACTGAGAGGGTAAATTTTGAACAAAGACACACTCAATTTCATTTCATTGATTAATTTATCAATTCATTTTCGATTGCACGTTGGACCAAAAAAGATTAAGTTTCTAGGAAGTGATGAATGCTAGAACCAAATCGACGAATTTAAAAGAAAATAGTTCAGTTGTTAACCAGTAAAGACTTTTAACAAGAAAACAAAATTTCAATGGAATTGTTGAATTTCCTACCAAAATAGTTCAATTTTTGAGGTAATAATTAAATTTTCGATTAGAAAATTAAAGTTTTGAATACTAAAGATCAATTCTCAAACCGAAATGCAATATGAGACTTTTCAAACTATTTTAAAAATTACAAAAAAGGGGAGTAAGCAAAAGAGCGTAAAAGCTGTGGGAAATAATTGACAAGGCAAACTTTTCCTCCCACTTATTTTCTTTCTCGTCTCTGATGAGGCAATGACAATAATTTTTTGAAACATATTTCTCTCGTATGAAACTTTTTGTACAATTCTGTTACTCAAAATGACTTTTCTCTAGTTAAAGTTTTCAAACAATTTTTATAAATTAAATTCTCTGTTTTCCATTGTAGAGCCAAGTCTACAATTCGACCAATCACCTGACGGCAACTCTACTTCTGGTGCTCCTCGTGGTAGCCAATCTCCTAATCTTGATTTGTCTCTTTCTCTCGCCATACCTCATTCGTCGCGTTCTCCGGGCAGGTCTCCTCCTCGTGGCGCATCTTCTCTTCGTGCCAGGTCCCGATCTCCTCCTGCCAGTCATTCTTCCATCCGCCTGGGAAGCCTGACAATTGAACAGCTTGAATATGTTCGGCTTATTCCTCACTCGAATCCTAATCGGCTATTCAAAATTCGGAGATACACTTTTCCTCGTGATGCTCCAATTCATGTAAAAGGAAGATATAGCGTCCCTGCGACCATGCCAACAAGCCAACAAGTTGTATTGTCAACGACCAATGGTGAAGTGTTTGCAATAATAGAGCGAAACAATACAATTCTTCGTGGAATATATACAATGGTATATGACCAACAAGTACGGGTAAAGGTTAACATGTACAGCGAGAAGGTTAAATTGATGACGACAGAGGAAGTAAACGAATCTCCTTTGAGCGTAAATAACCCAATCGCAAAGAATTTTCAAACGATAAGACTAGACGACTCTCTTTAGCAACATTAATTGAAATTTTTTGTATTGTGAGGTCAAAATATTAAGGTGACAGTAAAACTTCATTTCAAAAATTTCCTGATTTTTCCATGAACAATTTTTTCTTTTGCCTACTCATTAATATACAAAGATTAACATTTTAATCTTGTAATATTTTGATCACTAAATCTGTTCTAATTACAATAAAACAATACAAGATAGAAACGTATTTTCATATTTCCACGAAAAAAGATGTTTTTAACAAAATCCTGGAATTCCGAACAAAATAATCAAATCTGAAGAAAATATCCATATTTTTAAACGAAAGAGTTGACTTTTCAACCAAATAGTTGAACTTTTAAGTGAAAAAGGCGACGTTTTCGGGTGAAACTTGGCTACATTTGGCTACATTTTTAAAGTACATATACGAACTTTCATCAATATAAATAAATTTGCATCCATAATGACGAATTTTTAACTGAATTGACGGAATATTCAATAGAATCAATTATATTTTAAATAAAAAATGCATTTTTCAACTAAAAAAATCCGACGTTTGCCAGAGGTTTCTCATTTCAATGAAAAAGGTTTCTCAGTGGAGTGAGAGACTGTAAAACAAATATGTGGAATGTTCAAGCAAAAAGATAAAATTGCGAACAGGAAGATGAATGACCACAGGGTCTTTCATTTTTTTAAATTTGTATTTTACGCTACACCCTATTCTACATGCTTCGATATTACAATTTTCAATTCTAAATATAAAATGTGAAGTTTTAATTTCTTAGATGAATAAAAAATAAAGATGTTATCAAATCTTATAATTTTATAGGTGAGCCAAATAGAAATGTGTTTGGAGCACTGTTTGAGTGTTTGTACAATATTATACATTTGTGATTCGTCACTTGTTTATACAGCTGCTTAAAATCTTTCTTTACGAATCGAGAGGAGAAATTGATTATAAATTTGAGACACCTAATCTGAAAACATCAGAATACAGTGTGGCAATTCATTTTGCAAATAATAAAATTATTTTAATTATTTAGGGTTGCGACAGATATCTCGTTATGATATTACATGACTTTTTCGGGTTTCCAGGTCTACTTTTTCAAGAAAAGTGAGTGAACTAAATACCATTTCAAAATATTCCACTGAATTATCATTCCAAACAATTTTAAAAGACTTTAAAGATGCCGAAAGATTACAAAGATTTTAAAATCTTTGTAAAAGATTCAATAATATTTCACAAAGAGGTAAAAAATTTGAGAAGATTTCAAAGTTTTCAAAATGTTTCAAATATATTTCAATCTTTGCAAAAATGTTTTGAAGATTTCGAAACATTTCAAATATTTCAAAATATTTTAAAAATTTCAGAAGATTTCAATGTTTTCAAAAGATTTCGTTATATTTTAATGTAATTATTTACTCTGGATTCAGAGGTGTTCCACAATGTTATCTATTGACATACCAAACATTTTTTTTTCAGTGTAAGTCAGAAAGGTCAGGTTATGCAATATGGTAAACTATTTTTACTAGATGTATGTAATGCTTTAATAGTATTCAAAATTCGATGCGATGTAACATGCACTGGCGCACAGGTTGTGAATTGTATATTAGAGTTCCAGAAAATTTAACATGAAGAGGATGCAAAATCTGTTTTTTATAATATTATAAAAAGTTGTAGATTCCGCAAGCTACGATCATTGTTCCTTTAAACAACCAAACGCTAACATAATCAACATAACATAACCAATCACTAACATGAGCAATAACAACGTACAACACTGTTCCTTGCAGTCAGGTCTCTAGCCGTGGATGACCTTACGCGAAAGACGAGACAGTTGAAGATAAAGGTTCCACCTCTGGATAATTTTTTAGAGCAACGAACATTTGTAGAATGTTATAAGGAATAGTGCTGGCGGACCAGATGAAGTGATCCCAGAAGAACAGCCTTTTGCATCCGGTTCGCGATCGAATAATCCTGAAGCTGGCAAGCCAGAATCTTGCTGAGTTGGCTAGGAAGTAAAGCTTTCATAAATCAAAGACAGACGATTATGAGAACTAAAAGTTGGATTTTGTAGCCTTGGTGTAGTCTGCTCAGATCGAAAATAAGTGCTTGATATTTCGCCCGTTTTTCTTTCTTCGTTTGCCGTGATAATACCATCGACTGGTGCCGAAAATTCAATCACGTAAATGATCTTGGTCATCAGATCTTGGACGAGAATATCAAGCTCCCTAGCACTGATACGTTGAGTGGCGGAGAATGAGAAATTTCATTAGATCTTACACTTATTCTTTACAACGAAATCGAGTTTTTCCTGCGTGCATGGCAAGACGGGCAATAGATCAACTGTCCAACTGTTTCTGGCTCTTCCTTGCACGCTCGGCAGTTGGCATAGCATGTTATAGCATGTTATAGCATGTTGCAATAAAATGTCTAGTTACAAAATCGTTTTTTTTTTTATCGGGATGCGCACTTTTTTTAATTATGAGAACAAAAAAATGAATATACTTTTCTTCAAATGTCAATGCATAGTGTAAATTGTAATTATATACATTTATAGAAATGATAAATTTTTTAGGGTAGCTTAGAATTAAAATTAGTACAAAATCAGAAACAAATATTGGAATAGTGGTGGAAAATCAAGTTAGCACTTTATTTTTCACAAAAGTTTGAGCGTGCCTAGGGCAGAAAACAGTTGGTTCTCGGGGTTCGCGCTCGATACGATATGCATCTCACGCTTCGCGTTCGATGATGTGTTTATGTCGTGCAACGCGCTTGGTCTCTGTATTATCCCCACACTTGAGCATAAGTATTTTCAAATTTAGGTTCAAAGCATTGACAACTGTAATTTGGTGATTATTTATTATCTTTTGTTGAAGCTCCTTCGGCTTCAACGAACAGGTTCTCTCCACGTATCTGGTGCTTCGCGCTTGATTTTGTCGAAAATAAAAATTTTTCTACATTATGTCCAACACTAATACATCAAATGTATATTATATTCATTTTTTTAGCTCGGTCCGGGGCTGGCTATTCAGATATTACAATGTCAAGTACAACATTTTATTTTCCATGATAACTTTAATAGTTGTTTCCTATTTCCCACTAGTTTCAATTTTCAGCTATCCTGAAAAATGTGAAATTTCAATACATTCATATTATTACAATTCATAGTATGCATTGGTACTTTTTTGTGTGGTAAAAATGACAATTTTCGATTTTTCGAACAAATTAGAAAAGTTATTGTGATACTCTGGCAGCACCTTCAAAAAGCAACGTTTTTCTTTTCTTGACTTTTCTTCATATCGTCCTGAGACGTACACCCGTAACTCAAATAAGAATTTGCAATCTAGAAAATGAAATTAAGCCTAATCATGACTTTGCAAATTATAGGATCGCTGGTTATGTGCGCAAACACAGAACTAAGTGGGGACAGCATGGGTCCGATGTAGGTAGCCACCAGGCGGTATCTTCATTGATGGAGCGGGACTCTTTCACTACTTTCAAGAGGCTCAGGGTGGAGAGACGTGTATGGTCTCTGCTTTATTCCAGGAAAAGTGTCAATGAGATTCATAAATTAGCGTCATACAAATTTCATTATAGGAGACCTGCTCGACTATGATTCTCCTTCATGGGTTTGAAAATTTATCCTTATTCGTCTTGAAATTTGGATAATCAACGTGAGTTTGTAAGGAATTGTAAATAAAAAATTATAAATGTGTGTGATCGTTGTAACGACTCTGCACTCTATTTAACGATGGGGACATAGTTGTGCATGATTACATGCTATAACTTTAGAACACTCTTCTGATCGTAGACTAATTTACCAACTATCTCTTATACCATTAATAATTCATGCAACTGTGAAGCGCTTTTTATTAAATTTGGGAATTCCAAACAATTCCCATTTATTTAAATATGAATTTTCTTAAATGTTTGAAATTATTATAATCGAATCTATATAATATCCAGGGGTCGATTGCCTAGCTTGTGAGTATACACAAGATTTCAAAATATAATAATGATTTCCAAATATATCATAAATTATAAAGAAATTTCATAAAGAGTTGACAGATTTCAAACAAATTTGAAAGGTTTCCAAAGATTTTAAATATTTCAAAAGAATTCACAGATATTACAAAAATTTCACAAAAATTTGAAAAGATTTCGCAGAGTTGAAAAGGTTTTAAGTATTTCAAAATATTTCAAAGATTTTAAACTGTTTCACAAAAATTTTAATAATTTCATTAAGGATCTCAACATTCCAAGACATTTCAAAAATTACAATGATTTCACAAATGGCTTGAAAGATTTGAAAGTATTTCAAAAGGTCCTTAAGACGCCGAAAGATTTCAGAAGATTTTAAAGATTTCAAAATATTCCACAAAGATTTAAAAGACTTCAATGGTTTCAAAGAGGCGTCAAAGATTTTAAAATATTTATATTCATAATAATTTCCAAATATTACAAATATTTCCAAAGGATTCCTAAGACTTCACAAAGACGTGATTGATTTCACAAAGGCATTGAAGATTTTCGCAGATGTGAAAAATGTTGAAGTCTTGAAAAGATTTCAGAAGATTTCAATGATCTTACAAAAGATTTAAGGATTTAAAAAAGTTCAAAAGATATACAAATGTTTTAAATTTTCGAAAAGACTTAAGAAGGGATTTAAATGTTTCGCAAAGATTTTAAAGATTTGCTAAGATTTCAAACAAAATTGTAATATTTCGAGATATCACAAAAATTTCAAAATATTTAGAAAGATTTAAAAGATTTTGCAAGTATATCAAAATGTTAAGAAGATTTTGAAGATTTTGCCAGAGTACAACAAATTTTCAATATTTTGAAAGCTTCAAATGATTTTACGAAGAATGCATACATAACAAAAGATATCGAAGATGTCAAAATATTTCAAAAAATTTGAAAGATTTACAACTAATTTCAACAGATTTTAAAGATTACGAGGATTCCAAAGGATTTAAGAGAGAATTTAAATAATTCACACGGAGTTCAAAGATTTCCAAAGGTTCCAAAAAATTCAAAATGTTTTAAGGATATCACAAAAAATAAAAAAATTTCAGGAAGATAACAATATATTTGAAAAGATGTCAATGATTTCACAAAGGCGACACAGATTGAAATATATTTTAAAGATTTACAAAATTTCAGAATATTTGAGAGGTTTCGCAAGGATTTCCAAAATTTCAAAAAGAATTCTAAGATATTACAAAGATTTCAATGATTTTACAGTGGTTCAAAAGATATTAACAGATTTTGAAGATTTCACATATTTCAAAAGATTTTCTATGATTTCACAAAGCTTTTGTAAGATTTCAAAAGACATCCCTGAATTCACAAAGAATTAGAAGATTACAAAAGATTTCAGAAAATCCCACAAATCTCAAGCGATTTCAAAGATTTCAATGATTTCAAGTTTTTCACAAAGGTCTTGAAGATTTCCAAATATTTCAAAAGATTTTTTCTAGGAGGGAAAATCATATTCTGAAAAATTATAACATATTATTTGTTTAGATATTATTGCAAAAATTGAAAAATTAAAAAAATCAAGCTAGCCAAATCTTTAGGAACGTACTGTTGATAGTAAAAGACGCCTTCTGGAACACTTTATATCATACTATGAGTACTTGCTATCATGGTGAAAGAATCATTGTACTAGGAGATATGAACTCATGGGTCGGTGTCCAACGTCAGGGTACAAAAACGGTGGTAGTTGCTAAGAACTTCTGTGCGTATGGGAAATGTGAGCAGCCGATTAACCCTGATGACGGAGTTGTAAAATGCAAAGGATGCCTTTCTCGCTAACACAATGCATATGCAAAAAAGATTAGATGTAACTCTGATGGCACTTTTCACAGTTGCTGCGGTTCTAGATGAAACTCCCCGACTGACGATGATAGAGGAAATAAGATAATTATTTGCACTTACAAATTAAATCTCTGCTTGATGAACTGAAAAATAATATGAAGACAGAATACAAGAAGAGTCACGCAGAACTAGAAAGAGATTTTGAGAAAACACGTATCTCTGTTGACAATCTATCTTCTAAAATTGAAAATAACTCTACTACGGTGTCACAAATTGATATACGTTTGACCGAACTGGAAAATAACGTTGGTGAGACTACTAGTTCTGTTGACCAAAGGAATAATGAAGTTGTGGAGAACGTAAATAAAATCGAAGCCAACCAACACCATGATTTCTCATACCAACAAGGATGTGATGTCGAATCCTGCATTAAGGAAATCAGCCTGCGCATTGCCCGTAAGAAAAATATTTTAATATTTAACTTGTCCGAAACTGAGGCTGAACGGGATGCATCATCTGTAAGCAATGATATAATTTAGGTCACTGCCTTGCTTAAAATCAATAATCCATCTGTATTGATTTCATCTAATACTATACGTGTCTTCCGTATTGAACAGCGATCCCTGGCCCTAGCACGTCCTGGCAAGGTCATATTTCGTTCAGAAGAGGATGCCTCAGAAATGATTTGATTGTATCTTATGATGAGAAAGAAGAACTTGATTCCGGATGCAATACAAGAATATCGGATTTCATGAGATCAAACATTGATACAGCTACAAAATTTCCATGAACAGAAGAAAATTCTAGACGAACTTCTTGGCAGAGGAGAAAAGGATCTCCGGATAACTTACAGAAACGACGTTCCTGCAATAGTTCCCATCAAGAAAAACCTGCAAAGGTCATCCTAACGTCATCTACTCCTTCTGTAAGGTTATATTACCAGAATGTTAGAGGTATTGATGGTGAGTTGCTACATTCAAATTATTTGTCTGATATTTACGATTATGATACCATTGTCCTCATGGAAACATGGCTGAAATTACCTGTCAACAGCGCTGAGGGGTTTGACTCGGATATATTTAAGGTTTTTAGGCATGACCGTGTCGATAAGCCTGGTGTTGGTGTTCTTCTTTCAACTGAAAATATTTACCTATGCGTGAAAATAAATCTTACTGCTGTAATTCAGGAAGTGCCTTCAATTAACATTGTAGTGGCAAAAATCTTCTCTTGAGCATTACGCATAGTCATAATTGTAATTTATATTCCACCTGTCATCTTCGCTCAAATTCTTCAGAGGATACGTAACCAATACGTAAGCAATATTAATGCGGACAATGAAGCAGCTTTATTCACATATTTTTGTGAATACTTTGAGCTAATTCAATTTAATTTTATTGAGAATTGTGATAATCGTTACCTTCATTTGATATTTAATAACTTTGAAGTCAGAATTACTACAGTTGTTGTTCCTATCCTACCAGAGGACACGTATCATCTATCACTAAATGTACAATTTTACCTTAATTTGAGAAATAAGAATACCACACCAAATGTTGCTGATAACTCCAAATTTATAAGGTATGATTGCAAAATAGCTGATTTTATTTCACTTTATATGAGTCTTTGCAATACAGATTTGTCATTCCTATGGATTTGTGACGGACTTGAGCAAACAGTGTCTTCTTTTTACATGCTCGTTTATGATATAGTCACTGATATTGAATTAAAAAATAAATTTCAGGCTAAACATGATTCTACTAATAACCCGTATCATCTTGTTATGTTCAAAAAATTAGGCGCTAGTATTAAAAAGCGTATTAAAATTGCATTTGCTGCATTTCAGCACAAAGCGAAGGTAAAAATAACCTCAGAACCATCTCCATTTTGGTCATCCTCAATAGATTAAAGCGTGATCATAGAATACCAGGCGTAATAAGTTTTAACAACATCGAATTTTCAACTCCTGAGGAAATGGGACAAGCTTTTGCTTACTACTTGAGTAGTGTTTTTATTAATTCTACTGTTCCTACATCTTTACTAGATAAGTCTCATCAGCGACGACTAGGTGATAATATTCAATTTCCCGAATGCACTGTGTCAAAACCAATTTAAAAGTTATTGAATAGACTTACTGCTGAGCCTGATATAATACCCGCATTTGTAGTCAGAGATTGTGAATTTATATTCACTTCAATTCTCACAAGAATATTTAATCTAGCATTAGAACGTGGTACATATCTTGAGCAATGGAAAAAGACTAGAGTATGTCCTGTATTTAAGAAAGGACTCAAATCTGAAGTTACCAACTACAAACCTATTGGCATCTTAAATAATTTTTACAACAATTTTGAAATACTCTTATTGCTAAAAATATATCAACATGTCAACACAACTTCATTCCACGGAGATATACCACTCCCAATCTACTTGTGTTGACGCAGAATATAAAGGACCTTTTTGTCCATTACGATCAGGTTGATGTTATTCTTACAGATATTTGTAAAGCTTTTGATAAAGTCAACCATGCTTTATTACCTAACAAGCTTTGTAAAATGGGAGTTCCGCATAAGCGGAAGTACATAAGCATAAGTACATAATGTACAGATTTGTAGCTCTATTATTGGTTCTTTGAACTGTTGGGCTTTCTTTTTTTTCAAATAAATGAATGTATAAATGTAAAAATCCTTTTTGCATGTCAAACTTCGTCACAACTTAAATTTTTCTCTTTTGGAAATTTTGGAAAGAGTTAGTTACTATGCTTCTGAATTATAATTGAAAATTTAGTAGATAAACATAATTCGGATTCGGAAGAAAGAGTTTTTTACATCGGTCAGGAATTTTTGGACAATAATTTCGAATCTGCTTCAGAAGAATGGAATTTTTTAATAATTTTTGTTGAAATCGAGTATCTTAATTTCAATCCCAAACTTTAACGATAGATTGCTCTTGAAGGTAAAAGATTATATAAGTTTCGATATCAGCTTTGACAAATAGAGCAATTATACATTTTTTCTCCTGGAACTGACGGTAATGAAATGTAAATATCGGAGCAGAAACAATCTTGGCGACTATAATAACTGGTAAAACGAGTCTAAGACACACGATTTTCAATTTTATAAATTAAAATATTCATTATTGCTGAATTGTTCATGCAAAACATTATTATAACATCATTCAGCTTGTTCTCTAATTGGGAAATATGAGGATTGTATCTCCTCTCGCCTTCACATTGGCAGTTATCCTCAACTTTACTGGTGAATATAATAATATAATATATCTGTAATTTTATGTACATTTTTCAAGCTATACACAAATAAAAATGTGTGCTAATCTATACTATACTATGTATTAAAAAAATAAATTTTGCAAGCTGTCTGATTGCACGTTGGACCAAAAAAGATTAAATTTCTAGGAAGTGATGAATCTTAGAACCAAATAAATGAATTTAAAAGAAAACAGTTCAGTTGTTAACCAGGAAAGACTTTTTAACCAGAAAACAAAATTTCAATGAAATTGTTGAAGTTCCTACCAAAAGAGTTCAATTTTTGAGGGAATAACAAAATTTTGAATTAAGAAATAAAAGTTTTGAATCATAAAGGTGAATGCTCAAACCGAAATGCCAACAAGGCAAACTTTTTCTTCAACTTTTTTCCTTTCTCGTCTCTGATGAGGCAATTACATTAATTTTTTAGATCATATTTCTCTCGTTTGAAGCCTTTTTGTAAAATTCTGATACTTATATTGACTTTTATTTAGTTAAAGATTTCAAAGATTTTTTCTGAATTGAATTCTCTGTTTTTTGTTTCAGAGTTGAGTTTACAATTCGAGCGATCGCCTGATGGCAACTCTACTCGCATTCCTCGTGGTGAAAATTCTCCTTCTCTTGAGTTGTCGCTTTCTCTTGCCATACCCCATTCGCCACGTTCTCCGGTCAGGTCTCCTCCTCATGCCGAATCTTCTCTTCGTGGCAGGTCCATATCTCCTCCTGACAGTCATTCTTCCATCCGCCTAGGTAGACTTACAATTGAACAACTTAAATATGTTCGGCTTATTCCTCATTCAAATCCGACACGTCGATTCGAAATTCGGAGATACAATTTTCCTCGTGATGCTCCAATTCATCTAAAAGGAAGATATAGTGCTGCCGTGACCATGCCAACAAGCCAACAAGTTGTATTGTCAACGACCAATGGTGAAGTATTTGGAATAATAGAGCGAAACAATACAATCCTTCGCGGAATATATACAAAGAAATATGGCCCTCGAGCACGGGTAAAAATAAACATGTACAGCGAAGAGGTTAAGTTGATGACCATAGAAGAAATGGAGGAAGCTCCCTTGAGCATCAATAACACAATCGCAAAGAATTTTCAAATAATAAGACTAGACGACTCTCTTCAGCAACATTAATTGATATTTTTGTGATGTTAGGCTGAAATATTATGGTGACGGCAAAACTTTATTTAAAAAATTCCCTGATTTTTCGATTAATAATTTTTTCTTTTGCCTGACCATTAATATTCAGAGATAAGCATTTTAATTTTGTAATATTCTTATTATCGAATCTTTTATAATTGCAATAAAACAATACAAGATTGAAACGTATTTTTATATTTCCACGAAAAACGATAATTTTGTAACAAAAGGCTTGAATGCTTGACAAAATAATCAAATATTAACAATATATCTATATTTTTAAACGGAAAAGTTGAATTTTAAACCAAATAATCAAACTTTCGAGACAAAAAGACGACATTTCCAGAAGAAACTTGAATTTCAAACTAAATGGCTACATTTTTAAAGTACAAATATGAATTTTCATAAAAATAACTGAATTTTCACCCATAATTACGAATTTTGAACTAAATCGATGAATCTTCACCTGAAATAGGTAATTTTGCAATTTATGAGATGAATATTTGAGTATAATTATGAATCCTCAACTGAAATAGTTCAGGTTGCAACAAAAATATTGAGTTTCTACCAAAAAGGACGAATTTTCAACTTAGGAGAAAAGTTATTGTCTACCAAAAAGGAAGAATTTTCAACTAAAATGATGATATATTCAATAGGATCAGTTGAATTTTCAATAAAATATTCAGTTTTCAACTAAAAAAACCCCGACGTTTGCATAAGATTTCACATTTTGATCAAAAGGATTTCTCAGTCGAGTGAAAAAATGTGAACCAAAATGTGGAATTTTTAATCAAAAAGATAAATATGCAAACATGAAGATGAATCATCTGTGAAAGAGGACAAATTTTCAACGAACCACATCAATTTTCGAATAAATAGTTGAATTTTATTTTCGAAGAGATATATTTTCAGCGAAAAATAGAATAGTTACATTTTTAATTTAAAAAATTAGTTTAAAAACAAAACAAAGAAACAGGTGCATAAGGTTCCCGTAACATAACAAGTGACTAGACTGATTAGGTAAGTTTTTTAATCGCAAATCAATTCTACATAATAGCCTTCAATGTAAAAAACCAAAGAAGATGACCGCAGGGTCTTTCATTTTTTAAAATCTGTATTTTACGCTACACCCTATTCTAGATGCTTCAATATTATAATTTTCAATTCTAAATATGAAATGTGAAGTTTTAATTTCATAGATGAAAAATAAAGTAAGATGTTATCAAATCTTATAATTTTATGAGCAAGTAAAAGAAAAATGTGTTTGGAACACTGTTTGAGAGTTTGTACGATATTGTACAATTGTGATTTATCGCTTGTTTATACAGCTGCTTGAAATCTCTCTTCACGAATTTAGAGGAGAAATTGATTATGAATTCGGGACACCTAATCTAAAAAACATTAGAATACAATGTGGGAATTCATTTTGCAAATAATAAAATTATTTTAATTATTCAGGGTTGCGACACATGTCTGGTTTTAATATTGCATGACTGATTGGGGTTTCCAGGCCTACTTCTTCAAGAAAATCGAGTGAATTAAGTACAATTTAAAAATATTCTACTGATCGCAGACTAATTCACCAACAATTTATCACACAATTATTAGCTCATGTGAATGTAGAGGGCTTTTCAACAAATTCGGAATTTCTAGACAATCTTCATTCATTTATTATAAATTTTTCTAACAGCTTGGAGTTATTATCATAGAATGTATGTAATATTCAGAAGTTGATAGCTTAGTCTGTAATTGCACACAAGATTTTAAGTTTTTTAAAAATATTTCAATGATTTCAAAATGTATCACAAGGAATTGGAAAATTTCATAAAGTTATGGAAGATTTTACCAAAATTTAATAGGTTCCCATAGATTCCAAAGATTTAAAAAGATTGAAATGATATTTCAAAGATTTCACAAATATTTAAAAAAATTCACAAATACGTCAAACATTCCAAAATATTTTAGTAGTTCTAACGATTTCACGAATGGTTTGAAAGATCTTAAAATGATAAAAATATTTCCAAAGATTTGAAAGGCGTCAAAAAATTTTACAGATTTCAAAAGGTTTCAAAGATCTCAAAAGAATTCACGGATGCCGAAAGTTACAAAAATTTCAAAATCTATATAAAAGATTTGATAATATTCCACAAAGATGTCAAAGATTTCAAAAGATTTCAAAGTTTTTGAAATGTTTCGAATATATTTAAAGTTCTGCAAAAATGTTTTAAAGATTTCAAAAGATTTCAATGTTTTCAAAAGATTTCGAGATATATTAATGTAATTAATTTAATCGGGAATAAGAGGTGTTCAACAATTTTAACTATTGATATACCAACAAATTATAAGGGATCACATAAGATTACAGGGATTACCCTAGATTACACGACATTACATTGGATTACGTGGCATAGTGTACACCAGATTACAACAGCGGTTACATGGGAAAAATAAGATTTTTACG